>WBMW01004158.1:298183-330115 GCA_013396635.1 Penelope pileata | reverse complement strand
TGTTAGAAACTAGGACAATTACCTTCAGCTCAAAACCCCCCACAAGCTGTTAGAAACCTGAAGGCACTCAATAAGCCTTAATGGCCCCAACTAACCTCACCTGGGGCCTCTGCCTGCACCTAATAGGCCCAGGAGTTCTGTTTCTCCAACAGTTCCTTTGGTGCTTTTGGAGGAGTGCTTAGCCTGGTTCCTGTCCCACTGTGGAGCTCCCTTCTCCAGACCTCAGCCTATGTACTGGCTTCTGGCCCTGGTGCTACAGACCTGCTTGGTAACCACCAGATGGGGCCTGTGGTTTTGGATTCCCAGCCAGACCTCAGACCTGCCTCAGCACCATGATATCCAGGCTTACTGAGGGTGGTGGGATGGGCCCTGCCTGAGAAGTTTCCCAGGGCTCTGCTTTTTGTGGCTTTGAAGATCTATCCAAGTGCTTGGCTTGACGCTGTCATAATCATGAAAAAAAAACTGTTAGGGTGCCTTGTTCCTCTAGAAAAGTTGCTTTAGAAATGATACGATAAAATGTCCTAACATAACACACCTTTTTGAAATAAAATACATATAAAAGTATTAGCACACTAAAGTATCATGGATAGCCTAAACAAAATCAGGGTTGAGGCAAGAAAGTTAGCTGTGAGCAAGACAGTGAGTGAGAAGAAAGTGGATATGGTGATGCTGGGCTTGTGGGAGTGAAGGGTGTTTCAAGGAGAAAGGAAACAGTGACACGGCAACTGTGAGAGAGAAAACAGCATCCTGTAGTAAACTTACAGGCATGTACATCCTAGATTGCTGCTGAACTGGATGAGAGGGAAAGGACAAGTAACTTGCAGGCTACAAAAGCACGTGTAAGCCCTCTGTTCCTTTAGAACAACTACACATTAATTTTCAGTTTTTCTAAGTTATTATTTAACTCATTCTAAGTATCACTTCCCATTTCGTAACTGCTTTTTCAATGCATCCATTGTCTTAGTACAGGACTTTTCTCTGATAGTCAGATAAGTATTTCTCTGAAATACCTTATTGGGCTTCTATTCCACACTAAAATTAAGAAGAATAATGACTACTAACATTCATAGTCCATCACCAGAAAGTCCTTTCAAACTAAACCCTTCTCTTCTATACTCAGTCTTACTGTGTCCTGCCCTCGACTGACCTCTCAGTTTAAGAAAATCTGTTATCCATGCTGGGACAAAGCTATATAACAGCAGACATACTTTTATATTTGGTGGACAGCTTTTTGGTTCAGCAACCTTTTTTCAGAAAGCAATTTTCAAAATAACAGAATGCTCTTTTCTGTGATGAAATGGTAAATATTCATGACTTTGAAAAAGCAAGTGTTCATATGTTCTGTGATACTGATCCTTTACATTTAGTGTTAGAAAGACCATGCCCCTGATCTTCTGTTAGTACATAAATATGTGACACAACTTTCCTTCACTGGAATCTTTTCATCTGAGGAAATGCCAGAACTGGTGTTTAATTAAATTCTGAAACTCACCATAAAGGCTACTGAATCTTACTTTGATCTGACAGTGAGACAGGATACAAAATCATCCCTTCTCCTTTGGTTATGTGAAAGTGTTTTACAGAAACACTGAAGAAAGCTGCAAGTGTATATTGAGAGGAAATGTATCTGCATAAAATTCTTGAAGCGGATGACTACAGTACTCCAAATTCTTACACCAGCACCAGTATTCTGCTATTTGTGCTTTCTGGCATGCCTCGGGAAACAAGATAATAAACACATCTAAAAGCTGGAGTTTATCTGAATGTATTCTAGTTTGATTTAAATAAATGTTTAATTTCCTTTAAAATTACCAGCATATAAATTACAAATTAGAGATTGGGAGGCACATACAGTGGAATTAGAGGCCTGAACTTCACATTCTGAGCTAGTGACAAAATGCTCAGTCTGGCAAAAAAGCAGTATATGGTCAAATTAATGCATAAGCTGACTTGATCTGCTCAGGGGTTAATATACATACAAACAACTAAAAAGACCCCAACAACTGAAACGTTGCTAAAAGATATTTGAGTCCACGTGTATTACATTTATTGAATATGAAACAAAGCCCTTGAAACTTCCTTTCATGTTATGTAGATGCTTAATTCATTTAAGATAGAAAACATGAACTCACGGCAGCAGTAACATAGTGCTGTGACCTTACTATATTTTGCTCTGAATGCCCAGGCAAGTTACAATTCAAACACACTGCAATCAATTTTCTGGGAGAATCAATTTTCAGGGTCTCAAGGGACATTGCTTCAGCACAATTCTCTGGCACTACTAGGAGCTTGGCTGGCTCAGAAGGGACGCAGCTAAGCAAAAGATGAAAGAACTGCTGCAGCCCCACATCCTTGCTAATGGCAATATGGCTACTGTGCATCAGTGGAGCCAAAGAGAATGAAAGGAACAGAAACATCAGGAAGGTAAAGGAGAATATGTCCTGTGGAATACAGTCGAGCAGAAGAGATTAAAACAGTTGGTAGGGAAAAGATAACTCACCTCTCCTCACGGTTCTGTCCCACGCAGACACGTCCTCCATGTCGAGGCGTTGGGTTGCTGCAGGAGCGCTGACGAACTTGAAAGCCTATTCCACAAGTGGTACTACAAGGTGACCAAGAAGTCCATGGTGTCCAGCCTCCATTTCTGGTAGAATAAAAAGCTCAGGCTCTGTCATCTGTTATACATAGCGAATGGCTGATTAGGTGTGACTGACAGCAGAATCTGACCCATTAATATTTCTGTAGAAATCATTAATATTGCATTGCGTTCCATTTCTTAAAGAATACTAAACGAAACTAAAAGTGCTCTGATCCTTCCATATTCCTTGCTTTGTGATCAGCAGCTGCTGCAAGGACCTCACTATACAAGAAGTAAACAAAGTCCAAAGACATTATATAATTATAAAATTATAGAATGTCCTGAGTTAGAAGGAATCTACAAGGATCGAGTCCGAATCCTGGCTCCACACAGCACCACCCAAAACTCTATTTAGTTGCTTTCAGTCACATTATTCTGGATAAACCTCATCTGCAAACTTCTGTACAAAAGTTCTGAAGATAAATTTTAATTATATATTTTTCCAATCTTATTTGTGGGTCTTTTTTTTTCAGGGACATCAGAATGTTAAGTTATCCTTTCTGAAAGGAAAATGATTAAAGGAAAAAAATAAATCAGAACTGTCAAAATGCATTACCTGACAAGTTCAACAGTAAACTCTGATAAGCCACCAATAGCGTATTTGTAATGTAACAAAAGAGCTAACAATTCACGTTATACTCTGCATTTGAAAACTTTTGGAAGGCACATTTTTGTCCCTCCCGACTATTCACTAGAAAAAATGTACTTAAGATCAAAAATCTAAAAAAATTTCATAACCTGTCCTAAGGAAAAAAAAAAAAAAAGATATTTTTGCATTTCCCAGAACTTTTTGATGGCTACCTTGCAGATTTTGTATTGGTAGAAGACAAACAGAAATCAAGCAAAATAAAACTAAGTCATAATGAGGTCTTAAGGTTTAATCATAAAAGCAGCATTTTTGCCTTACTTGATTTTGAAATCACTTTGTTTTTCAAGAAATGAAAACTAAATCCAGTAACATGTCACAAGATTGCTCCAGTAGTTTATCACAAATATTGTACATCTAAATCTCATTCATCTTGATCTCTTGTTATAAGAAATGAGTTGATAACACCATAAAAAAGTGTTTAAAAAAAAAGACAAACTTCACTTCTCAAATGGACACAAAACAAGATCTCAGTCAGTAGAATGTCTTGCTGAAGTGAACAAAATATCAGGGTCTCCATGAACCCTGGAAATCAACTATTATAATATAAAAGTGTTAACAGAAGTAAGATGTTCAAATAGTAGTGTCATACTGCCAGCGTCAGAACGTGAATCAAGTCCCAAATCATGTTCTCAATTCCTTTCTAAACCTGACAAACTTTTGTTTGATTGTTCAGAATCTCACAGCATATTTTTCTACCATTCTCCTGGTCTGATGCTAAATACTTTATTGTTATGTTTCTAGTAATTTCCCTAAAATTTACTATTTCCATTTACAGAGCTTGCAGTTATCTTGTGCAGACGGGTAATTAGTTTTATTCATTATCATGATGTGCAAAACAGAAAAGCAGAGACAAAAATGGAAAGAATCACTGAAAATAAGCAGAACACACCAGTTTATTTTTCATCTTGCAATTGAAGTATTTAAAGTGTTCTAAACATGCACTCTAAATGCAATTCAGAATTTGCAGCGTTCTGAGCCTCTTTGAAATGATCTGCTATCACTATGTTTTTACTGGCAGTGGCTATGTGCCTGAGAAAAACAAAAGATTGGCTAAGAAGTGGCATACAGACTGGCAATGGATGTAGATGTCATGATACTACCAAAAGATATAATGGAAACATCTTTTTCAAGGCAGATGAGAGAATACAATGGTGATATGAAGCCAAAAAAAAGTTTTCTGACTTACAGAACTTACAGAACTGAGAAAATATCATATTTTGGCTATTACCTAATATTGATTTCTTTTTTTCCTCTGAGCTTTTGTTAAAATTAACTGAGGACAGTATAATTTGGTACATTGCATTTGAAATGACTGTTTGCCATTCTCTCTCCCACAATATTTGAGAGATATTTTCTAATGTCTCATTTGCTCTGGCCTTTGCTGTGAGCTGCTTCATGCACAGAACAGGATCAGCAGATTGCAGATGAGATTTCAAAGGAAAGGTTTAAAACTTTTACAATCATAAATGATACAACCTGAAATTGTTATGTTTACCTGGAACAGTTGGCAATTTCCATGGTTGGTCCTTCACACAGCCACCCTCCACATCGAGGAGCTGGACTGTCGCACACACGGGTCCTGCAGAGGCAGGAGCCAATGCTGGTACCGTCAGTGTGACTGCAAGGTTTCCACTGCGACCACGTTCCAAAATGTCCATCCACTGTCAGATTCCTTGTCTAGTAAAAAGCACAACAGAAAGGCCTACCTGAGGCCTGATAGCTGCTTCATACAACCCCTTAATTTTGAAGTATATGGAGGTAAAGCTTTCAGCCACCAACAATAAAAGTCTTCAGTAGAGAGGTATAGCTTCCAGACAGTGCACTTCCCTTGTAATTTCTACAGCTATAGGATTCCTATCACCTCCAACTGATCTTGGCCACTGGATGCTACCACTATAGCAAAAACAATAATTACAACAAAGTGTTTCCTTTCACAACTCTGCCTGCCTACAGTTATTCAATAAAAATTGTATTTTACTTTCTCAACTATACTCTAGTGACAGTATTTCCTATTTCCTAAAATTTACCCATGATTAGGAAGCTGGATACTGATTGTAAAACAGCATGTGCAAGAATTCTTAAGGAAATCTGAGTATGGATCAAAAGAAAGAGGCAGCAGAGGATAATAGTCTAGGGTAAGAAAAACAGTTGAATAAACCACAAATCCTCATGATGAGTATCTTTCTTTGACAATGTTTTTTTGATGCACACATCTGATAGCACCATTCTAAAAAAGTGAAATGTGCTTTTAAATATGACTTTTTCTAAACATTAGAAGTAAATATATTAATGTATCATAAAAACATTTTTAAAAGCATGAGTGGCACCTAACCCTACATGATGAGCCAGTTTGCTTTCACTAAAGTAACCTCTCAACAACCTTGGCTGGGAGGGTCAGACTGTTTTCACCTCAATGGGAATAGTTTCATCATAACAGCCATAACATGTTAGTAAGAAAACTTTATGAACCAGTTGAAACAAAATATGTTAGCTCAAATTGCTAAAGGACTCCATAAATGTTCAGCAAGCATTGATGAATGTCAGTGGGTTCCATTTTGTTTGCATGGAGAAATTCAGTTCCACACCTTTGCTTCATGCACACTTCCATGTCAGACGCCATTTGGTCAGATTGCCCCTCTGCTGCCATCTGTTGTACAGCAACAAAATGCAACAGAATATTGGTGGGAAGGTTCAGCCTCTGCTGCCATCCCACCAACATCCACCTCTGACGTCATGGGCCAACATAATAAAATAGGAGGCATTGCTTTCAGAGTAACTCTCATACTAGGACTATAGGAAAGCAAAATATGCTGATCATGGGATTTTTTAACCCTCACTAGCATTCATACAAGACCACTGCTCATTAGCCTTTCACAATCTAACATGCCTTGAGGAGAAAGTCATGACCAAACAGACAATATGGAGGACAATTGGAGGTTGGTGGCCCTGCCTGTGGCAGAGGGGTTGGAACTTGATGATCCTTGGGGTCCCTTCCAACCCAAGCTATTCTATGATTCTATGAATATGGCTGTGTTTTCCTGATATGGCTGCATTCTGCTTTCCCTCTCTATCATCCTGCTTTTGTCACCTTTTCATTTCTGTGACTACCTCTAAATCACTTCTTCCTTTCTTATTTGCCCCAAATATCAGGCTTGGTCTTGAGCATCTCTACACCTGCCTTGTCTTCCTGGTTTGTACCTCTGCACTTTGAGGCAAGGTCAAATCTTCAGTGACCACATCCTTAAATCTGCCACACACTTTATGGTTTGAGAAAATTTTGTGTAGAATTTGGTGTCTCTGGAGTATTTCCTGAAGCTGCTAATGCTCTCAGATAAGTTCCCATGTTTACTCTTTTCCTACATTCAAAGCTTTACAGAGCTGTAAAAATAAAGCCACTTCATGTTGCACATATAAATAAAAAACAAAACCAAATTAAAAAAAATTTTTTTTCTTTACTTGTAAAAGTTCTCTGATGATGTCTGTCAATTTTCAGTGATGGATTGCAAGAGGTATCATCAGAAAATATTTTGGCAAAACAATTAACAAGATCCTTCATTACTATAAAAAGCATTAGATGAATAATAGCAATATCTGAGCAACTGGAAGAAGTTCGAAGCAGATATGTGTGCCATAGCATTAATTACTATCTATATTCACTCACAATGGTGTACTCATGCCAAAAATACCCACTTGAGAACTATAAAACAAAGTAACAAAAACTAAAAAAACCTAAAGCAACTATACGTGTCACAAATGATCTTCAAAATTCAGAGAGACAGTACCACTCAGCTACCTCTCTTAGACCTCTCCCTGCTCTACAATGAAATGTCAATAAATATTCATTGCCACTTGGCTTGTATATCCTGAGAATACAGCACATAAAAATGCAATGAAAATGAGTATTTGAAAGCCTTGATGAACAAAATTGTAATCAGTTTTGTTTGCCAGAATATAGTCTTATTTTAAAGGAAAGTTTCAATACAGTTCTCAGTCGTGCTCAATACAGTTTAAGAATTTAAGACAGCAAAGTGGTAGAAGAACTGTTATCAGTTTCAATGGTTAGCTCTAAAAATTTCCTTTTCGTATGCAATCCCAATCTGCTCTACTCCAAAATTCCTTTTGAGCCTTGCTAAATCTTTTCATCTCTGATATGCAGAATAAGTATCAGATCTGTCGATGGATTTCTGAGCAATTCTTTGGTGCTCCTCTGCTTTGACTAGACTGTCAGATACTATGCAAATGTAATATAAGACATACTAAATAATTGTTTTTCCAGTTGAATGGGACAGAATTGTATTCTGTTTTTTAAATCACTCATCCCTTCCACCTCCTCGTGGCCTCACATTTTATATCCCCTAAAGAATAAAAGGACCAATGCCAGAATTCCAAGACTAAACAGTGCACAGACTGTTCCTGCAAAGACCGACCAATTAACCCATTCCAATAATGCTTCCCAGTACAGCAACACTACTATACCACCAGCAAACCCTCGACATAAGCACATTTTGTCTGTAGGATTACTGCAGGGAGATGTGAGATAACTCATGTACCTTGAACTAGGTATTCTGTAGCACATCTAATTACTTGTCAATTAAGGAGGCAAGGCCTGGACTCATGACTAAATCCAAAGTTTCTAAGAGACAATGGCTATGTCTGAACTAGCAAGTGGAATGCGAATAAACTGGAAATCTGAAAAATAAAACAGTTGCTGTTGAAGACATGACACAACCATCATTCGTATTTTGTGGAGTCTACTTTGAACCTGCTCTAGCCATGGATCAAATAGTAGTAGCTGGAGCACATTTCTGGTTTAATTTCATCTGAAAATAATGTAATTTGTGTACTTCAAGAGTGCTTTGCAATGTGAATCAAATAACAGTTTTTAATTTGAACTAAAATGCTAATGCAGATAAATTGAACACAAATCTTTTTATATTAAGTTATTATGTCAGAGCATAGATGCAAAGATTAGGGCAAGATGTTTGAAAAAATACTATTTAACATCAGACACAAGCAATAAGAACATGAGTTTGTTCTCAAGGACCTCAAAATCAGTGCAGTGAATTGTGTCTATAAGATTGCTGCAAAACATGTAGAGATCACAACTGAAAATTGGAAGAACTTATACTTCACAGAGGAGCGTAGGGGTTAGAAAGAGTTTTTTAAACACACAGAGAATAGGACACGGATGTCACATGAGCACAAATACACAGACACACGTGCTCCAGGGGCAAGGAAGAACAAGTTCAGGTAGCCCTTATTACTGATGAAAGCTGAACTGATTTCCAAAGACTCCCTCTTCATGGGCAGAAGGCAAAGACAAAGAAAAGAGCATAGTAGTACAAGGAAGATCCTTCTTAACTCTCTTTTTGTGCAGTGAGGGAAAAGAATTGATCTTAAAACAACACAGAAACTGTATTAAAAAAAGAGGGATGCAAAAAGAACTTTGTTGGTATTTATTTTATATTAACTTTATTAATTTTTTTTTTAAAGAGAAGTGTTAAGCCATTGTAAATATTAACACTTGTAACAATTATCACTCCTGTCATTTACTTGGGCGGGATTTAACTTACACAGCCCACCACTCCAAATTTAAGTTGAAAAAAGAAGGATCCTAAAAGGAGACTGTAACACTAGCAGTTAGATATTTTAAAAGTAAAAAAAGGAGGAAAACCCTGCAAAGAAAAGTGTGTCTATTACTAACCTTAGTGAACATTTGCTTTCAAAGTGGGAATACAGATATCAGAGGAAAAAAATTGACTATCCTCTGAAAAAACTATAAATTATTTGATCATATTAATATAGTTTGATAAGAATTTGAAAAGAAACTATGTATCTTGTTCAAGTCTGATGGGAAGGCCTGAGGAAACTGCCATTAAATACAGTGTCATGAGCTTGAGAAATCTTGTGGCAGATCATTTTCATGAGAGCCACATGGAATCAAAAGTTTAAAGAGATAAAAGAACATGTTTGAACTTACTGGACACACAGTAATACTTTGCTCCCACTGACTCATGCTCAGACTTTCTTCCAGCGTCGTGCATTTCTTCATCACCATGTCCCAGCCACAGTAAGGATCCTGGGATCCAATGCATGCACTGTGAATGAAAACCAATAAGAAAATATGAACATTTCTCATTGTCTATACTTGACAAAGATACCTGAATGACTACGTGGCATCTCCTCATACTTCATAGATGCAAAACAGACAGTGAAATTGATCCCTGTTATGGTGTGGCACTGATGAAATGGAGAAAAAAAAATTTGAAGGCCTACACAAAGCTAGAATTTATTTCAAGTTCATAGCTGAATTTCTGACAGCAGGCACAGTATGTAGACAAGAATTATTATGTTGTACTTAATTACCACAGAGTTACAGCAATTCATAAAAAGCATGTCTGCAACAAGTAAAGAAGATTTCAGAAGCTACAGTCGTACATTCAATTTTTTGTCTACAGACAATTTGAATTCTTGTATTTAGACAGAATAATTTTCCCAAGAGTGCAGTTCACTGTCATCCTCTGGCATTTCAATTCACCATGCCAGATACACTCATGAAAGAAGGACGGACTAGCTTAATATCTGCCCTATACTCAGGTCTTGTCACAACAGTCCTTTTTTGTTCTCCTCCATGTCTCATATTTGAAAGGGTTCTCTTACTTATTTCTTTTCGGTCACTTGCTTAAATCACAAATACCTCTGAAAAGGAGATATATTTTCTTGCATTTAAATGAAAAGAAGCAAGGTAATATACAGCTAAATCTTTGTCCATCTTTGCTCACTTGTGTTATCTTTTAAAATTATTTTCTTTCTTTAGACAAAAAATTGAATGTTTGAAAAACAACAGCTAATTATTTTCATCTGCTGTATCTAGTTTAAAAAAGTAGGAAGAGACATGAAAATAAGTTTGCAGGCAGAAAGTGATGAGTACGGAATAAAGCTTCTAAGTTCTGTTGACAGGGCCCGTTCAGATAATGACTAAGAAACTAGGAGAATTGGATAGCATCTATCTTTTCTCTGGAAGTCTACTTACATCTCATTTTCACTACAGATAAATATCAATGTTTTGTTTGTTACTCACAATAGGCACCACCCCACATCTTTAAAAGTTCACGTGATTTGTCCTTGTTCTGCTACAACTGGCAAATTTGTTCAGGAATGAAATTCAGGAATAAACGTGAACCAGTTCATTCTAAGACTCGGGATGCAATTTACCCTATGGAAATCTTCAATGGCTTTTGGCTTCTACTGATTAATTCTGATTTCCCTCTATGTCTTCACTTTCCTTTTTCCTTTTAGTTTACAAGAAGTAAATGATGAGTAGTAAAGTACTTCTGTAAGGCATTCATTTGACTGTGATGGTTCAGCGTGCCTACTAGCAGTCATGCGACACTTAAACAAAGGGATTTACTGGCTAGTAACAGAATCTTAAGTCTCGCCACTCTAAAACAAGCTAGCAATTGCAGGCTATTTTCTTCAGCTCTTTCACAATTATGACCAAGCAGGCTAGCAAAGCCACTCTACTTGAGGTATATTTGATTTATTCAGACAAAAAATAAGGCAGAAATTGACACCATTTGAGGCAGAATTTGTTAAGCATGTTCTAAAAATAAATAACAATAATAATTGAAAACTGTATCCCAACGCCATTGATTTCAACAAGATTTCAAAACCTCCTTTCATTGGAAAACAGATTCTCAAATGATTATACATTTTATCTGATAACCCAATATCCTCTTGAATTGTCATGTTTTATTCAGTGAATGTATGAAAATAAGAGTATATTCTGCAATTGTTCAATGAAACGTCTTTTTGTCTTTCCCTGTACACACCATTTTGAAGATCAGAGGCTATTTCTGTCTTCTGACCCTTTCAAATGTTTTTGCTGAGATAGCTATGTTTACCTAGTTCCAATTACTGTCAACTATGATCTGGACACTTTGCATACCAGGAACTGAACTGAGGTCACCATCTTATTTCAGAGAAGCCAGATTCCTCACTGCAAATTTGAACAGACAGTTGAAGATAAAAGCCTGTCTGACATTCCAAAGGCACTTTGCTATCCATTGCTGAGTGAATACATGAAGACATTGGCCTTCTACACACAGGTACCCATCGGTGTTTTCATTACTGTTCATTTTAGAGAGATATATAAATATATACACAATGAAGAATGGGGATCTAAAGATAGAGATGATGGATGAAGAAGAACATAAATGGTAGGCACACAACTTATTATGTCCTAGGAGCACAAACTAAGATGTGTTTCAAATATTCAGAATCCTATTTAACCTCTCCCTGTATTATGAAGAAAAATCAAATCCTTTAATCATCTCAGCCACTCTGTGTGGACTACTGTTCTTTCCTCTTACTCAAATTTAACAACAATCAAAATAAATCTAGGAGCATACACTGCCAATACTTCTTTTGAATTTAGAGATTGAGGTCTATATTTTATACTAGAATATAGATGAATTATTAAGATAACAGATTCAGACTTAGGACATACAACTTGTCTCTTTAAAAATACTAGCCAGACTGCAAGTATCTTAACATTTTGAGGGCATCATCACCTCTAATCCCAGAAGTACTTGTAAATATATCCACTGAGGAGCAGAAGGATTTCCAATCCACAGTTTGGGCTCCCAGAACTGGAGCATCCAGACTCCTGTCCTGGAATCTTGCCCACAGTTCACGTAATTGCATCAAGAATATTCTCTCCCTCATATATACGCTCAGGTCAATAGTGGACTCCAAACATGGATGTTAATTTTCAGTAGAACTTCAAACAAATGAAAATGTCTATAAAAAGATTATACAGTGTTAAGAGAGCTGCAAACAACTCTCATGAGAAAATAATCGGTGTGCAACAGAGACCACTGTAAGCTGAGATGCACACTGAGCTGGCCTGGCTACCTAGCAGTCTAGTATGTGGTATGTTAAAACAATTTAAAATAAAAATCCTTCCAGATTTATTTTTTTTAAAGCAAACAAACAAAAAAACACCCAATCTTTTTAACTTCTGTTTTCAGAGAATCTGTTTTCAGAGAATACACTTGCTAAGTATCAAATGATTAGCAAAATGATCTCATGAAACGTGGGTTGCTTTAAACATGTCAGGTGTTTTTCAAGAAAAAAAAATATAATAGTAACACTGAACTAAAAACTCAAACTTTTAGTATTTTTTAAGGCAAATAACAAGCATGAATTCCATCATGACATACAAAAAACACGTCTGTTTTAAATTTTTATTTCTTATCTTACTGCTTTGTTTAAAATAATACCCTTCTAATAAAATGTGAATTGCAAATATGTAGTCAAGTCCATATGGTTTTCTTACAGTCTTGCAAACTAAAAGGAAAAGACAGTTTCCTTTTTCCTCATCTGGCTACTGCTATAAAAATATCGTAAAGAGTCTGCAAAATTCTACCTGTTAATCAAGATTTCTTTTTGTTTGCCAAAAACTTACAATATAACAAAAACATGCATAGATTTTATACTTTTAAGAGTTGTGACAAAAATCTCAGGTGCAGCAAAATGTAAATGCCCAGTTTGTCTCTGACACATTTTGTGCGCCAGACAGATGAAGGCACTTCTGCAAACCCATGGACTTCAGAGAGAAATATTAAAATACAGGTAAACTTTAGATCTGCAGAGCTTGAATTATTTCCCTCTCTAGTGAAAGAGTAACATTCTACTTTGAGTGAGGAAGATTTTCAGCTGCTCCTTATTTCATTATTCTGCTGACCTTACTAGCGATTTCATAAGTTTACATCAACTGCAGGTAACTTTGTAGTGCACCAAATACCTGAAAAAAGACTTTGAACTTAAAAAAAAAAAAAAAGTGTTTCTCATCTAGTCTCACAACCAGGATTATTGTTTATCCCAGTCTGAGAAATTTAGAAGCCTTCTTAGCCTGCAATGCTACTTTGGATTCACCAATTCAAACTTGAAAATCAGAACCAATTTGAGGGTTAACATAGCAGCTTGTTTCTCTGATTTAAACTGGAATAAGGCTTGTATATTTTGAAATAAGGAAATCTACCTGGATACCCAAAAATAACTATTCTGGATTTACTATTTCAAAACAGCAATTTCAATTCCATGTGTAGGCTTCTGCTCTTCTGGACGAATTAGCACCTAGTAACAGTTTAGAACACATTATTGGTTCTATTTTGCATAATATTAATATACAAGAATAATTATTTTGCTCTGTAATGATAATGACAGTGTTTTGTTACAATGAAAACAGGTTCTCAGTGAGTGTGAGAACACTTCTGAGGAAGCAACACTTACAGCCAAGACAAAGAATGTAGCAGTGTTCAGAATACTTAATCCTATAATCTTGCTGAAGTTTTAGGAATGAAATAAATTACAATAATAAATCACAATAACTCTTTTAGCCTGTTAGTTAATCCAGTACCTCTTTGCTGCTACAGTTACCTTTTGCATAAGTACAGATTGCCTAGCTGATAGTTAACAAAGAGGCAAAATACATGTGATGGAGAACAATGGAGAGAGAAAAGTCGGGGTCATGGTAGAATAGCTATGATAATATTAATCAGCATAACAATATTGTGACCCAGTAATATTTTAAGCATCTAATGCAAAAAATTTGTTCCCCAAAAGCTGTTTTTATGTCAGAGAAATCACTATCTGCAAAGCTTTCAGAAGACAGATTTTTTTATTTATTTAGACATAACTTTAAAGTAAGTTTAAGTCTTTTATGTGCACAAAACCACATCTTCCATCAGGAATAACAACTCTTGATCCTTGCTCAACAAGATTTTGCAGAACATCAGGCCGATGCAACCTTTCATTGCCCATCCTTTTAGAACTGATGCACTGAAAACTCCATTACAAATTGTAACATTGACAGATTTGCCTCACAGAAATCACTGCCATCTGAGGTTGCTTTTGAAGGCTGCAGCTGTGAATAAAAGAAAGCTGACTGGTTCTTTGTTTCAGGGTAGGGAGCCTTTACCCCTTATTACACATCTTATTCCCTATTACAGATTCAATGAGCTTTCAAAGTAAGTAGCAAACTGGAATTTCAGTGATTTTAATAGTTGTATGTTCATGATAATCATCTTATTTAACTCACATTAGGGTTAATTAGTAGGTATAAAAAAATCAGTTGTATTTTATGCTTGACCTACTCAGCTCTGAAGAATTACAGAGATGCAGAGGTCCTGGGGCAAATACTATCTCCAGCACATAATTCTGCTGGTCTTCTGTAAAATTTTGATAAATGTATGAATTGCAATACTCAGGTGATTATAACATGGTCATGTCCAAAGGATTTTCCCAAAGCACAACTAAACTAGGATAACTCCTCTGCTTTTTTTTCTGGAGCATAAAAAAACAGGGCTTTTTGGAGAACTGTTCATGAGAATTATATCACACATCAAACTATTTTTCCCAAGTCAATTTCTGGAAACAGCAGGACCATGGTAGGATTATAAAAACTATTCAGCCATTGGGAGAACTCTTAGGGAGATGCTCCCCATGAAAACTGCTGATCCAAATAACTAATATGTGCAGTTCATAAACAACAAAAGCATCATGGCACAATGGAATGGGCTGAACAAACTACAGCTATGGAGACAGGCTCTGTCTGAGATATGCTTTGCTGTCACAGCTGTAACAAAGGCTGCACAGAGCTCCACTTTGAACAGCAGAAAAAAAATAAGTCAAATTTAGTTTCCAAATGTAAAACATTATTTTCAAGGGCCTTCAATAACAGCATCTGTGGGAGCAGAAACCTACAAGAAGCAGTGAGTGGAGTAGTGAGCTGGTGGAGTAAGTCCATCCTGGACCAGAGGGAATGTCTGTCAGGGCAACACTATGAGGAGCGTGGAATCATCAAATAGAATATCCACCACAGTTAAGTGCTGGAGGAACGGATTTACAAGGAAATACGAATTAGCTACATATGTACAGCATATCAGAGCAGCAATTACGGAGACAAAACAAACTATGAATAAAGCAGCAGCAACATGCTTTAGAGGCATGAAGACAAAAACATGGAATAATTAGATAAAAAGCAAAAATGCACAATCGCAAGGAAATTATCTCGACATTGAGGTATTAGCATGTGGAACAGTCTGCTCAACAGTGGGACTGAGTTGCATTGTCTGAAAACCTTTGCAATAAACCAAAACAAAAAGATTAGAAAAGATTAGACTGTAAGCACTCTATTATTGACACAAAAAGAGAACAAATGAGCAGCACATCTTCAGTCTTTTGGCTTTTTTAAGGGTGTTATTTATACGCAAGCATAGTCTACATCTCAAAAATTATGTGAAGTAGGTATTAAAGACTATATATGCCCTTGATCTGTGGAAGAAACTCTAAGTTGTTATTGATGGATGTTCAGAATACAGCCTTGGTGCAGATACACAACTCTAAGTATGATGAATGTGAATAGATAAAATAACCAAAAAAGAAAAAAAAAAAGAAAAAAAAAAAAAAAAAAGTCCCAAGGTATTTTTCCTCAGTAAGGTTTTCCTCTATTTACCCATTGCTAGAACATAGTGATAGCTGGCAATATATAACAAGGATGTAAACATTAAAACACCCATCAATGCAGTGACTATGTTTGAGATGTTTTATTAACTAGTGAAATTTATGGCCCCAAGTAAGGTACCTTCACTCTCTCCACATGCACAAAATCAAGCATCCTTGAAATCCAGCATGACAAGTCAGGAAAAACCTAGTCAAGCCACGAGTAAATGACAGGTGAAAGAAAGATTAAGTCTGCGTAATCCAAATGATCTGAGTCCTATATGATGGATGATAAGAAGATGTCTCATTTCGTCTAGATCACAGCTGTAAATCCTTTCCTTTCTCACAGAACAGAACTAGAATTGCTTGTGAGCTTTTACCAGGAAGAAAGCATAGATGGTAATCCATTTGGTGCAATGAATATTTAATTATTCCAGGCAAAGTGATAAAACTACAAAAGAGATAATTGAAAAACCCTATGAGGAGTAATTTTATCTCCTTAGAGTGAGTCATTCCAGTGGTAGATGAGGATTCACATTCCTCAGGGCAGAGCAATAAACTTTCATTTGAGCAGGATCCGAGACATTTAAACACTGTTCTACTCAGTAAAATGGGAACAGTACCACCTTTTCTTTTTTTTTTTTTTTTAAAAAAAAAAAACTCTTAAAATGCAATCATGCAGTCAATTAATCTCCACTGCTCAAACAAGAAGAGGAATGCCTTGCCTACAGCTGCAAATGGGGTTTATGACTTGAAATAGCAGTTCCACCCTGTGAGGGAAGAATCATATTTTTGCCCGGTAGTCAAGGTAGCCTGGAGCTCCTCAGGAGCAGTGCTGACAGAAACAGGTACCAGGGACCAGTGAGGCCTCCACGCAGGCAACTGGTAAGCACGTACTCACAACTCTGAATTTCAGAGTTCACGCCTCACTAATAAGGCATATACTGAACATGTCTCCAGCCTTCAAACGTTTCAAGAGGAGTTGCAAGCTTCGTGTGGATACAGGGAATCCATGTTTTTGGAGCTCTTTGTGCTTATCATTGCCACCATGAGTACACAGTTTCTAAGAAAACATAGAATGCCAGCCTGATCTCCCTTTCTGAAATAAACATATATGCTTAAGAAAGAACATTCAATATCTTGTACAACTGAAACAGCATTATCTTGTTATATTAAAGAGGATAGAAAAGTGCAAGAATGTATTAATAGATCTTTTTCCTTCTCTAGATATGCATACATGCATGCACACGGATGCCTCCTTTTTCCAATATACGAGGGCTGCTCTGAAAGTAATGTCTCCTATTTTATTATGTTGGTCAGAGGCAGACGTTGGTGGTATGGTGGTAGAGGTTGAACCTTCCCACCAATATTCCATTCCATTTTGTTGCCATGAGATGGATGGCAGCAGAGGGGCAGTCTGACCAAATGGTGTCTGACATGGAAGTGTGGATGAAGCAAAGGTGTGGAACTGAATTCCTCCATGTGGAAAAAAGGGCACCCGCTGACATTCGTTGATGCTTGCTGAACATTTCTGGAAACCAAACAGTGGATATGAGTGTAGTGAGAGGTGAGTGGCATGTTTCAGCAGTGGTGGCAATGACAATGGGGCACCTTTGCTGGTGAAGATTTTTACAAGTGTGGCATGCAGGCTGTTGTTCATTGCTAGCAAAAATGCATAACTAATGGTGATGACTACATTAAAAACTAGTGTTTTGTGGCTGAGAATTTGCTCTATCAAATAGTGTCATTGCACTCTTTGTAGCTGTTGTAGTTTCCATGGAAATAAATAGGAGGTATTACTTTCAAAACAACCTATGAATACGTTCTTTGCTTAAGAAGAAAACAAAAACATACCCTGCTTCAGTTGGCTAACCCAGAGAAAGATGAAACTTGGTCCTATGTTGGCTGCTAAACCAAGCTAAAGCTAAAAATTGTCCTTAAAGTGAGCTTTGCAGAACTTTCAATATTGTATCAGTATCATTTTAGTAGAAAACACCTAAAATATTCTGTACAGGACAGCACAGACAGAAAGGGCTTGCAAAGAATTGTAATAAAGAGAATACCCTCCTCATCTGCTCCAGCTTTTCCTTCAGTTTTGTTGTCAAACTAGAAGTTTTTCAGTGGCCTCCTGCATGGCATCAATCCACACCCTGTGATGGGTCCCAAGGAAAATTATTTCCACTGCCAGTGAGCCACAGCTCTACACCTGTGTCCTATGGTCACCTCCTCATTGTGACCACATGAATATTCCCTCTAAAAGACTGAAACTTCTCCACCTGCAGTCACCATCCTTCATGAAAGGTATAATCTCTGTCTGCTACACAAATAACATCTCCATGATCCTGAGTACAGCAGCCAGGGAAAGCAACCGGAAGACTTTTTATCTCCAAAAGCCAAACCTTTCAAAGGGACAAAGAAAGCTAAAAAACAATCAGACAAATCTGTCACAATTCTCAAATGATCATTATAGTGGTTCAGAGTCTCTAAACAGAACAATTGTTCTGAGTTACTGGAACAACACTGGAACCACATTTACATCAAAGGGAAGACACAATTAATCAGGTGAAATTAAGAGTCACTAATGCCTTGTAGGTCAGACGTATTTTTAGGTAGTATATAGAAAAAGTTGCATGCTGAGCTTTAATTCCTTAACTGCCATAATATAGTCTAAAACCAAGTGGTAATTTCCAAAATTTCCTTGTTTGATCAAAGAGAAGTCCCCAGAGACTGTTCTGATAAACGGTGTACATAAAAAGTCATAGCTCAGAGAGGCAATTAATTTGGATTCCTACTTACAGTCACTTTTCCTTCCCATTTTTCCTGCAAGACCCACAAGCATTTTTCTCTGATCAAATCAAACTATCTGTTACCTGAACGTTTTGTAAAACAGACATCTCTTCAGGGGGACTTTAATCACATGTTCCTGAAGGCCTACGAACAGGACACTCTGGCTGTGCAGGATCTGAAGACTCCTGATGGGCTCTCGCTGACTCTTTGGCAGGAGTTCAATTTCCTCGAGCAGGCAGCTGCTTGAAGTTTGGTTCATTGGGGCAAGTACTTTCTTAATAGTGCCATAATCTGCAAAAGCAAGGGGAAAATGGGTTGCTAAAAATCATACTAGCAATTCTACTTGGTGTCATTTGATTAATGAATTCCATGCACGATGTTTTCTGTGGAGCCTCAAAATGTGAAGTTTTCACTGGAGTTTCCTAAATTGCTTACGCTACAATGAAAAGAACTTGAAAACAACTATTATTTGTTAAGTGCAAAACAGTAAAAAATCATTTCATTAGTGCAGGACAGATTCACAGCAGAAGTCCCTCAAAAAACAAATGTTCAAATTTTGGCTATTATACATGCACATTCACAAAATGCATTCACGGCAAGAGCTTCTGATTTCTGTTTACCAGACTGTAGTACACTTTATTATGTTTAAAGCAGTTTACAAAGCAATAAAGTCCATCATTGTCCCTAGCCTGTTTTAAGACTGAATATTTTAAAAACGATTGGTTTTAGACGTGTATTGCACTCATTTAATAAAGCAGGTATGCATTAATATGTATGTATCTTAATTGAGCGTAGGTGAATATGGCGATAAAATAAGGCGGCTTCCCTTCTTCCTATATATCTGGATATTGGACATTGAAAAATCACATATTTTATCATTTGCTTTTCACTGTATTCTTATTGTGACTTCTATCCAAAAGCAGTTAAGTGTCACAGACCAGCGTCAGATCACTGATGAGATTGCACGCATACACATGGGAACAACTCTTATTCATGTAAAGTCTCGAAAGAATGAAACAACTTCTGTGAGTAACACTTGCAAGACAAGTGTTCAGGAAGTGCTTTGCAGCCAGGTAAATAAGGGTTTTGCCACAACCAGAAGACCAGAGGCACATCAGGGAGCTGGCAGCAGACTCCCTCAGTAGAGGCCTGGCCCGGCCTTGGTGGCAGCTGTGCCCTAGTGCCTCCCAGCAGGACAGACAGACAGCCCTGCTGGGAACAGAGTGGGGAGGACAGCCTGCAGCTCCCAGGTGGGGCCTGGCATGCGGGGAGGAATGGTTAGCAAGCAGACCTAAAAAAATTCAAAAGGGGAGCCTCAAGCGGACTCCAAAACTAAAAAGGAGGTAGAGAACCCATGGTGGCATGTACTGGTAAAATCTTCCACCCCAGAGGAAAACTGAAGTCAGTCCTGAGAACTGCAGAAGTATGGAAGGGAGAGCATAATGCAAAATGGAGTTGAGGAAGATTATGTATAAAATTTTAAACACATAGTTAACACATTTTTAATAATTAGATAATATAAATTAATTTTATCAGAAAGTCAAAACGAATTACACTCACAGGAAGTGCTTAGCTCAGTATACAAAGAGCATTCCTCTGTCTGTAGGAAGATTTTGAGTGTAACAGATCATGACTGCATGTTTAAGTCTTCTGATTAACCTCTCAAATTCTGAATAAAATCACTTCACATAATCAGCCTGGCCTTGAACACCTCCAGGGATGGGGCGTCCACAGCTCTCCAGGCAGCCTGTGCCAGTGCCTCACTACTTTCTTAGTAAAGAATTTCCTCCTATCATATGAACTAAATCTCTCTTCTTGCATTAAAAATAAACAATCAACCAACCAAACAACAACAACAAAAACAGAGAAGAATTCTTCAAAAGTACTTTCAAAAGCCAGATACTCTGCTCCAGTGTCTCCAGTTCTACCACAGTGTGCAAAATTTTGTGTCTAGCCTACACCAAAGATTGCAGATTTTCAAAAGAAGTTGCAATAGCTCCATTCTCAAAAGTGTTGTCTGTTCAGCCATTTTCACACCACAGCTGAAACAAAAAATAAAGATAGAAGTAGAGACAGAAATGGTTGTTGAATATGGCTCTGGGACATGGAGATTTTCAGACCTGTCAAAATCTTTCAAGTGAATCTTTCTTCATAATCACACTAACTGTCCACTTCTGCCCAGAAATAACTAAGAAGAATAGTAAACACAGACCTCCCTAATGGATGAAACTTTTTTGCCACACACACAGTGAAAGTCTCAGTTTCATCACAAATGTGAACTCTGAGTCCAACTTAAGAATCCTAATGAACGGCATCTTCAGATCCTGAGAGTAAGCAAGACATGCTGGAATAAATCCAGACACCTGTCAGCCTTGGTTTAAGGATGACTGAGTATACACAGGAGTAGTAAAAGATAATGATATTGGCCACAAAGTGTAAACAATGTGCTAAGTTAACTTGTGTTGCTTTTAAGGAGATCTGCAAAACCAGCAATTGCATTTTAGAAATCTGATCACTGTGAAAGAAGATGAAGAGGAAAGAAAATTGCTAGTTGAAATATTATGTAATGCACATGAGGCTACGACGAACTGAATGGAAAACCTGAGAGGAGGTTGTAGAGAACAAGCTTGGAGGCTACAGAGTCCACAAGGAACAAAATGATAATGGAACAAAATCAAAGTATGATCTCTAAAACAGAATATCAAAGTTTGAATTGTGAATGGCACAAAGCACAGGCAGCAATGGAGAATGTTGCAAGAGCGTGCTTGAAATCATTATCAATGGTGACACTGTCAAAGGACAAGAGTAAATCAACACATACAAAAAAAGGCAAATGTAACAAACTAATAAATAAGTGATTTCTTCAGTCCCCTAACAGAAATAAAGGCATTGAAAGAAGCCGTAGCAGCTTCTTGCTGGAGAAGAATAAATATTTATATGAGTAGTTATGATTATAAAAGATTGCTGCATCATGCAAGTGAAAATATATTTTACAAACCGTCCACAGTGAGGAACTACTGCAGAATACTTTCACCTCTTTAAAAGAAGGAGAAAAAAAAATCAACCCTTTCATTTTTGGAAGGGGAACAGTCTTAATTCGTGCCATAGGTGACCGTGAAACAAAACCTAATTTCATCTTCATTTTAATGCAGTTTTGCATAGGTCCTTGGACATGCAGTTGGTCTCCTGGAAGCAACTGAAACAGTGCCAGAAGACAGAGCCTAAGTCATCATATTTCAGAAGTGAATCCTACAGTATTGGCTCTCAGTAATGTTGCAAAAAAGTGGTTGCTGCCTTCTAAACTATACGAGTTTCCAACAAAAGTAACTTGTAAATTAGTCTCAACTACTTCCTCAGGACAGCTGTATCCCTGTATTAGTGACTTAACAAGTATTCCTGTATTTCCTGAGCACCACAAAGTACCTTGACAAATCTGAAATTCCGCTGCTTGAATATACCAAGAGAAGCTTAAGAAATGGAAAAATTCACTGTAAATTATAAACTAAAAACAGTCAATGTAACCGATTAAGCTTATTTTGCATTTTTCCTATATGATATTGTTTATAAAAGTAAAACATCTTAAGTTTTTCCATCTGTAATTTGAGAGGGCAGTCAACACACGACAGAAAATGGAAACTAAATTGAGTACTTAAGTGACATTTGTAATTGAACTTGAACAAGGTATCACCTACGCAAGAAATACACTATTCTGTCTTGATATATGTTAAAGCAGCCTAATTTGTATACTTAACAATCTGTCAACACAATAATATGATTTTTTGTTTTAAACTAACATTTGAAATCAACAGATGCATATTTGGGAGAGTACATTTTAAGCATAGTTGAAATGAATACAAATTACGTATGCTTTCAAGGACCGTAATTTGAAATATACTTCAGAAAATTATATTTATCAACTATTTTGATTTTGTCCATTATACAATGTTTTTTGCATACCATTTTTCTATTCAAATTATTTTTCTAGTGGTAAAACAAAAATATTCAGACATTAGTAAGACTGTTGAAATATAAGAAAAATATTTGTGAATGTTAAATTTCTTTTAAATATTATCCATTATGCATTCATTGTGTATTTGTATTACTTAAAACGTCATTAAAAAAAAAAGGGGGATTATCTTCAAGGTAGAGGTCTTTCAGAAGAACAACATGACATAACAAATATAACACTGATGCAAAGAACATGTAACAGTACAAAATCAAAGAAAGTGCAATCTGATTGATAAATATCCTACTTCTGCAAAAAATATATATCATAAGTATTTACTTCTTCCACCACCGGAATTCAAAGAAAACAAAGCAGAATGTGCATTTCTTTAATGGTAGAAATTTATTCCAATAACAAGAAGTATTAGGTTGCATAATGGCTTACATGCTCAACCCAGAAAAAAGACACAGGAACAGCTAATGCCTAGAACAGCTGGTTGTGTCTAGAAAGGAAAAGCCCAGGCCTTATGGATTTAGCAATCTATATTAAATCAAAGGAGATGCATATGGTACACAGAATATGAGAGCATTCAAAACCTGCTCTTTTTTGCCATTTCTAGAAGTAACTTTAAAATTAATTTAATCATCAGTAGAATACAGATAATTAAAACCTTCACTATAATCTGTTTTCCCATCTGGGGGCAGGGTACGATTTGTTTTAAAGTAAGGGTATGTTTGAAGATGAGAGCATATACCACACACATTATCACACGTATATCACACATATTATCACACTATAGCCTAAAGGACAAGTGAAAGTCTGAGCTTCATTCCTTCTGCTTTAAAAATTAAAAATGTTATTGGTAAATTTATTACTTCCATGATGACACAGAAGACAAAAAGAATACAGTTTGATTTTAAAATTCCTACTTCAATTTACTGAATAGTACTTTAAATATTGTCATATTTTCAAACGTTTATTCTTTACTTTTCATCCTATCTTCAGGAAAAAAAAAAAAGATGTGAGCATCAAAAAATGAATATAGAATTCCTACACTTTTTCAAGGCACAAATTTCATTTTTTTTTTCAGAGCTGTTTTGAATGTTCACAGATTGCCTCTCTGTTTGCAATTCAGCCACTGTTTTTAACAATCTGGTCAGTCTACTTGTTATTTTTCTAATTATTTTTCTCTATTTTTAAAATATTTATTGGTATAATAAAATACATATGGCATTATTTTTATCTAAGCCTCAGTGAATCAAAAATGGAGTTTAAAAAAGTGAAGATGTTCTGTTTTGCAGCCTTAATAGAAAATAAAAACTATGATAGGTGAAAGAAGAATTTTAACAATAAATTCCTGTGATTGCCTTGCTATTACAACTCATTATCAGGATGATGATAGCAAGATAATGGCAGATATTAACAGAAATACAATTATAAAAAATATTTAATAGATTAAAGAAGCAATTAGGTAACTGTATAACAAAACTTTCCAAGAAAGGTTGTAGCTGGAAATACAAAAACTGGAAGAACTTTGTTGCAATTCCCAAAGAAACCATTGAAAGCTGTTCTGCCTTGTTAATATGGAGATTTATTTTTAAGCACTAGATTGGCTAAATGGAAAGTTGGTTACTCTATGTACCATCATTTACTTGCAGGAAATAGAAAAACTTGACTTAGGTTTCCTTACTCCATCACAGGACATTAACTTCTGTGGGAGAAAAAAATATGCAAGCAACTTGAAAAACTCATAAATCATTGTGCATGGACATCTAATTAAATTTCAGTAAACTTAATTAACTTAAGCAACAGTAATCCATGTGATAAGCTTGGTGCTATAAAAGCTAGTATGAATACCACTGAAAATCTCCTGGAACAAAAATAGATCCTAAGTAATTTATGTCATCAGTAGAAAATACACACAGGTCACTGAGAATCACAGAATCATAGGGGTTGGCAGGGACCTCTGGAGATCATCAAGTCCAACCCCATTCCTAAAGCAGATTCCCTAGAGTGGGTTGCACAGGAAAGCATCCAGGCAGGTTTTGAATAACTCCAGAGAAGGAGGATGCCCACATCTTCTCTGGGCAGCCTGTTTCAGTGCTCTGTCACCCTCAAAGTAAAGAAATCCTTTCTCATGTTCAGATGAAACTTCCTGAGTTCCAGTTTGTGCCCACTGCCTCTTGTCCTATTCCTGGGCACTGCCAAGAAGTGAGCCTGTCTGGACCAAAGTTCTTATCTAAGTGCTTTTTATAGATGCAAGATAGCAAAACAATTGAAAATCTTTCTAATCTACCAAGTAAGCTATACCTGTACCTTAGTCATTACAGCATCATTGGACTGCCTTAAAAAGATTTTATAAGAAAATTGAAAACAAATTTCAAAAAAGCTGTGTTATGGGGCTTGAGAAATCTTCCAGCTTCTTCATGTGAGACCCTGGACTAAAACAGTGAATGTGTCTGAAGTTGGAGTTTTTGGCTCCATACGAAGCACATACAAAATCAAGTTCTTTCCAGCTCCAGGCCTACTCCAGAAACAAAGGCAAAGGATGCATGTATGTATGTATGCATGTATACATACACATACATACACATGTATATACACACATAGTTTCAGACTTTAAATTCAATCATTGCCATTCTTTTCATCACATCAAATTCAAAGAGCTTTGGATTTCAGAGCTTATTTCTGCATTTCTGCTATTTCTAGAGAGTAACAATAATCTAAATATACTTGTCCATATTACAGCACAGCATTTTAGGTCATAAAAGCTTTTAGGAAAATACAGGCACAAACATCGTTGATCTGCTGATATGTTTAGTAGAAAGAGAAAAGATAGCAGAAGATAACAAAAAAGAGCAGGGAAGCAAAGATTGTCAAATGTAAGGAATAGAATCTTCCATAAATAATCAATCATTAGCTTCCTCTTATATGCAGTTCATAACAACCTTAAAATTAGGCATTCAGTTTTCCATTGTCTTGATCATTAGAAAGAAAAACAGAAATGTAAAAAAGATACACATATCATTTTAATACATTTTAGTAAAAGCTACATGTAAATTTTATAAAAACAGTTCTACCATACACTATTTAGTGCATAAGTCTCAACAGACTATTTAGGTTATTATCAGACGTAGGAAATAGGAAAAGCTTGGTCCTTTTTTGAAGAGAGTTTCAGAAGCAGCAGAAGTAAATTAAGAAAAAGCCTATATTAAAATGTTCTTCTCTGGATAAAAACCCTATTTTTTCTACAATTAGATTTATGTGTTTATGTTTTGTTTGTTTTGTTTTTCTTTTGTTTTAGTTCTTGTATGTAACGACAGCAGTTTTGGAAGATAGTCCTTAAAAAGCATGAACAGATAGTATTTTAGATTTATCTTTTTTAAGTCTCCTTCTTATTCCTCTTTCCTATTACCTTTCAAATAAATATTGATGTGCTTCCTTACAGTACTGGAAATTAATTTGATTTAAATCTGAAATGAGATACATAGTTGATAATGCCTGTCAATGAGAAAGTTCAATGGTCCGCTGCACATCCCAGCCTTTTGTGTGTGAGAGACAATTTAATTCATTTTCTAGCTATTCAGAATCCAAAAGGTGCAATTTAAGCCAGAATCTATTTGAACATCTTCTGAAATGATTAGCAAGAAAAGCTTCTTAATGCCTTAGTGGCTATTCCAGAATAAATTCAGTTGTACTTATGTAACTACAAGAGTTTGTGATGATTGTATGTCAAAATTTAATGTTAATTTAACTTATGAAGAGCATATTTATGTTGTATCCTTTCTACATGGGGTATAGAATTATTGCATCAATGACTCTTGATTAAAAAGTACTGATCCAGACACCAGTTATTCCAAACTCAGGAGCTTTCCTCAAACAAAGTCATGTGTTTGGTAGGAAATAAAGAACATGCAATTAATGACAAACACTGCCAAAAAATAAAATGAAGGCAAAATAATGTACTGATAACACATTTTCTAGAAAATAGTAAGATTATTTGATTATCGAAGCTCAATCCCCCACCCAAACATACTGCAGGAATTTAGTTTCAGTCTTCAAATACAACACCTTTAGAATGTATCTGTCGAAGGAAATCAGGACAGCTGCCATATTTTCTTTACTGTATAATTTGTGTGCTATCCCCCAGTGACCATTTCATGTCTCAAGCCAAACTGAACTTTAAATCCAGCTCCAGTAAGACTTATTCAAAATTTTTCAAATAAATAAAAAATTCACGTTCTATAGGGAATTTCAGGTTTATTTGAGACTAAAATACAAACCAAAGTAACATGCCTTTTTTGAATGACTACATCTACAAGCTTGAAGTCACTAACTGCTAAAACTGATTTTTTTTCTCTTTCCCCTTGGTCTTTTCTAGAAGCTTAAGCAAGAACCCATACCAAGCAACAAAATACCTGTCTCATCTTTCACAATAGTTAGGCCTGTTTCCTTCATAAAGAAGAAATATCAAACTAAATCACCCCTTTTCTCAGCTTGCTAGAGCTCGTATACACTAGCGACAAATTTTTACCCTCCCTAAATCTAAGACAGATGTTCCATCTTGTCTGACAAAAGAAACAAAGTACTTTCAATAATCTGAAAATGTATGTATTTTTCCTGAATCAAGCTCATTGTCACACCTTTATTTACTACTTCTCTTTCATTTTCAGTCTTACAAGAGACTTTCAGCTTATCAAAGACATGACAGAGATAAGATACAAGTTCATAAAATGTTGTCTGATTTGGAGGAGCTGAAACCATCCATAACAGATCACGTACTCAGCTTACTCAGAAGTAAAACATGGCCTTAGAATATTTATAAGAAAAAAATGATAGCAGCTACGGATCCTTTGCAGGCTACAGTTGATGCAAATTCACTAGAATTTCAATCTGTGCTGCTTTACTTTTATTTATACAACATAAAGCATTAGCTATTTTAAAACTTTATGAAGAGGTAACTTTTCATGACCTTTTATTTGCAAGATCATTGTATTAGTTTTCAAAGATAAAATTTTTAACAAAGAAAATGTTCTTATGGATCAGTTTGGAGACTTGTAAGATTTGAATTCACTTGCCAGTTCTCTTGAGTCTTCATGTGTGAAACTGGCATTCAGGATAGTAATGCTATCTAAGAGGGGAAAAAAAACCCAATACTTGAAACTTCACTTTCTTGTAAAACTGTTTGATCCATCTATAACAAGAGCTTACTACAGATACTTTAACAAGTACCTTTTCCCTCTGAAGATTTGAAACCTCTCATGTTAGGATGTTTTCTTCCACACTGACCTGATTTGCTGACAAAATCAAAACCAGTGACACACATTTACCTTATTCTCCTTTGATGTACAGAAGATAGCTGAACTAAAGACAGAAAAGTCTCAGCTGCAGCTAACAAAAATTAAGAAGTCTCTGAGAGTAGTGCTACCATGCATCAGTGAGGAAGAGTATCTAAGAACAGTGAAGAAGAGAGATAAGCAATATATATGAGCCTGTGAAAAACACTTCTTCCTTACTGTCAGCAGCTTCTGATGCGATTTTATGCTCTGCAAGAAAAAGGTGCTTTTCATATCCTTAGGGAATTTCAGGGAGCACTTTCTGCTTATTTAAAAAGGCACTGGAAAAATATTTTAATAGTCCTTACAGTGGGGACTGAAAGCAATGAATCACTTCTCCAGCTTAATTCTTGACCTATTTGGTTTGTGAGCTGCTGTGCTCCTCTCAGGCCAGATGAACCATGTGTCTGCCTGTAGATTAAACCATCACCAGTGGCTGGATCCAGGAGGCCTCAACCCCATTCTCAGCAGCCCCTTCTCTCCTGGATTAAGCATTCAACAAGGAGGTGGAACAGATTGCTTTGAACTTTGAACTCCAAGAGGAATGAAACCTCAGCTCTTCATACCCCATATGAGTGTTGCTGCCATCAGGATCACTGTATTGATGGGCTGGCCTTTCTCTGTCACGTTACCGTGTTCACTAAGTAGGACAAAGTTATGGATGTATATCACTTTAGCTTAAGTCACGGCTACTCAATCCTGTCCCCATACCAAGTATCACTATTTATATCCCCTTGAGAAAGTTAAACTAAAATGTGAGCATTGAAACACATAGCAATACTTTAGATAGTAACATTGGTTTAAGAAATGCTGCCCCTGCAGAGAAGATATGGTTAAAACAACAGCGTAACATGAGGCTTTAAAGACCTGGGGAACAGAAAGCTGTGATCCACAACAATTTCAAGTCTAGCTCTAATACCCTACATTCCCTCTTTTGCTTCCCTGTGGAGGCATCAGCAAATCTCAGATACACAGTATGTAGCATAGGCTCATGACAGTATCAAGCACAAAGTCACTGATCTTACCAAGTGATCATCTCATGCTGCATTTGTATTGAATTTACCAAAGCTCTTTCTATAAAAATTACTCAGTAATGCAAAATGTACAAGGATGATGACAAATGAAACTAGCATCCTCAGAGAAGGCCAGTACAACATATTCTTGTTTTATACCAGGATGGCATGCAAAAAGACACATTTTTCCAGCTCAGAAAAGGAATGCACTTCAATATCAGGTTCAAAATGAAATAGAACAACTATCAAAACTATGCTTGTGCATCAAGCCTACAGCGAAAAGAAAATGTGTATACTTACTACCTTTGGTCACAATTACTGTATTTGAATCAAACAGATCCTATCCATATGCACATTAAACTATGTGCTGTCAGACTACTTTAACTTGTTAGAAATTTCAAATACTTTTACTTCTTGGATATGAATTCTTCTTTTAAATTTACATGTTATCACAAGAAACAAGCATATAAGGATTCCTTAGCGGTATACTCATGGTTTTACTCTAAGTGAGGTACCTAGTTTGTATTTCTAGACAAAATGAAGTTAGGACCAACTAGGCTAAACTTGAGGTACAGGATTTCTCTTTGCTGGTTGAGAGAAGTGTGATTGGCAACAAACGTCTGCTCCCAGGCATGAAAACACTGTACTCTTATTATGATAACCAAATAGATCCAGCATCAAGAGCAAAAAAGTGAATAACATATATTCTGGACAACGCCCATTCAGCAATATGCTGCGATGACAGCCATTCCTGTTGTCAACATCCAATTTTTATTTTACTAAAAATCACACAGACACACAAAACTCAAAGCCATGAGACAAAGACAGTACAAATAATATACAGGGTATTGATTCTGAATGGGAAACATTACACCTGTCAAGAGATGCCTAACTTTGATAAGCTGGATTCTGAAAAGAAAAAGAAATACAAGGCCGCTACTGAATTGAGCATTTCAGAATGAAACTGAAACTGAAAATGATAATAATAATTAATAATAATAATAATAATAAAGTCTACATTAAATTCCCAGAAACTTCTTCTCAGGAAGAGAAAGCATTCTAGCTTAGGAGAGACTTGCTAAAATGTTTAGTCAGTAGCTAGGACCGGACTTCTCAGACGGTGGAAATAAGCACCACCAAAGAAATCCGTAACCTCTTGCTAAAACAGCAGAGGAGATAATAACCATAGATATTAGTTGCAAGATTAAATAGTTGTTATGATTTAAGGCTTGCTATTTGACACAGAGCAGCAATGAAGAATGCCATGCTGTACACAAAAGATAAAATTACTATGGAATATAGACCCTGGATCATCGCCAGTCTTCCAAAGTTGAGATGTATTAACTCTGATTAGATCTGACTGGACAGGGAGTGCTTACTGCTACTATTAGTTTTTATTGCCTTCCCATCATGCCACCACAATAATAAATACCTTGTACTATCCAAAGCATGCTATGAATATGGTAGTTTTCCCACTGAACAAATTTTCCAGTGCTGAGACCAAAGAAACATTTACATGCACAAGTGGAGAAAACTGTTTCTCAGATAATAACCCACAATAAACCTTGCCTGATTTCTTAACTGAGTCGTATGTGGCTATTTCCATTGGAAGTACCAGAAAGACAGCTAACTGCTGTACCAATTCAGAAGCATCATAAACTTGGCTGAGTAGAATGAGTCAAGGACTGCCCTGTACTCAAACACATTTACAGTTTGCATAGTGTCTGTGTGTCTCTGACTGCAGCTGAGCCAAATCCAGTATGTATAATCAGTACAAATACAGCATGATGTTGTCGTGGTTTGACTCAGCAGATAGCTAAGTTCCACATAGTTATTCACTCACCCTCCCCCCTCCCCAAATGGGACGGGGGAGAGAAGTAGAGAAATATGCAACAAAACTCGTGGGTTGAGATAAACACTATTTACTAAGATAGTGAAGAAAGCAAAAGAAATAACAGTATAAAGGGTATAAGGGGTATAAAGAGGATACTCAGAGCAAGGGCTCACAGCCAGCAGCGACCCTTCCTCCCGGCTAACCCCTTCCATAACAAAAAGGAACAGGAAACCCAACAAACCAATCCCATGATGTTATATGGTATGGAATAGCTCTTTGGTCAATTTGGGTCAGCTGCCCTGGTCCTGTCCCCTCCCAGTTCCCAGCTCCTTATGCCGCCCCCTAACTGTTTCACTGGCAGAGGAATGCAGAACTGAATGTGTCCTCAGCTCTGTTCAACACTGCCAGGATGTTATCAGTTTTGTTTCTCTTCTGAGGCTAAAACATAGCTTCATACTAGACACTATGAGAAAAGTAACTTCTGTTAGAAACTAAGACAGATGTGCATGGAAAGTCAGCAGTGGTTTCAGCATCAAGCACAGCATTTGTTCAGAAACAGAGAAGGAAAGACTGATTCTACCACTCATTTCTTTCTAACACAATATAAATTAGGAAGTAAATTGACAAAATATAGCAGCGAACTTGGAATTAGAGACATAAACGTAGAACCCCTTCCCAGAAGATTTTCTCCAAACCATTAAAGAAGTAATAGCTGCAGCATACAATATCTGTAGTCCTATTAGATCATATTTAGTTTATAACAGTCCAGGAACTGGGACATCTGGCAATAGGTAAAAGTCAGCTCTTATCTCATAGACAAGTGATCTAACCACTGTGTTGGTTGTGGTCATTCTATTCCTTCTGAAGGTGTGCAGCTATAGAACCAAATTTCCAAGATTCACGAAAAATGAAAAATAAGAAAAATTAAAAGAAGGACTCTGTATGCGAATGAGTCTCCACTCCAAATGCTGTTTATGGTGCTTACTCAGTGACTTGATACAGTAAAATGCAGACAGAGCCTAGTCTACCTTTTTGTGAATCTGTCTGCAGGCTACGTGATACTTCACAGAAAAGCCACAGGTCTGGGAACAACATATCTACATGTTATAATGACTCCTCCAAGACATGGAACAAAAAGAGGCATGTCTTTATTCAGAAATTCTTTACGTTATGAAAATATGTCATGTCGTATGACCAAGGCTGGATAAAAATAAATTAAAAA
>WBMW01004158.1:282972-298157 GCA_013396635.1 Penelope pileata | reverse complement strand
AAAAAAAAAAAAAAACAACCACAAATACTATTGTGAGAAAAAATAAACGACAAAAAAATCCCAAATGCTGATTGCTAGTGACACTGCTTGTATTTCCTTAGTCAGAGCTCACACTGAATACCATACATGTAACATAATCATACTTGTGATCCTGCATTTCATTCTTTTCAGGGTAAAAGAGGAGTCCCATGTTGTAAGAGACTGTTTTGGAATCTTTTGTCTCAAAGTTTGCTGTGAGAACTCTCTTGTCTCAAAGTTTGCCCACCTTCCCGAAGGCTTGCAGACCAGGGACAATGAGAGACAAGCAGCCGCTAAACGGCCATCGAGCAGCCTTTCAGCCTGGCGCCTTGAGGGAGGCAACCACCGAAGGGAACGGGCAAGCCCGGGCTTGCACCGCCCATGCCCGTTCGTGTGATACGTGACATACCTGGGTGCCCAGGAATGTCATGCTGGCTGAAAAGGAGGATAAAAAGACCTCCTCCAACGGGGGAAATGCTAGGAGCTGCCTAGGAGCTGCCTACCTGCTGCTGTCTGACTGATGCCTGATGGATGCCTGGCTGGACCTGCTTGATACCTGCTGATGCTTGAGACATGAGGTCCTGCTGCCCTGCTACCTGATGCCTGCTTGTTGCTCCTGCTTCCTGCCTGATGGCCTGATGCCTGACGCTTGACGATGCCTGACGTCTGCTGCCTGAAGCCTGCTCCTGCTTGCTGCTTGAGACCTGACGGCCTGATGCCTGCTTGCTGCTGCTCCCCCTGCGCTCTCGCTCCCTCGCTCCCACACGGTCCTGAAGATACTCCTGGTCTGATAGAGCGGCGTGGGATCCATGGTGGTGACTGTCCCCGCTTTCTATATGTAACCCTTGCTCTTATTTCCTATCTTTTCCTATCGCCTGCCTCCCCATCCCCGTCTCCCTCACTGGCCAGAATTCCCATTAAACTGGTCGGACAACATTTGACCTCGTTTGTGTCTTAATCTCACTCCGGGTATGTTACAGAATCTCCCCTCATTCCGATAATCGGAGCGGGACACATGTAGGGTTTGAACTTTTTTGATTAAGCATTCTGCTGTCTTCCTTGGTTGTCAGGGGTTCATTGAGTCAAGCTTATGCATCTCCACCTTAAATGAAAGGCTTTTTTAAAGTAAAAGGCCTTGCAGAATATTCCACAGATGTTTACAATGCTCAGTGATGTGTCATGTTGCCCAATCTTCTCTGAAATGTTTTTACGAAGCCAAGCCCCTTCCTCCCCACATCTCTCCGGAAGGATCCTGAACACTGACTACGTACTCATGCAAGAGTTGGTTAAAGGCTGAACCTCCCTGAGATTCAGTTATCTGGCACTGCATGCTCCCAGGGCAAAAAAAGATATTTGCATGTAGGCTCAGGTGCTAACAGAGATCACATCTTTGACAACAGCAGGAACAACACTGAGTAACGTCAGACACTTCTCAATCTCAGCTTCACATTCTGTTCATTAGAATTACCTACTAACACTTGAATGTAGGGGTTATCAAGTCCAGTTTCCCTGCCAAGAAGAGGTGACAGTCTCTAAAAAACTTGAAAGGAAGAAGAAAAGTCCATTTGGTCATCCTCAAGTTGTAAAGTAGTCAAATGGGATTTGAGAGCTCAGCATCACTTTGACAGAGAGGAGATTGTCTCTTTAATGCAAGATGGAAACGAAGTCTCAGCCACTCCTTCACAGTCTTCCCCCCTTTGTAGCCCCTGTAGCAGTATCACTTACATGCAAACAGAACCAGCCATTCTGCAGGCAGCAGCTGCTTCTGGCAACAATTCTGACTCCAAGCATCAGCACAGAGGTGCCCACACCATGTGTTCTTTGGACATGTATTTACGGTTTTTATCTGATGGAGCTGGGCAATTATAAAAACACAATGATAATCTCTGAGTAGAAGAAGGGGCTGCTCCTACTTAAATTTGTCCCATGAGAACAGAATACAAATGTCATCTATTTGCATCAAGTAATTAATGAATGTGCTATCTAAAATATGAACAAACTATTTGAGCAAACACAAGCAACAGACTAATCAAAATCATGACCTATAAATGAGTTGATTATAAGAAGAAAAAATGACTACAAATAAGTGGTGGGCAATTTGTGAACCAAATAAAGGGCTATGGTTCTCGCATATAAATTGCTACCAGTGAATAATTTAACCAGCTCTAGTTACAGTCATCTATTTATGTAGGTCACTCTGAAAGTAATGCCTCCTATTTATTTCCATGGAAACTACAACATAAACCAAGAGCACAATAACACTATTTGATAGAGCAAATTCTCAGCTACGAAACACTATTTTTCAACATAGTGACCACCACTAGCTATGCACTTTTGCCAGCACTGAATAAGAGACTGCATGCCGCACTCAAAAAAATTTGTATGGCTGCCTGGAACGTGGCTTGTCTTTCACATCACTGTTACCACTGCTGAAATGCACCACCCACTGCCTCACTGTGCTCAAATCCACTGTTTGGTCTCCATAAACATTCGGCAAATGTCAATGAATGTCAATGGGTGCCATATTTTTCCCCATGGAGGAACTCAGTTCCACACCTTTGCTCCATATGCACTTCCATGTCAAATGCCATTTTGTCAGACTGTCCCTCTGCTGCTATCTACTGCACAGCAACAAAATGGAATGGAATGTCGTTGGGAAGGTTCAGCCTCTACTGCCATACCACCAACATCCATCTCTGACACCATGGGTCAACATAATAAAATAGGAGGCATTTTAGCCTGCTTAGCGTTGTCTGACTGGAGCTGGCAGAATGATAGATCTCTACACAGAGTGAAAAAGCCAAGGGCAATCAGTATTCATTAACATCTATAAAATGGGGTTTGATTCTGTAAAGCCTGATCATTTGATTCCTGGACTTCCAACATCGCCATTCCATATGGAAACTTTTTAAAGCTACTTTGCCCAGTACAGGTGACACTATACTCAAGGCAGTGGTAAATCAACTTTTCCTTGTTTAAATTACCTAGTAAAAAAATTATGGTTTACACTATCATTCTTTCTTTTAATTCTATGTGGAAAATAATATAAATATTCTGGCAAGAGCACATAATAAGTATTCTTGGTAATAACATCAACATAAATCCCAGAGTGAACATCAGATTCTCAAAGCTAAAACAATGCAGTACTTTTTCAACCTTTGCAGCAAAATGTTTCCTGGAAAGATTAATAATATAAGCAAAGTATTCATTCAGTTAGGGTTTTCCTTTATCAGTAGTAATGGTCAGAGTAAAAGGAGCAGAGAATAAGGTTATTCCTTTGATGATTTACTGCTCAATTTTTCAAACAATGTTCAAGATCATCACATTGCTGTTATGACTGGTGTCTACCAAAGGGCACCATTTCTAGACAGAAGAAGAACTGATGACTGTCCTTGCTTCAAGCCTCTTAAAATGATATTGCAAAAGGCCGGACAGATAAGAAGTTACAGGGAAGTAGTTTTTAAAACATTGCAATGGAACTTTACAACTGTGCAAAAGAACACTATGCCTGTGTCTCGGAAAGGCAGAAGAAACACAGCAACTGTGGTTTTTATTATAACGGATAAGGAAGAGTTTTAATACTCTCTGACTATTGCCTGCCGCAGTGCATATGTCCCATTATCCATCTGCACTGATATTTTCTACTGCTCTGTTTTTGAACTAGAAAGTATTAATATATACAAATAGTCTACTACCAGTTTCACACTTGAGTTGTGACTCAAATTACAACTACTTTGATCATCATTATTATTGCATTTATATTGTAGTTTCTAGATTAAAAAGGTGCTGCTCTAACTGAGAGAAAAACTCTATAGCGTCTTTTGACAGCAACTATCAGCATATTACTTCCAATAATCTCAACACACCTGAGATAAAGCACTCAGAAACAGCATCAATTGAAAAACATTAGGTTTTGTTGCTCTCTTCAACATGTATGGAATGTATATAAGCATATATCTTTGCTTATAATTTTAAGGTCCATACTTTCACACTTACTACATATATTATGATACTTTGCAAATTAAATATGAGAGCACACTTTGATTAGAACCTGTAGTCTGACAGGAAAATTGCAATATTTTACACAAAATTTTTAAGTTAAAATACACTTTTTTTTTCTGTTAAGATCTTGGGTTGGTCTCTATCAAAACATGTGGAACATTACTAAATAAATAAAAAAATAAATAAAAGTAAAAAGCATTGTAACTAAAAGCAGAGGAATCAAATCTTGCAGTATTCATCTAGAAAGACATACAGGAGAAATACTAATTGTTTTGATAAAATTTCTAAAATGAGTGTCATTCATATGTTTAGTCCTTTCATGAAATAAGGACTAATCTCTGGAAAATCTACAATATCAGGGAGGGTTACATCAGAAAAAAATGTGGCATTTGTGTAGATTTGCTGTTATTCCCTTGCTAAAGGCAAATGTATGAAAAATCTATCTGCATTTTCAAAAAAAAAAACTGTGAAATTTCTTTGTGAAACCTCTCCACATCTTTCTAATTATTGCTGTATGTGTTTCATCAGAATTGCTTTTTATCATTATTCTCTGCAATGCTATGTATTACTTGAGGTCTACAGAGGGGAATAAATACCACATTCCAGAACATCTTGATACAGCTTCTGTTGTAAAATATTTCAACAATCAAATAAAACCTGTCTTTTATGGCACAAAAATTCAGGCTTAGTTCAGTGAACAGCCCATTCTTTAGAGATACGCAATGCAGCCAACAGTAAGTATTTCTTCAGGTTTAATTGGCTCTCTGTAAGGTAGCCATACCCTAATTTCATCAATGCTAAAGTATAAATTACCATAGTCAAGATCCATTAATGGACATATACCATTTCTGTTCAGGATACAGAGGGCACATTCTCTACTCACTGAGAAAAGTTCAGAGAAAACATGGAACTTTTTCCAACATTTTTTAAATACGGCCTCAAAATTTGTTTTCCAACAGTGCCGGTATTACCTTTTCTGAACTCCCCAAACCCAACAACCAGTAATTGTTTTCAGAATACTCTCAAACTAGACAACATATCTATGAATTATCTATTGTCTCTAACAAAGCAATGTTTTGTAACAGTTTTCTAAATGCCCCTATTTAAGGTATATCTAGTGCTTGGAGTATATTTTCTCAAGCTTTTGTTCTTGGTGCAGTATCTTGTTTTCTGAAAAATGCTTAGAGACTTTGTTTATTGGCAAAGTATACAAAACATATTTTATATATTTTTAATGTATTTAATACATTTAATGTATTTTGTATATAAAATGCTTTGTATATTGGCAACGTTTTAATCATGGGACACCTAGGCATGTAAATTGAAAGTGAAAATAAAAGGGAAATAGAAATAGCACAGAAGAAAAAAAAAAAAAGTAAAAAGGGAGAAAAGAGCCGAGCATACAAAACTGTGATATATGGATGACCATTTTGCTTTGAGCTTCGAAGGAAGAAGTTTTTTAAACTTGAAAAGTTACCAGAATATTGATCATTCCCTAGCCTGCTCTATCTTTACTGTACTATTAGAGATGAGTTCAGAACTTCTGTTAGTGCTTTCCTTGACTTTCCTTTCTGAACCACTGAAAAATGTTTCAGGGATTTCTGCCTGCCTAAAGCCAGCAGCACTATGCTAGTTCTAAGCAACAGAAAATGTGCAGGAATTTATATATCCCTTCTTTCCCTGTTAGAAGGCAGTGCAGCAGATGATTAAGATGTGTTTCCAAAGCAGTAAAACATATTTTTTATACCAGTAGTAGATCTTAAATCCCAGCACATCAGAATCTCCAGCAGAATGATGACTTGGCAGAGGTTTAAGAAATGAAGACTGTTGACACAGCAGATTAATGCATTTGTATGCTTACTCCTAGTTTCTCTTCAAGTAATATTATCCCTATTTAAAGCTTAATTAAATTAGATTATACTTTTAATACTGTCAGGGTTATTATCCTCTGTAATATTTGTATTCTGATAACAAGGTGGATAGGTAAGTGAATGTGAGATGGGGGAAGAGGGAATTTTCTCATATATAGCGCACATCTGATTCAAAGAACGAGATATTTCCTTTGATTAAAAAGACAGCAGAGCATTCATTTGTATTCAAACTAATCTACATGTTTACCTTTTCACTGAATCAGCTTTGTGAATTTTAAGAGACAGTTTTGTAAGAATGTTGTAATGAATTATAACTAAAAAAGTTAGGTAGAGTACATCCCACACAGTATGGGTTGGATCCATCCTGCTTTATGCCAGTAGGTATACATTCCTTACCACCAGTATCCTGGAGTTGAATGTATTTCCCTTTTGGCATCAAGTAGTACAGTGAGATCTATTCTCAGAAGGCTGTGTAAAAATGCAATTTAGCCCTCTCAATTTGCATTCTTTACTGGCCTAAGAAGGACAGAATAATTCAGGCTGGAAGGGATATCAGGAGACAAAAGACAGTTATAACGTGGACCGGGTTGCTGTCTGGTCTTGAAAACCTGCAAGGATCGAGGCTGCACAACCTCTCTCAACTGTCCCCAGAGTGAAAAAGTTTTTCTTTATATCATCTGAACCTCTCTGCCTGTTGTGTCTTATCTTCCCACCATACGCCACTTTGATAACCTTGGCTCCATTCTTCATGTAAATTCCCTATAGCAGGCTGCTGTGAGTTGCCTCCAAAACCCTTCTACTCCAGGGTGAACAAGGCCAGTTCCCTCAGCCACTCCTCCTAGTGCATGGTAGTTCAAAACCAAGTGCAAGGTCTTGCACCTGGGCCTCAGCAACCCCCACTATCAATACAAGCTGAGAAATAGAGCTAAGCCTTCCAAAAAGCACTTGGGTGCACTGGTGGATAGTAGGCTTGACATGAGCCAGCAGTGTGCCCTCACAGCCCAGAAGGCCAACCGTATCCTGGGCCGCATCATAAGCAGCGTGGCCAGCAGGGCAAGGGAGGTGATTCTGCCCCTCTGCTCTGCACTGGTGAGACCTCAGCTGGAGCACTGCAATGCAGAGTCCTCAGCACAGGAGAGACATGGACCTGTTGGAGAGTGTCCAGAGAAAGACCACAAAAATGATCCAAGGGATGGAACACCTCCCCTACAAGCACAGGCTGAGAAAGCTGAGAATAGAAGACTCCAAGGTGACCTGACAGCGGCCTGTCAGTATCTAAAGGGGAACTGCAAGAAAGAAGAGGACAGATTCTTTAGCAGGGTCTGTTGTGATAGGACAAGAGGAAATGGCTTCAAACTAAAAGGAGAAATTTAGACTGGATATAAGAAAAAGGTTTTTTATGATAAAGGTAGTAAAGCACTAGAACAGGTTGCCCAGAGTGGTGGTAGATGCCCCATACCTGAAGACATTCAAGGTCAGGCTGGATGGGGCTCTGGGCAACCAGATCTAGCTGTAGGTGTCCCTGTTCATTGCAGGGGAGTTGGACTAGGTGACATTTAAAGGCCTCTTCCCACTCAAACAATTCTGTGATTCTGTGACTGTAGATATGACATTTATATAAACATGTGTGGCTCATTTTCAAGTCTGTCAAAAACTTATTTTTTCTAAAATGCGAGTATTAATATTCTTCAGAAAATAAAGCTTAGTTTTTATGCTCAATTGAGGGGCCACATAGAAGGAATATTAACAAAAATCACTGAAGTTGGGTGAAATCAAAGTGAAATAGAATTTGTTCTGTCAAGAACACTTCCATAGCATTATATTTTTACTTAGGTTTCTTTATCATGCAGTTTCTCATATTCATACAACATAACTTTCTGATAACCTAAAAGCATGTACCAGTGCCAGCCACTGTAGTATCCTACTTCCATGAGTGACTGAAAACAGAGGAACAGAGAAGAATGAAACTGCTGGGTAATTATATATAATAAGGAATATACAAGCACTGTCATGTTTGCAGCAGGAATTATGCATAAAAAGAACCTAGAACTTTTGTTGAACACCATTTATTACTGAACTATGAAACTTAAAATTTTAGATCCTCAATTACAGAATCAGACATAGAAGGAAACACAATAAAGGAATCTGAAAACTGAAGAAAAACAGAATTATGACAAATTATATCATTCCCAACGTTGTCATTATAATGTAAATATCCCACAATGCAGAGTTAGACATAAAAACAATTGAGTACATGTTTCTGTAGCTCAGTTTCTGTCAGAAGACTGCTACAATACAAGCTGCATTTAGAAGAGGCAAGATTTCACTTAAAATGCTATGATTTACTAGCCAGCAAGTTGTTTTGACTACAGCTGGATAAATCCAAAAACCTATTTATAATAATCTATTAAAAGCTTTCTTATTACTGCCTACCTTTCACGGAGCAAAATGAAAAAGGTTTATCTACTAGAGCAACATGACAAGAAGTACTGTCTCACCAAAACACACCAAATTACTCTAAAATTTCTTCAGACTCAAAAAGATGCAATCATCTCTGAAAAGCATAGCATCATGTTTTCAGGGGAAAATTATATCATATATTGAACCACAACACACATTCTTATTAGGCTCTTGACAAATGATAAGTTATAGAATACACTGTTTCTATTAATAATTCATAATTTAAGTGAACTGATGACAAATTTGAAATTGACTTAATTGACTGCAAGATCAAATAACTAGCTGCTTAGGATTTTTTTTTCTCCTGTTGATCAACATATTCCTTGTTTAAATTTTCCATATTTGGTGCCTACTCACTATGAGTCTAAAAAGCATTCCTTAGATGAGCTATCTCCTCCTAATAATGTGAGAACTATGTTTTCTGCCGCAAGACTGTAAACATGTTTCTCCAGTCTAATATTTCAGCCTCAGTAAGGGACATCCTTGTTCTGCAAAAACAGTTCAATGACACCTTCAGTGTTTTTAAGAAGCTTAAATGAAATTTTGAACCTAGAAAATAATAATTCTAACCAAAAGAAGTTTAGATGTAGGACTATTTTTCCTTCATTGCTAAACTATTGTATAAATGAACAAATAATACAGGATGTAAAAATGCTTAAGAATGAATGACTTAAAGGTGCAATGAAAAGAGCAGGTTATAAAATATTTGTGAGGAGAAGAGTCAGAAATAGCAATAGCAGTAATTGCATTTGCTATTTGTAGAGCTTCCTTCTATCTCAGAGGATTCTAAAGCAACATATGGATCTTGAGTGAGAATGTACTCTGATCTAAATACAAAGAATAAAAGACAGAGAAACTTGTGCATTCATGTTTGTGGAAAATCCAGACATTCATTCTCTTGATAGTATGTAGACTTTATGCTTTCAAAGGAGAACAGGAAACACAGAGTAACATTTAAGTTCACAATACAATATAAACAAAGATGCTGTGAACTACTGAAGTCATCTAGTCAGAAAATGTAGATGGCAGAGTTAATGTTGCCAAAAAGAAAAAAAAAGTGTTCAAGGTGCTATACATATTCCAACATTGATTCACACAGACCATTAAAATTCAGAGACCTTTTGCAGTTATTACAGCAATGCAGAGTTCATACCTGTGGCAAGATAGATGATATGGAAGAGCATGTCCTTGCCCTGCACAACATCCACAACCACGTGAGAAAATCGACTATTGTCTTCCATGAAGTACGGAATTGGAATAACTGGTTGAACCACCTCATGCATTAAGAAGAATTTTTGAGCATCCTGAAGATTTCTCTCAGTCAGGTTCACATACAAACCCTGGTCCATGGTGCCACACTGCAAACAGAAAAGAAACATTATCATATGCCTCAACAGTAACAATGGTTTTACTCTCTACAGAGCAATTACAGCACGAGAACGTAAACACCATGACTGTATATTGTAGCAGCACTTCATAATTCCAGATTAAAGTCACTTTCTGGTTCTGATCAGAATGTCCATACAGTATTTCAGGAAGCTCCTCTTTTCTGAGGCAGTACAAAGGGTACTCTCTAAGTCCAAACAGTGTGAAAGGACATCAGAATGACCACAGGTAGGCTATTACAATATTTGGCTCCAACTTATGTTCACAGAGCAAGAACGGGAAAAGTTACCATCAAAATTTTCTGACTATTTTTCTTCAGAATTTACACAGACAATGCTAAAGGCATTAAAAATTTTCAAAGCCATGAAATCCCATGACCTACCATAGCCAGAGTCTGACAGAAAATCCCAGGTCACAGCACTATGTACAGTTCTATAAACTTCTTCAGACTCTGTGTTCATTAGCCAAGAATAGACAGTGCAGAGCTCTAACTATAAATCTAACTAAAAATGTTATCAATTGCAAAGATATTTTTGCTTTGAAACTGTTCATATTATATATCTGATAACTGTACTAATTTTTGAGCATTCATTCATCACACACAGAAATTCCAAACATAAAAAAAAAAGCAAAGCAAAATAAGCAGGAATTAATTTTAACATCTTTGTGTTTAGGTCTTCAGCTGACTGAGGACATGAGATAGATGCTCATGTGAGTATGTAAACATTTCCATGTTTACTTACATATAATTGCATCAGAGAAGTAAAACAGTACTTTGCAATATTTATATGAAAAATATATCAAAGTTGTATTTTTACTCTATTCTACATCATAAATGATATATGAATCACAGCATGAACCAAATAATAGTCTGCAAAACTCCATCAGCTATTTTTACATCATTGACGTGTTATCAATCTGAAATTAAGTGATCACTCCAAAGACATAACCTTAAAAAAAAACTTCAATCAATAATTCCACAATGAGAGATCCTACAATAAGACAGTTAACCAACTGACAGGAAACAATTACTTTTCTTGCTTTGTGTGTACCCTGCATGTCAGGCCAACGAAAAAATAAATAAATGGGCCAAAAAAAGAATTTATCTGAATATATAAAGCTAGAAGGATTCCAGCTAGAATGTTCATAGTATACTGTCCTTGGTCTTACAGTGGAAAATGTCCTGAGTAAAGACAAAGTGAACTCCGGAGAGAATCTGTGTTCTTAAGGACTGAGACTCCAATGGTATTCCAGTTCTGTAAAATACTTGAATTAATATAATCCAGCCTTGGACATACAGCGCCTGATGTAACTGTTAGTACCCAGTAGTAGTCTTCCTTCACAATCACATGCTTCTGTCTGTTATCTCTGAGTAGCTGAATACTCTGAGGATAAACCAAATTCAGAGACTACACAAATAGAACTTCAAGTATTTTTACCATAACCATGCTATAAAAGTCCTCCTTTGGGGGAAGGAAGTCAGTGCTTCAGCCAATGTGTGTACCCACCCTACACACAACATACTCTAGAGCACTGTGAAGTCACAAAAATAGTTACATCTATCTCTAAGCATTAGACTAGCTTCTGGTATATGTCAGCACTGCACTTACAGAGCCAGAAATCTAACAGAAAGTTCAATCGAATAAAAGATAGCACCTGTGAAAAAACAGAAGTTTGACATCACTAACGATACCTAGAGATCAGTTAACACGAATTGGCTTCAATACAGTGTTGTAAAAGGCCATGTTACAGCTCTTAAAACTAGCGCCAGCCTGCAAAACCATTGCTCTGTGAGATACAATAAAACTGCTGCTGCTCATCTAAAACCAATAAAGAAAGTACAAGCCTTACTAAAATCAGCCAGACTACCCAAATAACAAATTCCAACACCTCACTGCCTGGACTGGGAGTTAGAGATGAGCATCGACAGTACAGTAGAGACTCAAACTGTTTTTACATAGCCATTAGACTGTCAGCTTCATTTGTATGTACCATTCTGTATGGGATGCTTCCACAATAATTACTGATTCATTAATAAAAGTTTTGAAGGTAGAGATTAATAACTTCCATTGGACTTGCACTTAGCCAGAAAGAAGGTAAGATTTTTATACACAAGCCTTTCTTCAATCTTCTTCCTTCAGAAGTTTAGCCATATTTCAACTAGAACAGGGTGGATGGGGGGAAGGTGGTTTTAGTTTGCTTTTAGTTTCTCATGGCTCTAGTCTGTTAGCTGGCAATTAATTTTCCTTTGTTGAGTCTGTTTAGCCCCTGACGGTAACTGGGAAGTGATCTCCCTGTCCTTGCCACAACTCATGAGCTTTTTATCATCATATGTTCTCCCTCTGTCCCGTTGAGGAGGGGAAGTGAGAGATTGGCTGTGTGGTGCTTAGCTATCCACGAGGATTAAATCACAACAAATGCATTTGTGCTTACCTGAAATATCCTTATCTTTTGGTTAGAAAGTTCCACTGACTGACCCGCCTTGAACTAATTAGTTTTACGCTGTCAGTGAACTACAGATAATTACAGAATCTGAAGGTGACAAGTTGAAATGAGTGGGATACCATTTCACAAACTATTTTAATCAGACTTTTCGAGGAACATGGACCACCTTGCACAGGGAAATATACACAATATCGACCACTACTATTTTTTTTCCTTTCCTTTTTTCTGTCAAATAAAATTCCTTTCCAGATGCTAATAGCATAGATGCAATGTAAAAGAAAATAGCAAATTGATTATATTTGAGCCAGGAATTAATGTTACCTTGACAGATAACTGCGATTCGTTATGATAGAAAATTGAAGTTAAGCCTTTTTTCTTCTACTCCTCAAAGCACATTGCTTTTCAACCCAAATTATTTTGTGGAAAGACAAAATTAACAATGTTGAAATAGAGGGAACTCTTAAGTTTTTTTCATTTATTTTTAATTTTGAGGGGCTCATGCTATAACATACCAGAAAACTGGACGTAATAACTGTGAACCACACAACATTCTGAAATTAAAACAAACAAACAAAAAAACCAACAACACACGTAGTGTACTTTTCACATATATCTGTACCTGAAAATTAGGGTTAGGATTGGGATATGGAAGCCAAGCAGAGCGAGAGTTTTCCTGGTATTTGAAGGGTCCATTAAAGGTCTGAGTTATAGCACTCAGGTTGAAAACACAAACTGCTGAGGCTGCTATACTGTTCCTGGAAAGGAAATATAAACATTGCTTTGGAGAACAACATTACAGAGTCAATTTGCTGAAAAATAAAAATAATATTTCTCTTTATTAATGCTTCAGTCCTTAAAGTAATTAACAAAATGGATATGATCAGCCAGGAGATGATATCTCAAGACAAAGATACATGATGTGCTGACATTGGACTTATTGGTTATCCTTGCCAAGTAGCTCATATGGGAGAAACACAAAACTTCCTGCATTCTGCTGCTAGTCTAGTAAAGAAGGCCAGACTTTATTTTCACATATAATCTCATTTATCAAGGGCATCGTTCTTCTAGTTTCCAAGTTCATGATAAGATTATTCCTGGGGCTCATTAATGTTTCTTCCATGCAACCAGTGGCAGTACAAAGAGTAAAGGATTTTCAACTTATGTTGTGCTTCTGGACCCTGTGGAACACCTAGGTAAAACACCTGAACAAAAATTCCATCTTCCAGCTGATGTTGTACTGCAACAAAAATGCAAATTCATTCCAGAAACACATAAAGGGAAAAAACTCGGATTGCATATTTTCTGAGATCTCCTATTACAGGAATAAACAGCAGTCAGGCAAAACATACAATTTCCTGTTCTTGTCTTGAAAATGTGGTAGATTTGACAATAAAATAATTCTGCATGATGTAGATAGTATAAGCCAGTAACTAAGAGAGCTCTTAACACAGAAAACAGCATTTTTATTTTCCACAATTTCAGATAAAGGCATAGATAATGAAAGTGGTATTTGCACGTATTTGCACTGCAGGTAAAACTGCTGACAATTGATCCACATCACTTTCTTCTTCTTTTTATTTCCTTGTGTTTGTTTTTTTTTCCTAAACTGATCCTGCATTTTAAACAAGCCTACTACAGAAACTCCAAAATGATGGAGAAAAAGAAATAACTCCAGAGGATCAAATCTAACAAAACGTTTCAAAACTGGAAAAAAAAAAAGAGGAAAGATATATTGATTTAACAGCAGGATGAAAGAGCAATTTTCTTGTTTATACTTGTCACTTTTATTTCAAAGAATCCTCAAAACTTGAAGTTTCATGCTAATAATTTCTGCAAAATTAATTATCATTGGAGCTGATTATTCTCTGCCTATATAATATTATCATTATGGAATCACAGAATCATAGAAACACTAGGTTGGAAAGGACCTATAAGATCATCTAGTCCAATCGTCCTCCTATCACCATCCCTACCCACTAAGCTACTAATCATAGAATCATAGAATCATAGAACGGTTCAGGTTGGAAGGGACCTTAGAGATCATCTTGTTCCAACCCCCCTGCATATTCCTTAGCACCTTATCTAGACACTTCTTGAACAGCGCTAGGGACGGTGACTCCACCACCTCCCTAGGCAGGCCATTCCAGTGCCTGATCACTCTTTGAGAGAAAAAGTTTTTCCTTATATCTAATCTAAATTTCTCCTGGTGCAACTTGTGGCCATTCCCTCTTGTCCTGTCAGTAGTTATCTGGGAGAAGAGGCCAACCCCCACCTCATCACAACCTCCCTTCAGGAAGTTGTAGAGTGCGATGAGGTCTCCCCTGAGCCTCCTCTTCTCCAGACTAAATTAATAGCAGTTAACAAATAATACAAAAATATTGAATTTTCTGAAGTCCTTAAAGGACATCAGATTGATGCTTGTAAATTTTCAGATTGCCTGAATGAAATAAAATCTGCTTAATTACGAAGCAAGAGTTAGGATGGATTTAATAGTCAACCACACATAAACCGTGCAGTTTTTGATAAGATTCACAATACTTATTGATTGTTTCAGGTTATCCGCCACAGAAAGTGAATACTTTTTGACATGGTAAAATTACATCAAGTCAAGTTCATGATAATGTGAAATTATAATGATAAAATATTTATTTCATAAATACAGCACATATGCATAGAAAATAACATGTAAAAAAAGTCTAACAATGTATGAAATAGTCTTAAAATGTATGAAAAAGAGATGACAGAATAACCTTAAAATATATGAAAAGGATGACAGAACAGTCTTAAAATACAACTGCCTCCTTGCTGTAAGGAAATACTAAGAATTGTACTTTGTTTCATACACCTTCAGCAATTCATATGGGAAGTATTTGGAGCTGAGACTTGTTCATAAGACTTTGCAAACAGTAGATCAAAATTATTGTGTTTACTTGGAAAATATTGAACAGAGAACAGCCCAGAAGCTGTAGTTTTTATTTTCATAAACAGAAAAAAAAAAAAAAA
>WBMW01004158.1:240641-282942 GCA_013396635.1 Penelope pileata | reverse complement strand
AAAAAAAAAAAAAAGGTACTTACACATTAGTGGTAAAAATCCCATAGATCAAGTCCAACTCTGGCAGGAAGAAAGTGCTCTGTAGCTCATTATAGTAAAACGGAATTTCTCCAGGACGAGAGCAGTTCAGTCTAGCTTTCATGAAGGTAGTCCAGGTATCTTCCAGCACAAACTTGCCACCAATATCGTTTTTGCACACTCGAGCAGCACGAGAGAAGACCGTTTTTCCACAATCATGCTCCACTGCATTCTCTCGGAAGAAGAAGTAGGTGAAATTTCCAATGTCATAAGATGACACAAAATTTGGTTCTGAAAATAACAGAATAAAAGATTATTTACTGTCTACCAGTGATATACACAGTCATATTGACATGAAAGTTGGATTTATCTTCAGACATTACATTTCAAAAAACATACCTTTTATTATTCCTGTAGGGAACTAGCTGTGTCATGGCCACATGACATTGGCTAGATGGACTCTGCTCTGGGTGCCTATGGCATGCAACTGTGCTGGGCAGCCTTGGCCCAGCTCACTGTTCTCTGCCTTCAAGAGCATCGTTGAATTTTTCTTTTCCACGTGCTGGCACAGTGAATACCATTTACTACTTACATTTTTCATGTTAAACTCTGTTTTTGCTTTGCCACTATGCCACTCTAGATTACCAGAATAATAGATGGTTACTGAGTGTAACCAAGAATGTATTCAGTGGCTTTAATGGAAAGAGAGAATTCTAAATGAGAGCATTTGGTGGTAGGATAACAACATTTCATCTCTATGTCACTTAAAAACTTTCTCAGTATTATGGCATTTTTTTAAGTAAAGAAAAGGATTAAAAATGATCTAAGAAACTAATTCTGATGCAGGAAAAGTCAGAGAATATAAAAAAACAAACTAGGAAACAACATATGATAATACTTCTTGAAAAAAAATAGCAAGGAAATACTAGATACAAAAGACAATAAGCATACGGCCCATGTCCCATAAGGATTACTAAGACTGAGAAGAATCCATGAGCATAAGAGAGAGAGATTGACAACTCGATGAGTTCTTACAAGAAAGACAAATTTGATACATGGATTTGTGGAGAAGAGCCTCCCTTACGTAGGGAATCTTTATAGAAAATTATATATTCATATTTTAAATTCTCACTGATAATCATGGCTCATGTATAAATAGAAACGAGTATTCATATTTCAAAGATTAAAAATTGAGAAATACCTTATAATCTGCAAACACCTGTGCATATACTGTACTGATTATGAAGTGATGGAAATATGGCCTGCTCTTGAAACTTGTGAAAACTGAATAATCTCAGAGCTACCTCAGGGGAATTCTGTGGATATCTAAGGATTATCATGCCAGGCTTTTTTTATTTCATTTTCTCTTTGGGAAAAGTGAACTGAAACACTTCAAAGGAAAAATTACATTCTTGTCTAGGAAAATTTAGTTTATAGGTTTCCAAATATTGTGCTGTGAACTGCTATTTGTTGACATGGAGGACTTGTCACAAAGGTTTTTAAGACAGAAGAGGAAATTACTTTTATTTCCTGCTGAATTTGCACATTGTTCTGGAAGAGTAAATGCATTACTTTTGTGAATGATAACAAGTGCATAGGATTCTGGTACGTGGCAGGATACAGATAATATGGAACAACATGAGACCATCAGTCTGTAGTGAAGTCATGACTGTTGTAAACGATCTTTACAGTTTATATATATATTCAATTAATGGATGTGTTAGTCTTTCCTAAATTAAATTAAATAAAGACTTTCCTAAATTAAATTGGACCAATGAATTGGAAAAGCAAGAAAATGAGTTCGTCAACATGGCATGACAAATATCTCCAGTGTACAACACAGAGCAATGCTACAGAGATACATGAATCCAGGCACTGAAAGCATTGTAGTGGCAGTCAGCGCATCTTTGCAGCTTGAAAGCAAGGGTGTGCTGCGTGCCTGAGGAGGCAGCAAGAGGACAGACCACAGAGCTGAGGGGCTCTGGAGGGAAGCTCCATCTGAGGTGCCTCTTGGCAAGTGTATCTAAAGCAAACTTCTCCCTGAGTCATGCCCAGGTTTTCAACAGGAGAGAAGCAGCTGGAGTGGTCCAAAACGAGCCTGGGAAGTAAGCTAACAATCAAGCAATATGGATGGATCATAGGTATAAATGTATTTCCTGGGCCTTATTTACTTAGTGGTGTGGATGTAGTCCAAGAGGGTAAAAGGAGAAGACAAACTGCACAGAAACTTTATCTGGGAAGAGGTTCTGAGGCAGTCCTGGCCTATTACCTTTGGGTAACAAAATTTGGCTTGTGTGCTTTACTCTTTAAAACTCCAAATTGTCTCAAGTAGATCGGTAGAATTCAAGTTACCTACATGGGGCATGCTACTGTTGGTGGAATTAACCAAACTACAGTGAATGACCTATGTTTTTCTCTCTGAACACAGCAATCAAACAAGTTTATAACCCAAGTCTGAGCAAGAAGGAGTTATGATTTCCACTGACTGTTCCTGTGAGAAATGATCGTTAACATTTCCAGTGAGATGCATTCAGAGACCCACTTAAAAGTGAAATTAGTCCCAGAAATTTGAAAAGAAAGCTGAAATTAGAAGTTTGATATATCCAGAAACAGATCGTATATATCTATCTCCAGACACATACGTACACACACACACATAAACATGTGCATATATAATATATATTCAAAATCTTAAAAATCTAAATGCTGGTCTAATGTTGAATGACATCCATTTGGATCTTGTTCATCGACCTCCCTGGAAGATCAATGAACCACACCTCATACTGTTCGTCTCTGAAGATTCGGTTGGTCTCTAAAGATTAATTTGATTCAAATATTTATATTCAGCAAAATACTTCATGGCCTTGCATAATTCTAGAAACAATGCCTTCAGTGGTTTTATTTATTTATTTATTTTATGTTTTGTGATTTTTTTTTGCTTGTTTGCTTGTTTGAATAAAGTTTAACTTACAGCTAAAAATGCTTTCCAAATTGGTGATAATGGCAAGAATTTTAGCTCTCAATGTACTATTCTTTTTTCTTTCACCTTACTAACATTAATTAATGAAGTACATTTCCTATTTGCATTTTGGCATCTCAGTATTTCCTTTGTAATGATATTAATTAAGCATAATCCTCTGTTGGAAAATGCTACAGATCTTGCATTAGGCTGACCAAGGCATTGCATCTCATCAATGCTTAAGGACAAATCTTAATCCTAGAGCAAAATTTTCCTACAGTGTTAGCTACCTTCAACATAATACATAACTTCTAGTCATCATGATTATAACCTCACGAGCTGAAATGAAAGATGTTAAGTACCTGTATAAAACTGGAGGAAATTATTGTTTATTTGCTCTGTGTTTCATAATCATTTAGGACATATGTTTAAAATGTTAGTCTGTCATACCATAGCTGACTACCATTCTCCTTTGAGTATATTTTTTTTATGGGTATGGAAAAGCAAGGACTACAAAATACAGTAAAAACATGTAAGTCAGGCATTTTTCCCAATCTTCTCTTAAATTGCTGACAGTTTTTATAATACAATTCAGTGTAATCACAGAAGTGGATGCACACACTACACATCATATTCTCTAATAATTTCTGAAATGCAATTATTTCTTTTCTGAAAAATAGTTTTCAAATATGATATTACAAAATTCCTGTTGTTTTCCAAAATCTGTTGTTTATTTCAAATAAATCTGCTTCATTTTCAAGGTAAAATGTTCCTGTACAGCAGAGTATTTTGTAATTTATTACATCATTTTGCTGATGCAAATTTGCCAGTTGCAAACTTTGTGATAGAAAACATTCTCTATTCTGATTTAGTACTTACTTAAGTCCTTGAGAGTCCTATCTGAATTTCAGTAGATTTTTGGTCATCTAAATTCACTGGATAGATATCTTGCATAGCAGGATACTGGGCAGGTGGGCAAGGAGGGAAAATACACATCACTGCCTTAATTCACTTAGAACCTCTAGAGGTTTGGGATACATGGATCTATTAATAAAATGCAGAAGCTTGGTTGCTTATTTAAAATGCCAAACACTTTGACTGCCATTTCTTTTTTTCTTTTTTCTTTTTATTTTTTTCCTCTGATCTAATTTTGCAGGAAAGGAGTCGATCAAAGGGCTTTCCCTGCAGACTTGGGCCTCTTCACATTTTTCCTTTTTTGCTACCTTTTTTCCTTAGCAGAAGGGAAATCAGAGTTTACTTTCATAATCATCTCCTTTTCCTTCCACTTTAGGGCTTAATATGTCTTCTACTGAAATTCTATTTTTGCCTCCATTGTTTCCGTCCCCCTTTTTTTTGGCGAATGCTGTTTTTCGCGTGTTCTTGTTTCCCCAAGTTCATCTTTTTCTCTTCTTGCCTGAGTGAGACATGTCTCAGTTCTAATTTCTTTCATTCTCTCTTGTTTACTGTATACTATAGTTTTCTGCACCATTAATGAAGCTGATGTTTCTGCCGCACTGCAGGGCTGGGAACAGCTGATCTGTTTGCCTTTCTTTCTTCTTAGTTTAGCCTTTCTGATTGGCACCCAACGTGAGTTGATGTGAGCAGCCTAGATGAAATATAAAAGTACAGGCTCTGCCCTTAGAAGCTTCCTAGATTTTTCATAAAGGTAATGGGGCCCTTGCTGCTTCACCTACCGTAGATAAGAAGTAAAAATCCCACTACCATGGGAAGCGTTGGCTGGGTGAGGAAAGGGTATGAAGGTGCTTTGTAATAACTTAATCTGGCCTAGGACAAAGGAGGTCAAGGAAGGTGCCTCCATCATGTATCAGCTTACCACTCTCCTACTCTGTCATTGCCATCTAGGGGAAGATGTACAGCTTTGAAAGGAAAAACACAGCACAACTGCTCCAAATTTGCTTCTGGTTGCAGATCCAGTGGAGAATCCTAAGAATGTTTTTCAAAACCATCAGACATTTTCATCCTATTTCAGGATGCTGGCAAAAAGAATGATACACACAAAGGATCAGAATCTGTATGTGTGAAATAACCAAAGAAAAGTCATTGTTTACCTAGCAAAATAAGCAACAAATGGTAGCATATGCTTCAAATATTTTCAATCTGATCTCCTATCTGAAAGCTAAAGACCAAGCTGCACGTCTCAAAAACAAACTGGTTTTTGAGTTACATAAAATATTGCATAATAAGGAAAGCTTGTTTCAAGTAATTACAAGGCTTTACGCTAAAAACAAAAAACAACCCTGAATTATTATACCCATTTCTATTCATGCTTTGGAGCAGAAGTGAAATGATTGTTTTTGTTCTAAGATCACAATATCTTTCCACATATCCTTCTAGTAGCAAGAGTTATAATAATAATGCACAAACAATAACGAGAATGGCGTCAGAGCTGTATTAAACCCTTCTAACCAGCAATCTGTGAGAATTTTGCTGTTGTTGTTACTTGTGAAGGCTGAATTAAGAAAGCTAAATTAAAACTAGATTAGAAAGCTTTCTATTAAGCAAAACATTTAAAAAAATAATTATCTTAGAACTTTTTTCAGAGTATCTAATAACCAAGCAACAAGAGAGAAAGTGATAATATTGTGTCTACCAGCAGAGCAGAACAACCCAAACATTCCTACATGCTTCTCAGCTGGAAAGGCTTATAATCTGTGGAAGATTTTATTTCTTTTCTGCTTTGGGGCCACATACATTAGATCCCATTTTAATCTCCTATAGTCTGCCCACTGATAAAGTGGCTAGGCATTTAGAACAAGATTTTATTGATTTAACATGTTCCAAGAGCATCCATCATTATATGTCTAGGAAAAAGAAAACAACAACTACAATGTATTTCAAGACAATTAGAGACCCAAGCAGCCTGAATATGCAATTTTAAGCCAAGGCATCTGGCAAAGAATGAAACCAAATGTCCCAGTGTTTTGCTGTGCGATTTAACAATGGAATTGACTGGGTATCCATTTTTTTCTTTAATCTGTTATGCCCTTTTATGGGCTAAGCAAAGCAAAGAGACATTTTAGACTAAACTAAACTTTCACAACGAGGCATCACTGATTTCAGGAGGTAAATTGAAAGTACAAATACCTTTAGTAATTGTAAATGTTGTACTACATAAAAAGCTTCTAAATCTAAGCAGTGGATGCTTTCCCTGTCAATTTGAACCCACTGCAGCTCGTGGATTTCAAGTATAACTCCTCCATTTACCTCTGTCCTCTAGACCAAATGATGATGAATTCTGTCTCTGCTGCACTTTGTGAATCAGCCCTAAAGCAGAGCTCAATTAGGAGCACACTGTAATGGTGAACTCAGGATATGATTTAAACTCTGTGTTATGCTGCAATTTTAATGAGGCTCAAATAAACAGAACGTCAGCAGTAAATCAAGCTGTACCTTTTTCTTAATGAAAGATTTAATCAATTTGCTACCATTTAATAATGTCCAAAGCAGACTACTAAGGCAGACTATTCTTTTTTATGAAATACTACTAAGGTGATTTTAAAATGGCCTAGCAACATGCTGCCCTTTACTGACCTGAGCAGTTAGCTGACTCTCAAGGCCTTGCTGATTGCTTTGGTCAGGAAAAGAAATCAATGAAAGAACTGTCTGCTTCAGAAGTAATGCCCAATATGTGCTTTTGACCTCAAACCATTTCTCTCAAGCACAGAAGTACTTGAATACAGACTTAGAGAGAAAGAGAAATGAGAGTAGGTAGCAGAACAAGCCTTAAAGAATAAGATGCTGGTAAGCAGCCTTTCTACCCTCTTCAATTGTTTGTCTATATATACATATACACATATATCTATATTCATGTAAGTAACTCCAAGAACTTCTTTTTTTAACCACATGGGAAAAAAGAAGGCCAAAATCATGAGAGGAGGAGGGGTGGGTTCTCCATTCACAAGTTCCATATTTACTGTCCAGCAGCCAGCTGGGCTGCTAGGTGGTGAGAGTACTGGTTTGCTGCAGTTGCTGACTCTTCTGGGTGATCGGGTTCCTCTAGCTTGAGAACAGTGACAACATTACAGAGCACTCACAGGACTGACAAGATAACATGGGGTCTGTCTCTTCATTACCAACTGGTAATTCCCTTGTGAGTAACCTGATCTGTAGAACTGCTGAGCTATGGTGAACTCTCAGTCATGGCACCAAGGTACTCTGGTCCTTCAATGGCATCTCCTCACAGAGAGGAGCACAATCTGTTTGTGATGATGGTCCTGGTCAAAATACCTGCCCACTGCACTTGGCCAGCTGCATTTAATGTCTATAGAAGCAACCAGAAAGGCAAATAGTCTCAATGAACAGAGCATTAATTTATTTTTGTGGAAAAGCAGGGAATTTCTGAGGTAAAGAATTCTAACTGGTGAACATATTCAGACATAATCAAGAGCTGAATACGTTACTACGCTCAATTTTAGAAGACAGAAAATTCAATAACTGCCTCCAGATGCTTCTTTCCTCTTTCACTAAAGAAGACAAGACTCTTTACACTCTAAAATTTTCCAGAAAAGGAAAAACTTTTAGGAAGTGCGCAGATCTATGTAACAGTTGGTCAAGTGTTCCGTCTGCTATTTAAAATTGTCAGAATAGACAAAATTCAGATGAGCCAAATCTCAAATACTGTCAGTGGGTCACTTAGTGGGTACACAAGCAGCATATTCACAGCCCCACAAAGATGGCTCCACAATAACTAGTTCCAGCCAATAACACAGTCTCTGTGTTGACAGTGTCGCTATGCTGTCCAGGTACCCTTCTGGATCAGAGATCTTTGCTTTCCACATACTGTGGTGTCAATGGACTTTCCTTTTTCCTTTCATTTATTCCTTCACAGTATATTCTTGTAGCTTACTTTTATATATGTTCTAAATAATTCATATTTTTAATCATGATACGCCAACTCCTTATCATGCCAGATAACTGAGTGTTGAGGGCATCAAGAAAATGATTATACAGAAATGAATGTTCACTGACTTCTCTGTGCCCTACTAAGGCTAAGCACCTGATCAGAATGATGCTCAGTAACATGCTGAAAATAACTCCTAACTTCCAATTCAGGTGACACAGAGCACTTCCAAACTCATCAAGCCTCCAATAGAACACAGGACCTGATAATAAATACATGGCTCTGACTGAACCAGAAGGAATGGGTAGGCTTGGACAGGCCATTAACATAAATTTGTTCTGTATGTGATATCAGTGATTCCAGAAGCTGATATTTCAGCATGGTACATGGAATCTTGCCCCAGCCACTTCACACAGCAGCTCTGATTTGCCCTCCCACACTGCACTTCATGGCTCTCTGATTACAGACCTTCTGTCAATTAAGATTAGGAACAAGTTTTCTTCTATGATGAAAATTCAGAACTTCCTCTGTCAAGATCCTTCACATGCTGACAGTACAATCCCTAACCACATGGGTATGTCCCTTTGGCCTGACTGATGGCACTGAAAATCCCTGAATACACTACAAGAGAAGTGCACTAGCCATTAAAACCATGTGTCTTTAATGCCTAGTCATAAAACACAAAGCAAGATAATCAGATGTGCTTTAGAGTACCGCTATCATCCCCAGAGACAGTCTGAAATGGTCCAATGTAATATGCATAGTAACAAATCTAAGTGAGAAGAGACATCACATCTCTGAGGGAAGCATGGATGTAACAGAAAAATATACTTTAAATTGGAAATATTCACAGCCATATGTGCCTGCATACACACCCCTAAAACAAGGCTGAAGTTGAGTAACTGTAAGCTAACGCAGATGAACACATTTTGACTAAGAAGCTTCCATTCCAGTTGGTAAAACTGCCTAACTTTTCTTAGAGGATTATCTATGTTATTCTCTCACTGAAAAAGCAGCGAATTCATCATTTCAATCCAAGTGCTGAATCCTAGTGAAGTTTTTTGACACTGAGTCACACATGTATGGGCAAATTGACACAAAAGCAGATGAATCCCCAACTCTTAGCTACCCCAGAAGACATTCCCTCTCCCTTTTATGTCGGAGACTGAGACGCTTGCAGCCTTTTATTGGATTTGCTTGAATTGGCTCCAATTAGAAAACTCATCTTGTTCTTTCTCCTCAAAGATAAAAGCCACACTTTCCTGACAACTTAATTCCAAACAGTTTTGATGCAGAAGAATGAACTATAAAAGAGGATTTATAGGTATAGCTGAAGCTTTTAATAGACTAAATGTAAATAGAGGCAATCTGATTAATTGAAGCAGTTTTGGTGGGGAGTGGTGGGAATTTTACTGTGCCCTTTGGCATAAAATGTCCAGTTAAACTGAAAACTCAGTGTGAAGAATGTCTTGTCTTTGACAGAAGCATCCAGGTGTGGCGCAGCAATTAGCTTCAATACCATGGCTGTGTGGACAAATTCTGCCTGAACAGGGAAATCTATACAATGAGCTCATTTTTCCTCTCTTATTTCTTTTGCACTGCTATAATTCTGTTATGTTTTATGCAGTTTGGTTTGGTTTTGTTAATTAATACTCTAAAATTGTCTGACCTTCAGAAAATGTCACAAATTTCTCCAAGCTACTTCTGATGGCTTCTCTATATACGGAAAATAGATCAAGCAAACAAGTACAATTCAGCATTCAGTTTATATGAGAACTGAAATATCTAAAATATTTTGATACTTGCGGCTGACATAATGTTCTGAAGCTGGAAAGGTTCATATAACGTACTTAATTTTGAACATGAGAATAATTCCACCATAACAAGAAATGCACTGTGGGAGCAAAGACTGATGGTTACTGTTGTGTCACTTATGTGACTGATGGCAACATATGTGCCAAGAATTATGAAAATATGCTATTGCTTTTTTTCCTACTTGGACAAACATAGGCAAATTATAAAGTACATGATTTTTACATTTTAATTTAAACAATGATTTTCACTTTAGAACGATCTACATCTGGTTTTGTAATACATACATTAATTGGTAAGTGGCCAGGAATACCTGTTAGTTTACAGTTTCTCCCAGCTGAATATCCTTGTTAGGTAATTGACATCCTTGACACAAGACATATAGCTACAACATTAGTTTTATGATTTGTGCTGCATATACAATAATAAGCTTCAAAATCTGCCACAATAAGCTTCAAAAACATCAGTGTACCACCTAAGCAGCTTGAAAACACAACTATTTCTACTTGTCAAGGCTGAGACCTGCAGGGAAAGCTGGAGAAATTCAGTCCATTCTAAACTATCTTCTGTCTTCAGTTTTTGAAGGACTCAACAAAATAATGCTCAAGGCAAGCTACTGCTCTTGGCCAATGCAGCTTTGCCATGTAAACACACCTGAGAGATAGCTCATCCCTATGCCTGGAAACACAGCTTGAATATTTAAGTGTACATCTACAAACAGCTATATTAATTACATACTATAATAACTATACTAGTAAATTCAAAAGTGTAGCATGCAAAATAATTTTAAAATGAGAACTACATTAGTTCAAAAACATTCACATTTTCAGAATGGAATTTCAAGAGCATGAATCAGGAGAACGTGAGTTAAAAAGCAGGTAAGTCTCATGGTTGATCAGTACTCACCATTCAGCCACTTGGAGTTGTACTGTGCAGTGCGGAGAGGAGGAAGGGCTCCCAGACTGCGATAAATGGCAGGATCCCTTCCTGGAAAATCCATGGCCGTAGCAGCATATAGTTCCCCACTGGAAGTGAGAAGAGCAGTGGAATTGTGCTGGGGACTATAAGGACAACGAGCCATGCCACTGATTTGATCATGTATCACAGTCAAGTTACTTAACTGGAAAACAGTAAGAAAAAGGGATTAAATGACCTGAAAATTATCATTTCAGTCAAGCTGTATCAATCTAAGCAAACTCATATCCTAAGTGTCAATTATCTGCTTTACAACAATAATGAGTTGACCTGTACACATCTATCTGAAACTGTCTCATAGGTTTTACTGTAATATTGTCTGATCTCACTTCTTCATCTTTGATGGGTAAAATATGCAACTTAATCATTAGCCATCACACCTAAAATGTTTTATATTGGAAAAAACTCAAAAAATAATTATAATTACAGATTGTTATTATGAAAAACAGATCCAATTACCAGAATCAACTAAGGTATTCATCACAGCAATTGGTCATATAGCAAAAATCCTACTGTTCTGTTGGTGTGTTCTAGAAAAATATCTTCCTTGAAAATGAATTTTTTTTAAAAAATGAACTTTCTAGTTCAGTAGAAATCTCTCTCTAGTTTAGTAAGCCTAATACTTCTAGCCATAAACCAAAGTGTGATGCTAATATGTTGTTAGAAAATAAAGGCACAATAGGTTTAAATATAATAAATTTGTATATTTGTATTTAAACACCTCTTGCCTTCTGAAATTAATATCCCACTTAGTCCAATCAGTGAAATTTTTATTTTTATGATATGACAATTATTGATTATTTACGGACTCTTTGACACATGAATTACAACTAGTTTTGGTTTTGTTTTTTCCCTAGAAACAGAATGATTTCTCAACAAAGATTTCTCACTCTCATCTGTAAGAAATCACTAATGCAGGTACTCCTGTCTTTATCAATACACAAGCACAGTATGAAGCCACTCAGTCATATTTTACAACTAAACCTGTTGACAGCAACCAAACTTGACAAAATGGTGGAAGTCTTAGAAATATCTAAGGCTCATGAAAATAGGCATGTAGGTGGAACTGAGCTGCTCAGGAACAGACTGCAAAAAGAGATCACAGGTTAACTTTCCCCTTTGCCCTGCTACTAACCACATCAACTTTTTACATATCGGCTCACCAAACAATAGGTAAATAGCCTGAACTCAACCACAGGTTGCTTGGCCTATTAATCAAATGTCTCAGAGCATGGAATTAAGCCTGTGGGACAAAATACTTAGCTCATACCGTCCGATTGGTGCAAATAGGAGTGAATGCATTGGTTCCACAGGTAAAGAGATGGTTGCCTCCAACAAGAAGCACTCGAATATAGTTCTGGCATTCCTCCTGCCATGCAGAAAAGAAAGAATAAATTCAGTGCTTACACATACCCAATGTGTTAGCAATCATGGTGCATATACAATTTCTAATAACGGTACAGGAATCCATCAGTATTTGTGGAAGGATCTTAATAGTATAACAATAAAGCTCTTCAGTATCAAAGACTTCTTCTGAGAGTGCATTTTAAAAGTTTAACTAAACTATTAATGTACTGCTGTTCCAGGAAATCAGGTGCTGTTTTTGAAGACAGATTAGGCCAAGGGTAGAGGTCAGAATTAAAACAGGTTTCCAATAAGAAGAGTATGTTCAAAGTAGTTTAAATAAAATTACTGAAATGTCCAGATACATATTTATCACTACTAGTTACATAATTTGCCCAGTATGCTTTTTTAGAAGAATCTGTATTTTGATTAATTTGAAGCTTCTCATGAAAATCTCCAAAATGTCATCATGTTAACACACTGACACTGACCCTGAGGAATAATTTGACCTCTTCTCTTTATCACCCTAGAATGTGTGAAGGTTTTGTGATTTATTTCTCTCGTTTGAGAAGCTAGAAACTGACAGCAATTTCTCGTGCTTATTCAGACAGAGAGTCTTCTTACTGAAAATCACCCCAAAAAAACCCCAAATTGTATATAGGAAAGACTGAAATGTTTTCCCTGCAGAAATGAATGTCCTATCTTATAAAATGAAGAAAATCAACAACGTGCTTGGCTAAAATGCTTTCTAGCATGTGTTCGCAAGATAGTCTCATGTAAAGTGTTAAAAAAATTGTGAAAATATAACTATGAAAATTTAAACAGGCATTAAGGGAAATCATGTCAGTACATCCATGTAATGGTAATGGTGCAGAAGTCTCACTGTCTTGCCTACAGTTATTTTGTACGTATTGCTTACTTGTCTTGCAAATAGACTCTTACTCTGAAAGACAAGAAATATAACCCTGATTAAGAAGCACAAGATAGACTGAAGCGAGATGGACAAAAAACTTTTAAGTTCTTAGAAAAAAAAATGCTCAGAATTTGTTATCTCTACTTTTCGTTGTGCAAAATTTAAATGAAACAAAACAGAAAATCTCAAAAAATGCACATACAAGAGACATTGCATTGGCATCTCATTAAAATGGAGCTTTTAGAACCTTCTCTTTGAGCCTTAAATGTAATTGTCAAATATTTTAAAACTAAGACCAAATTCCCACTGGGTAAAAATATAATGTCTTTATCTTAAATTTACCAAGATCATCTTAACATTCTTTCAAACAAACAGAAGCTAATATGCAATCATATAACATAGTCCAGCATTGCAATCAGTCTTTTAAAAAGCAGTTATTTCATTTCTGGGTAGTTTCCTTGATGTTCAGGGAGTTTCACAATAATAAACACAGTATTTTATTCTTTGGACTGTTTCCATCCTGCCCTTTGCTGCAAGCCCTGGAATGTACGTGTAGGAAAAATAAGTGGGTTCCGACACTACAACCCATCCAACCTCTCCTCTTCATATTCTAGAGCTCCCAGAAAAAATGCCATTGCTAAATTGCTTGCATGCTGATCACCCACTCCTTCTGCTCAAAAATAATGTAATTTTTTTAAACTCTGACATTCCCAGGATTCACAAGATTTTTCTCTTTAATGTTCCCAAGTCCTGTGCCAGCATTCTAACAATCCACAGTGCAACAGGGCAAATAAGATATCTCATATTGAATTTTTGTTGGCTACATAGTACAACAAAATCAAAGCTGAAAAAATGATTTCTGTTTCAGCTATTTTCTTCATATAGCAAACTGAAAATAATACAAAAATTAAAAATAAGTAGTTATGAATATAACAATCACCATTCAAAAATATATTGAAAAATGACTCTTATTTAGTGAATTTAATTGTTCAGAGTCACTTTTCTAGCTTAGGATTCAAGCTTTCACTTTTAGAACTGTAAAAAAGAGGTATGTGTTACAGAAGCGGCATTCATGAATGCAAAGGATTTGAAAACCAAGAGTTTTCCTTTTATGTAGCTTTCTTTTATTCTATATTTCTTGATCTTTTTGCCATATATTCTCTTACTGTCCCATAAGAGTATCTTTTAAAGAAAGAGAATCATTTAGCAAGTACTGTCTACTTTTGTATCAGCATACCTGAAACAAAACAGAGCTATTTGAAGCAATTCAGCAGCCAAGCAGGCAAGGTTAATACTTAATTTTAATACTAACTTGGCAGTTCAAGGACAATCTGGCTACAGTTGCTAATTCATTTTCAGCAATGTTTGTTGTACAGGGTAACATTTTAAGTATACCTGTGTTTACAATTTTAATGCTTTTATAGTAAGTTCAGAAGCTAACACACACAGCCGTAATAATCTCAAATAAACAAGGAGTAAGATGATTTATCACTTTTTTAAAATGTCTTTTGTTTATTGCATTTTTTTACATTTTGAATTCGCATCTTTTGTCTTTATGACAGTTCTTACCACAGTGCCATTCAAAATGGACAAATTTATTCTCTTAACCACGTGTGGCATTTTAGACTTCTAAATGCCAACACATGCTGGCCACAAGGACATCATTTTGTCTGGCTCACTCCTGGAGCCACTAGTTATTTTAAGCAACTGTTTAAATTGGTGGATAAGTGTACAAATTCTCAGTAAACAAGCATCAGACTTCAAAAGTCAAGTGTGTGTTACGCTGTCAGACATGACAGATGTCCCTATATATTTTCCTCTCCAGCTCTTTCCCCTCATTGGCTCCAAAAGCACAAACCTCAGAACAACAGCTACTGCTAACAGCTAGGGGCAAAAATTCCATGCATCTTCTTTCTCAATAACAAGAACAAAGTTGCATTTAACTGACCATTATCTCAAAACTACTAGAGTTGCTTTAGGGTTCAAAGCAGGCTTCTGATTTCAGAGCACACCATCAGTAAACTGGCTTTTATCTTTGCTGCCTGAACTCACTGCCCCCATACTGGTCTGCGGTCAGCAGAGCTTCAAGACAAACCAGGGTCTGAATGGAAAGCTTACTCACAGCTGTCCTTGTAATCCTCATCTCTCCCTTGCCACAGTCTGGCCTCGCCTTGTGTACTTTGTCTCCAGTCTTTCCTGTCCCTTCCCTACAGTCACACGTATATCTGTCCTGAAATCTGAAGTTGTTCCCAGTTTTACAAAAATAAAACACACAGAAGCTCCCCAGTTTGGGCTGGATCTATTTATACAGCAACCAGCAAGAAAGCTGCAGCTGGAATTGTGTCTCACAGGGGATTTCCTCTGAAGAACTGCAATTCACTGTAGCAATGGTGTGAGTTCCTACTGATCTGATAATTCTGTTTTTCCAAGTGAAAGCCTGAAGGCTACTGTGGTTTGACTAGGAAGAAGAGCATGCCACAGACAGGTGTTTTGCTCATCTGCATGCACAAGTTGTCGTAATACAAAGTATGGCTCCTAAGTATATCCTGTGTCATGAATTTCTTAGTCTTGGGCATAAGGCAGTAAAAGAAAGCATCATCGGGATATCCTTTCTCTGGCCTTAAGTTTATTCTTTGATTTTAACCTCAAGTATACTAGTAAAGGCGGGAGACTTGAAAAGTTCAAACAAAGAGACAGTTGTCTGCCCACTAAAAATAAATAAATAAATATATTTTTAAAAAGCCCTGTAGCAACAATAAGCAAAGAACTATTTCTTTCCAGGATTACCTTTGCATGTAATAAAATCTCAGGGTCATACCTCTCTGCTAGATTGTGAAAGAGGAAAGAGGCTACAGATCCAAATGAAACAATGTATCTTTATCTAAAGAATCATAGAATGGTTAGGGATGGAAGATACCTTAAAGACAAGCTAGTTCCAACCCCACTGACAGGAGCAGGGACACCTTACATTACATCAGGTTGCCCAAAGACTTCACACTTGAACACTTAGAGTAGAACACTTACAGTGTGCAAGTGGCCTTGAATGCCTCCAGGGATGGGACATCAACAATTTCTTCTGGGCAACCTGCCTCTGAGTAAAGATTTTTTCCTTATATCTAATCAAAATGTAGCCTCTTCCAATTACCTCTTTCCATTACCCCTTGTGCTATCATTATAGGTCTTGGTGAAAAGTCTTCCACCATCTTTCCTCCAAGCCCACTTTAAGAATTGAAATCTTAGAGGTCTTTATTGGAATGCATATCTACTATTGTACAGTGAAAGCATAACTTCAAGTCTACAACCGAGTGTGATCAGCATGAAAGAAAATCTGGATGTATGTACCACACCAAGGGCCATTCTTAAATACATTTCATAAATGCTGAGTATTTGTCCGAGCAAAATTATTTAAAAGCAACATATGCTTCTGCAATGTTGAACTGAATGTGGTATCAACCACAAACAGTTCTGTCGACAAAAAAATCAAAATACACAACTACAGCCTCAAATTTACCATTACTTTCATCCATCATGTTCGATTACAGTCACTGCACACACAATGACTTTCAGATGAGATGAATGTTATTCTCATTGTTTTAAATTGCAAAAAACACTGTAAAACAGAAGTATAAACTTTTATTATACACTGCATTCCTACCATGACAGTTTCTACTGTATGCGGACCTTGATCAGTCATCTATCATATTCTATTGCCACTTCAGCATGTTCTCTACCTTCAGAATATCATCACCTGAAAGCTAAGGGTGAAGGCTTGAGGAATACATTACATAAGGAAACACAAACATTCTAGGGAGAAATAACAATGAAACATTTGAATAAAATATGAGGTTCCCAATGTTCTTTCTTGTTTCTCCACAAGTTAAGTAAGCAGCTAGTAACCATTTTGATCTATAATCTACTTCTGCCATGAAAGCCTTCATACAAGTTAGAAAATTTTAATTAAAATCTTGCCCATTGCTTTTCTCTAGCTATTAACACCTTCTGCACACACCTAGTAAATCCCACACATAAATGGCTAGTTATCAGTAACTCTTAAATATGTTTCCAAGACTGGGATGTGAAGAAAGGGAAAGGAGAACAATAAAACAGGCAACACCATCTCTGATGCCTTTTCTAATGTTATAGACTCACATCTACAGTGAAAGATGATCCTTCATAAAGACAACAATCTTCCATGCATGAAGATTTACATCGCATATTCCCTCTACCTGTTTTCTTTCTTTATTTCCAGGTAATTCTTTTTCTATCCTCAAGGTATAACATGGCCACGCTTCTGTATTGAGACTGTTCTTCAAACACAATGCAAATGGATAGGCAAAGGCCACAACAAATCATTATTTGCCAACACTCAGTGAGAAAAGCTGGAAATAAACTCTTTTGTTTGATGGGAGAAGTTAAAGGTCAGTGATTATACCTATGTAACTATGCAGACGAGGAGACCCCTTCTTTACTAGAAAGCTAGAAGGTATTAATACTTGCAATACATTCTTCAAGCTTGTGGATTTTGGTTTTCTGTTTTGTTTCATTTTTTTGATTTTTGCCTATCAATAACATATGCTGATGTGTCCTACTGAATGTGAGTCCTGAAATCGAGCATGCTCTGTTGTTGTTATTGCTCTTGATGTGTTTGTGGTTTTCCTTCATGTGTTAACTCACTTAATTTTAATCATTAAGCAGCATAATAATTGTAGAAATAAATTGCATGTATTTTTAGCTGATTTTATAATTAATTTCACAACTTTCAACTCAGGACAGCCACCAAAGAACATGGCATTATTGCAGGCTCTGTCTTAGCACCACACTTACCTGTGCTGAATATAAGAAACTGTAGTTGACCAAATAAGAAAGTGGTTCGGAATACTACATATATATTAAGGTCCATGCCCATAAAATTTGTGAATGTAATACTATTTTCTTCATAGCATCAGTAGATATGAAATATTAATGTTCCTAAAACAAGATCTAATACACAGGGAAATGCGCAAATTGAGTATTTTACAAGCAAAATGCAGTTATTTGGGATTTACAGCGCTGAGTATGATGTGAGAATACAGCTCATTACACATGACATATTGCAGAGTCAAAACAGTAAATTGTTAGGAACTCATTTTTTTTTATTATTTCAGAACAGCATCACATGACTACACCTCCCACTCCTCACCTCCCTATCTTGCTCTTTGTTCCTTTGCTCATGCATCAGTGCCATCCTGTTCTAGTACAACTCTCTTCAGTAAAGGGAGACATTACAACTACATAAGGTAGAGATTTATACACTAAAATATACCTGCTACTAAAATACAAATGTTGTTAAAGCAGAACTGTCTCATGCTTACCTTTGATTTGCCTTTACTGTAGCAAGCTCTTTTAGTAGCTTCATCACATTGCCATTCCACTGCCTGTAACCAACAGAAATTAGTTAGCAATGCATGGAACACAGAAATATAAAACTCAGCTATCTAAGCCAATGCTCAAGATACGTGCTTCAGGCACACCAACAATTAAGCGTGCGTGGTTCTAGCCATAATTGCCTTGTAAGGTTTTTCTCCATAGAAATGTAGTTTTGCTCCTGGTGGTTTTTCAGTGCCTTAATCCAAAGTGAAACTGGCCATCCCCATGATTAACTGTACCTACAGCTGCAGCAGGAATAACCACAATCACATTTGATGCTACTTAGCTCCTTTTGTGTTGGCCTTACTCAGCTAACCACATAGCAGGGCTGACCCTTCTTCCTCAGCAGAAGTGGGCAGGATCGCACGGAGGTCAGCTCTGCTGAGAGACCTTGTGTTTCAGGGAAGGTGCACCGTTGCTGATTTTGCAGACTTTCTCTCAAGCATCAAATGGAGATTTTATTTGCTCAAGGTGTGACTGCAGCAGTAGTCAGAGGAGCTAAAACTTCAATTGAAGGAAAGGAGCAACAAGCAGACATCCACTGGACAACAGTGAAACGGAGCACTGCAAAGAAGGAGCAATTTATCCTCATTTTTGAACTTTCTGCTTCAAAATATTTGTGCCAGGATTTTAAGTCCAGTCTGCATTATGACAGTTTCACTGCCTGAGTTAATTCCAATTATTTCCATATTTAACATTCAACAGCTATGACTTACAAACTCTACTGTTCAGTGGAGCAGATCCTATGCCTGGTGTTTATGTGCCAATACATGCACATATTTGAATGCCTGTGTATGCTGTGCAGTCAGAGTGCATTTTAAATCTCTCTGCTTGCTTTCACATCAACAGTGCACATCCACCTGTTCTTTAGATAAAAATGTCACAAAGCATTTTATGTTTTACCAGGAAGAAATGGGATTACCAAACTAAACATGGCTGCTTAATTATCGAAACCCCAGCTTTTTCAGTTTTATTTACCAGAAAATAATGAAAGATAATTTATTCAAATTTAATATATCTTTTGTACTTGTCTTTCAATGGAGACCTTATTAACAGCACACTCTATGAATAACAAAAATAATAGGGTGAAAACCTATTTAAACAAAGGGGAAAAATCCCAAGTATTCTACGTAGTACTCTTTGATTTGCTTTTCAACAAGCCCAATAATTAGGTTTTTTTTTATTTCAGGAATGAAAAATGTGTAAAACTAACGTCATTACTTCTCTTCCTTCATCCCAAGCCTTCCTGTTTAAAGCATTTAGTTTTGCAGACAAGTGACCACAGCATACTGGGGAACTTATTGAAAACTTCTGAAAAAATCCACTTGTGAATGATGACCCTAGATTTTTAACAAATTGTATCTTATACAACTAAAGATAAAAAAGCAGCAGTGACTTGACTCTTTTGACTCTGTAATGCAAAAAGCAGTTCATCTATGTAACAGCAATCACACAACAAAAGACTGCTCTTGGATGAGCAGCCTAAATTCCTCAATCCAGTAGGACACATTAAACTTGTATGTTATATGGAACTAGATGCAAGTATCTGATAATTAATATATTATCTCTAAACAATACAGAAAGTTGAAATGCCTGGAGAAATGCAAGAGTTTCCAGTAGGAGGCCAGGACAGAAAGGCTTAGTGGAATATAGCTGCTTAAAAGTAAGGTTTGAAAGAAAGTTCTTGCCAAAGTAGAACTGAGCAGAATATGCAAAGCTTGAACAGCAGGAAGAAAGAAAACAGAAAGATTGGATTCAAGATAAAATGTTTATCAATAAATCAATTTTCAGTGGCAAAATATTCAGCTTTCTGTTGGCTACAAGTCAGTGGTAAAATAGTAATTTGAAGGCAAAAGATATGAAATGTGAAAATTATACAATGTCATAAATCATGCAAATTAAGTACATTTCTTAGGCACTGAAACATTTTGGAAAAGACACTCAACAGCCAAAAGTGACGGTTCTTCAAGTTTTCCATGAAATCTGAGAAAAACATGCAATGCACCTCTGTGAGCAGGTCACAAAACCACTAATGTGGTTTTGGCATAACTGAAAGGAAACTTTCTTCTCTGACATCCATGAGATGCATAGATTTAAATAAGGGTACTAAATATTACAACACTATCTAATGTATTAGAATACAATAGTTAACAGCAAATATGAGAACCCAAAAAGCACAAACTGTTGTAACCATGTACGTACACTTTCTAACTAAATGGCAAACTTTATGGGAAAACCCTCTTCATGACAACATATGTCAAAAGAGTAATATTGTCTGGTCAATAAGTACAAACACACTAGTGACAAAGCCATTGCTAAAATCAAGTATACTTGATAGTCATATAGCCCCAAGGTTCACTGCTGGAGGAGACAACAAGAGGGCAGACTGCAAATGAAGTGTATTACAAGGGCACCCAAAGAAGGCCATGTAGTTCAGCTTCATATACTTTGGTCTCCAAAGTTCTTATATATTTTCAATAATACATGCATATGCCCTCTTACAGATTAAATGAAAAGAGCATGTATAAACATCCATATACATATACCTATTCTTTTTTCTTTTAATTTTCAGGAAATCTGGGGAAGTTTCCCACAAAATGGAAATTCAGTTATTCAACGAAGACTACTAGCAATACACAGGGGTAAGACAGGTGGAAACTTGTTAAGTTAAATGTCATTTTAGTATGGAAAAAAAACAACAGGAGAAAAATGTGTCCTGAATCTTTAATACATAAAGACAGAACAAAATGTCCTAACAGGATAATGACAATGTGATTTTTGTCAGCAGAAGATATACACTAAATTCTGAAACAATAGACTGACACATACAGATTGTTTTATTTTAGAGAAGATGTGCAATACCAAGTTTACTTAGAAATGATGTTGCTATCCATTGCACGTATTAAACTGACATTTTCCTGCTTGGTATCATTTGCTAATATTTTCACAACATTCAGATAAGCAGTGCAGAGAATAAAATATGCATACCATGTTGGATATTTGATCCCCTAAGGATCAAAGCCTAAGGCCTAAGCACCTAAATTTTATCCTGTTGAGAACTATTCTTTCCTACGTGTCTTAAGAAGTAGCTCCAATTTTTAAATGGCAAAATACAACCTCCAGTGTTCTGTGTATTGTTTTTAATTAATATTGTAATTCTACTTAAGCTGGTAACAAAACACATTGAATCAAATTACAGACATTCAAGCTTTTCTTTGCTCTGGGAAAGGAGAGAACAAGAATTTTAATATTAGTACTGAAGAAACTAAGGATGGTAGTACGTCAGCTACAGGTACATATCTCCGCAAGAAATATATGTGCATAGGTGAAGGAGTAGCATATAAGGCTACACATTGTTCTGTCCCTGATAGCAAGCTGCATGGCTTTCATAAACCCTGCTATCAACACACTCTTTCAAGTACCTCCACAGATTTCATGTCTTCTGCATAACTACAATCTAGTAGATATAAATAAACTTTAATTATTTGACAGTCACTGGTAGAGTTGTACAAAGAGCTTACCATGAGACTTTAGCCCTGTGAAAAATTCACAGTGTGACCAATCCTAAAGACTGAACTTGGCACAGTGTAGTCAGAAAAGAAAGTCACACTTCACTTTTGTGCAGATTGTTTATTTAAAAAATACACAAAGCTCCATATAGATTTGACATAAAATCAGACTGAGCAGAAACATGGCTTTGGTGCATACCTAATGGCAGGCATCTTTTTGTAAAAATTAAATTGTAAATAACTCTGTCAGTGTTTTCAGACATGACACCATGTACAACAACGTACAGAAAGCACTTCAGAATCTTCAGATGAATTCACTCCTGACATTTTCAGGGGGAGTGAAGGGGATACATTCCAGCTATAGAATTCTAACTCAAGCTATCTATATAATGTAACTATCACCTTCAAAAATAAATATATATACAGCACCCATTGATCTTAAGTTAAAAGTTAGAGTACTAGAAATAATCATATTCTTTAGAACAACAAATGTATTTCAGTAACTTCTTCATTTGGGTGAATGATAGAGTCTTGCTTAAAAGTCAAACGGTATCTTCAATGGGCAAACTAAATAAACATAAAGAAATTAGCTCCAAGAGAAATCAAATGAAAATCTCCAATCTAAGCTGATTTATTTAAATACCTTAGAAGAACACTAAAATAGAATTAAGGAAAATGAGAAAACAGGGAATAACAAGTTTCCGTCCCACTTAATAACTTATTCTCAAGGGCTTTTCTTCATATCCAACATGCAGCAACATACTAAATCCTTTGGCAAGACATTAAGAAGTCCTTTCCAACCTATTTATTCTACAATTTTCCAGAAGAAAAAAATAGAAAATGAGAAAAAAAAAAACACCAAAACCATAAGTAATTAACTCTAATGTAGCCACGTTCTACAACCATAAATTTGATTAGTAAATGTAAAAAGGAAATTTGAAAAGTATGAACACAATCAAAACAAGGACTGGTCACTCTGAACGCATGAGGTGAGATATGTATTAGTTATATTTATAGGTCATAAGGAACCACATGGCTTTCACCTACATTAGTGGAAGACGTACACAGACTATCTCCTGGAATAACTATAGTCATATAGCTTCATAGATAGGATATACATCCAGGCAGGTGCACAAACATATAATTATATATATGAACTTCTTTGAAGTATAGAAACAAAATGTACTGTTATATTTCATAGTGAAAGAAGTTAATTAGTCAAGAACCAAAAAATGAACAGAACAGTATTCCAGACAGATGGTCCAGCACTTCTTAGGCAGATGGCTCTGCTAATTAGATACTGGCAAAAATAACATTAAAGAAGATGGTTTAATTATGCAATGCCAAAAAATAACAACTACATGAGATTTCCTTTTTTCTTTTTCACTATCTGTTTGCTTTCATGTCTTATATCATGTATTTAAACAATACTCTGGGGAGTTGAGTTATAATGGCAATAATCATAACAATGTATGTCAACAAACATGAGTAATATTGCCTTATTGTTCGCATCAGTCCAGCAATGGAATGGCTTCAAAAAGTTGTGGTTTGTTTGGCGAGGGTGTCTTGCAGCCTGAATAATTATATCTCAATGAACATGGATGCTGGAGTACAAAAGCTGAGTTTAAAGATGCCATAAAGAAAGTGTCAGAATAGTAAATGCAAAAAGAGAATGTAGCCACAGAGGAGTATACCAAGAAGACATTGGCAGCAAATTAGCAGCCTCAGCATTAGAAGTGGTTTTGACGGTTACTAGAAATTTTAAGGCATGCTTTGGTATAATGACATCCTTGCTTCCAGCAAATATGTAAAGCCACTTAAGAAAGATTTATACCTTCCCATACTTCAGGCAACCCATTTTCCTCACTTCCACAGAGCTGTGACCTCTCGTCCTTGCAGCCATTACTGCTGGAGCTGTCTATCTTGCCAACAGGCTCCTGATAAACAATAAACTTCAGAGAGTGTCCATCCTCTGTGGAAATGCTAGGGGAATACATTAGAAAGGGACTTCCCTTTAACACAGCTTTTGCTTTTGGCTCATCGTAGAAGAAATGTTATTTTCTGGGGACTAAAGGCACCCTGGTTAGGCTTTCATACAAAGTGATAGGCCAGCAGCCCAAAAAAGAAACCCAGCAGCGTACAGACAAATTTGCTAATCGATTACATTTGTTGCAGTATCTTGCCACCAATTACCAAATGCAACAGCCAATTCTCCTGGAAATAGCATTATGTGTGTTTTCATTTGTTCAGCTTTTACTGTTCATCCACAGTTAGAAAATTATGGTTTCTTAAAAAGTGAGCAGTGCGAAATATATGAAAATAAACAGCTAATTACGCTAGAATTTTTCTAGGGCTTGATATTCAATAAAAACTGAGATCTCATGATAGATAAATAATTTTGCACTTAGCCCACATAATATATGAAGCTTTATATGGCTTCAAGGACAAAGCTGATGTCAACCGAATTTTCTTTCAAGAATAACAGTCCAAAGTATACAAAAAAAAAAGAGTGAGGAGAGAATACATTCCAGCCAAAGTTTGAATTAACTTATTTTGTTGATTATGCAAATAAATAGTTGTCAAAATTTTTGTCAGAATTGATCTAGTAAAACGTAGAGTTACTAAAACTCAGAAACTCTCAGTGGTTGGCTACTCTGTTAACTTTAATGACACCAGCCTCTGCTCAAGATTGAACTTTTACTAAACGTCACCCAACCATCCACCTGTGCATTCCCTGTTTGTGTTCAGCAAAGACCTCTAAATGTCACAAAATGCTCATTTGGTTTACACTTAACAGAGACAGGTTTATAAAGCAAAATGCAGTCCCAAACCCGAAGTCAGCCACTCAGAACTTATGTATATTCAGAACTGATAGTTTTAGTCCTGCTTCCAGAGTTATTAATAAAAAGGTGCATGCTGTGACTTTCAAAGTTTCGAATACTCTTATCTGGCATTTTGAGGCTTTTATGTTTTTTATGGACATTTAAAAATTGAATGCCGGATTGTGCTGAAGGGGTAAAACAACAAAATGTTCTTGCATTCCCAAACTTGGCAGCCACTCAGCAGATAGGAATGAAATTTCATAACATATTTTTAATGCACATTCTAAAATTATACTAAATATAGTAAACTTAATGTATTGAATAAATTATATGTGAACCTTTTAAGATTAACATCTGTGTTAGCACATTGAGTTTTAAAGCTTTCCCTGCTTTTTGGCAAATAAGATTGATTTCAGTAAGCTTCAAGACCTTTTCAAAGCAGTGTTTCATTTCATTTTTTTACAAATTGTGCTGTAAACTTTTAGGTGATGATCAGAAATGACAGGATTCTCTTTATTTCAGAAAAGGGAAAGATATTTCAATGCAATTTCATACTCCCTAGCCCCCTAGGAAAATACCATAAGTGGGAAAAGAGTCTCCTGGCACAGGAGTTTCAGAAAATCAAGATTTTAATGCAGACCTTGAATACAGGAAAACGTTTTATTTTCTTGTGCACCTGGTCATTGCTGCAAATGGTAAAGGAGAAAGGGGCACTGGTAAGCATGTAATCTTGCCCCATACTAACTTGCTGTTCAAAACAGTCATGTTGGCATTGGATGAGAGGTAAGAAAGTATGCCAGCAATCAACCTCAGACAGTCAAGGAAGTTAGGACGCTTCAGAAGGCTCTGTGCAAACCAAAATCCTTCCTGAAATAATTTCCCAGAGGCACAGCCAGCACAATATATCTTGTCCCCATGATGTCAAAGACAGCTGGATTATAGCTTCCAGATATGAGTTCACAAAAGCAAGCAGATGAACCTGAGAGATATGGTGGAGGATGGAATTTATAACACATTCTAAGTGACATCTTTTGGAATAGCTGAACATCATACTGCATAATTTAGACTACAAAAACAAATCTTTGTATTTTATATATATATATAGTTTTGTTCAACATGCCTCATTACAAAGAGAATAAAAATTCTATCATGATTTTTGTCTCTTTTTCTGATTTATTCAGATAGTTTTGCCATTTGGGCTTCACTGATGGCAGGCTTGATTCTGTTAATATTAAAACCCATCTGTAATTCTTCTATGCATAATTCAATAACTGTTATATACAATAATAAAAATATATTGAATAGTTAGCCTAAAAATATCATCTTCAAACATAGTGAGAAGACAAACACTGCTGAAGTAACTTAAAGAATGGATATGTATCCATGCAACATGCAATCAAATTGGGGTATGAATATTTTAGACAGTTGATAGTAGAGATAAAGTTGCATGCTGAGAAACAGTAAAAGAAATGTAAGAAGAACCAGTCTGCATAACTTGTGCAATCAAAGCTCAGTAAAGAGTTGCAAACACGAGATTTTCTTCATCTTTCTATCTAAATCAATAGACCAGACTAATTTTGGAAAACCAAGATCAATTTTTCTTTTTTCCATTTAAGAATAGTACACACACACAAAATATTTAGAAAATGGATGGGGCAAAATGGAACACAAGAAGAAAAACTTCACCAAATTTCCATGGAGTATCCGTATTCCAATACGGCTGATAGCACCACAACTGACAGTTCACCCAAGGAAAGAAGAAACTAATTTCTACTTTGGTTATGCTTAAAGTAATTGGATTTAATTTGACAAATACTAAGATAATCTGAGAGGCACGGAGCATGGGAACAGGCTGCCCAGGGAGGTTGTGGAGTCTCCTTCCCTGGAGATATTCAAGACTCGTCTGGATGCCTACCTGTGTGACCTGCTCTAGGGAATCTGCTTTGGCAGGGGGATTGGACTCCATGTTCTCTAGAGGTCCCTTCCAATCCCTACAATTCTGTGATTCTGTGACACAAAATTGCAAGAATATGGGGAAGAATAAAAAGTAAAACAGGCACATAACTGAGAATCTTCAACACATACTATGGAGAAAAGCAAAAAGGAATAGCAGATTGAGAAAAATTCTCATTAAACACAAAGAACAAAAGATGCTTATTACAACTGGAAAGCTTGAGCCTACAGCTACTAGGAAAATCACTGGAGTGTAGCTGCATTGTTAAATTTACAGAAAGCAAGGTTGAGGAAGACAAACTAAAGAGCATCAGTACCAAGTTGAGTGTTCAGAATATGAAAAGGTCTTCAAGAGAACATCGTGTACTCCAAATGCAGTAAAAGGAGTAGAGGGAAAAGGAGCAGAGCAATGCAACTCTAAATCACATTTTCATCATGAAGATTCAGGATAATGGTGAGGCTATGAATAAGGCTGAAGTTTTCTCCTTTTTAGATGCAAGTGAATGGTCTGGAGGAACATCAATGATGCATGGGGCTTTTCATTTCCAGTTGATATGTTAAACATTATTCAAGTTATTAACCAGTGAAAGTCCGTGACATTGGGTAACTTGGTATCAGCAATGGGAAATGAGTGGGTCATTTCTATTCAAATTTCTAAAAGACTAGCCTTCAGATCAAAATGAGCAGTAACTGGCCATTTTGCAGAAGTAACTGAACAGCCACTTAGAGAAAAAGACAGAGCTCTGCTGCAGATAAAAGTGTTTGTCTCACTCCATATTCACAAGGAACCTCAGAAAAATAGCTAGTTGCTGAAAGATTCAATACCTTATCTTAACAGTTTGTCTCTAATATTTTTCCTCAACTTATCTTCATACATTTCAGCATCTATTGTACCACAGGTGTCCAACCTTTTGGCTTGCCTGGGCTACATTGAGTGAAGAGGAATTGGGCCTCATATAAAATATATAATATAGTTAATGTATATAAGTAACAAAACATATATATATCTTTTATTAGAACACAAGAAAAGAGAGTAACAAAAACATAAAACTAGTGGGATATTTGACCTTCTTTTTATGAAACTAATGCGTCAGTCTGGTTCAATGCAAGTGGCTGCAATTCTTAGTGAGGGGCGTGCATCCCAGGCTGGGCCAGGCCACTTGGCAGGGAAGAAGGGCCACAGTACTAGTTGTCTTGGGCCACATGGGGCCTGCTGGCCATGGGTTGGACATACCCGTATTGTACAGCTGTAGGAAGCTGTACTCTACTCTTAGATTCAGTCTAAGGATCCCACTCAACATGCTCCAAAGATAAAGGGGGCATGTTTTGTATCACTCATGCACTTGCACCTACAGAGTATGTCCCAGGCAAAATAATCTGGAGTCGGGGAATTTTATTTGACATATAGTTTTTTGCCAACCATCACAAAACTCAGTTCATCAAAATTCCTCTGGTGGGGAAGGTAAAACATATAGCATGCTTTCAGTTTCCTTAGTGGATGATCTCCACAACAAATTTCTTAATAGTTCACAATAATAAGAAAAAATCATTAGTTTCTAGTAGAGTTTAAAAAAAAAATGATAATTCATATTTCATACTTAAATTCTCACAGTTTTAATAAATAATTAAGAGTTGCTTCAAAACCTGAGAAATTTGTTACAAATGTTCATGAGCACATCTGTTGAAAACACAACTGACACATATATAACTTCTGTTAGAAACTGAGACACCTATTATCTGACAGACTGAGATATCATCTATAACAATACGTTAACCATGTATTAAATACTCAGTCAAGTAGACTCCTAGAAAATATTTATGCACTGAAACTTAGCAAGTAAATGACAGTTACTCAGTGGATGTCCTTGTTCAGTTATTTACTGTTCTCCGAAACTCGCACTACAACAGGTGAACATCTGATGATTTTTGCAAGAGATTTCATTCTAAAATCAAATTGGAGCAGGAGAAAAATAATCAAAATCTGTGTGCTGCAGTGCCTGGTGCTCAGACTGGGAATTCTGTATTTGTTGTTATTGCATGATCTATTAGCATCAGAGGACCATGAACAAAGCAAAAGAAAGTCGCTCATTAAAAATGGATGCCTAGATAAATGTATCAGACTCTCTGGGAAAAGTTTTATTGAAGAACTCATAAATTATTCTATGATGACAGCAATTTGGAAGAGTTTCTAACTGCATTCTTTCTTTACAGCTTTTCAAGTGGAAAAGAAACAAATATTTGTACAACAAAAACATTCTACATCCCCAGAGATCCATGTCTGCGCTTCTGAATAACACAATTTTCTTTGCTGGTGCTTTTCCACAAGTTGTATAGGAGAAAGTCACTACAGAAAAACTCACTGTGCAGGACAAAACCACTGGTACCACAGATGGCACGGAACCTTGATGAGCAACCCCCATATCCATGAAATTGAGTGGAAGGGTGTCAGATCCTCAAAACTAATGACAGAAAGCTCAAATTTCAGTTTACTTCAAGAAAGTCAAAGTGAAGGAGCCCTTAAGTGTCAAGAAAAGTATCTCCAAAATTTCAGTGACATGCACAAATTTTAGTAACAATCCCATACAGGGAACCTGATAGAAGAAATTTATTTCAGAACTGAAATAAATGATGACCTCCTCCTACTCCTGCAGCCTCTTTTCCATTTTTATTGGTTTAGAAAACCCATTGATTGTTACATTGGCAGAATACTGTACTTTTGTATTTTTCACCAAGCTGAAAGCTCAGTGGAGATAACTATAAAAGCATGATAAATGAAGCTCATTCAAAAGGACTCCCAGTGCAACTGTTAATAAGGCATTTCTCTGTAGCTATGTGGCTTTTTTCTTCTTGCAGATGCCATCAGCCTTCCCCCATCAAATTATACCTTATTAGCAATTTGTCTCTTGATGGGTACGTTAAAACTTTTGGCTTTCTTACACTGGTGTATACTGGATACCAGCTTAGCATTATAAAAAGAAAGTAACAAAAGCCCATTCTTATTACTTAGAATCATTTCTTAAAAATTCTCCTGTGCTTATCCGGCTGAAGGGAGTCCTTTGAAGTCAGTGTTCCAAATCCCAAAGCTTTTACTAGAGCAAAACACTCTCAAATCAAAGGGAATTTTGTCTAAGAACAGAAGAGAGACCAGAAATTGTAAACATTCTCTAAATTCACTGAAGAAAAGGGACAGCTTCTGTACAGTGGCTTATTATAGCAACCCCCTTTAGCATATGCCTGGAGCACCGAAGAACTTCAAAACTAGACCAGAATCCATTCATTCATAGAACTTACTTTCCTACGAGCAGCAAAATGGATTTGAAATACAGATTGGTCTACACTATGTGCACCTCTACAAAGCTGCACAGTGATAAAGCTCAAACATCTCCAAAGTAGCAAAATTAATATGCTATTTTAGGTCTAGTGTAGATCAAAATAAAATGTCAGTATTGTCAAGGGAAGAAATAAAGCAATAAAATTTACCTCTGAAAAAATAAAAAAATAAAAAAATAAAAAAACACCAGAAGAAAAGTCACTGGATGTGTATCTACCTTAAAGTGCAAGGAGGGTATAACAACGTAATGGCACAAATGCCTGTCTGCTTGCAGATTCTTTTCCCTATCCTGGCAGAGGAATTTTTTTTTAATGAAGCCCACCAAATATTACTCAGTTCTTTTACCTGAGCTCAAGGAACACAAAATTCAAGAGTTGGGGTGGGAAATAGACTTAAAGAACTCAAAGATTTAAAGAAGAGGAAATTGATATATTTAAAATGACTGTAATGCCAGCAAGGCTGTTGCCTCCTGGGGATGCATTATTTGCGGCCTAAACACAGACAGAACCAAAGGAAAAAATCCTGTAATAAATTTTTTTTGAAGTAACTTCATTTCTGAGCTTGCAACAGCTTCCCAGCATACAGACTCTTCTACCATCTGGGATCTCCAAGGAAAGGATGATGCTCTACCTAAAGTTACATACAGGACTGGGGTCTGCATCTGTGTAAAAGCAAAAAGATGAATAGCCACACTTCAGCTTTACAATATACCAAAGATACAAACTGCCCTACAATAAAAGGAGTGGGCACATCGATTAACCTTGCTTGATCTGCATGGTAAAGGAAACTGATTGATCCTCACCAATATACAAGGCTGGAGACATCCTTTTGGCCTCCATATTAACTATAACTGAGGATCAACATAACCAACTCCTCAGGAAGAAGAATTTATATCAGTAGCCTGACATAGGTCCTGTCTCACTGCCTGATCTTTTTCAAGGACAATATCCACTGAACTTCTCAAATGAATTAAAACAATTAATTGTTCCATAGCCACATTCTTAGAAATAGAAAAAATCTAGGTGAATCAGATACCGCACTAAGTAAATCAACTGGTAATAAAAGTCTGAATATCCTAACATATGACCTTCTATGCTGTTCCCACTGCTTCTGAAAAAAAGTCAACAGTGCACATCCACCTAGTAGTGGAAAGGAGCCACTCCTCTATCTCTCTTGAGAAGACCAATGCTTCACACCACATTGCTGTCGAAGTGGCTGACTGCTGCCTTGAGGAACTGGCTCAAACACCAGAAATCAGGAGGTGGTCAGTGCATTGAGACTATGCCGCCCTGTGAAAATGCCTGCGATTTGCACCTACGTGCATGCCTGTGTGTTTCTGTGCAAATGTGTGAATTGTGCACACCAGAAACCGTATGAAACAATAGAGATATGGCTATTTGAAGTAACATGACTTCTATGAAGTATTTAAATATTTATTTAAATAATGAATAAAAGAATAATAATTTAAATAATAAACATAAATAAATTCATCTTGTGCACTTCCATATCATGAAATATTTGCAGAAATACTCATAATCTAACAGATTCTATACCACAGAGAGGCCTTTAAAAGGAAGTCCCTTATCTATTAGCACTCCTGCAGACTTCTGCTAATCATGGTGCTCTGAATTCAGACAATTTTAACATCAATTCTGATCTGTGAGTTACCGGAGGGAGCAGAGAGAAAGAGGGACAGAAAGATGAGTGTGTATATATTAAAGCCATGCTCAGATGTTGTGGTGGTTTGACCTTGGCGGGCTGCCATTGTCCATCAGTCTCTCTTATAATTTATTGCCAATTAAAAATAGGGTAGGAAAGTGAGAAACAAAGACAAAATTAAAACACCTTCCTTCCACCTCCTCCCTTGGGTGTGAGAAGCACACAGCAGTGTCGAGGACTGCATAAGGCCAAGGCTGGTAGCAGAGGCCAAAAGAAGCCACTGCCTCTTGATTTCCATTGCAGTATCCCAAGTCTCCTTCCAAGTCAGGCCATTTTGGCTGGGATTTATAAGCTGACTGCTTCAGACTTTCACTGGCACACAGAAAAAGAAAATACAGAGAAGCTATAGGTATGTTACATTTTCAAATTCACCTTCTATTGCTTTAAATGACTCAGCACAACAAAAGAACTCAGAAGCTGCTCTTGGTAGCTTGATCAAACAATATTCATAACTGAACATCTCTGTTTTTTGTTGTTTTTTTTTTTAATACAAAATAATTTGTAAAGTTGTAGCTCTGTGAGAAAACAGCCCAGTTAATACTACAAAATCCATACTATAGCAAGATTTGGCAGACAGATTACAATACGAGTTGTACACTAGCACTACTAATAAAAATAATATCAATAATAGAAATATTAAAGCAAACAAGTAAACTACGCAAGGAAAAAGGAGTACCTCAAAGTGAGATGGGTATATACTTCATTTTAGAGCACTGACTTGCCCTCTTGTACTTGGAATTAACTGCTAAAACAGAAATCTTGAAGCACAGCTGTATTAAGAGAATAAGAAAGCAACTAAACTAAAAGTAAAGTAAAAGCTATCATATCAGTAAACAAAAACAGGAGTAGAAAGAGTAGCTCACCCTTCCAAATCCATTGCCAACAAATGACTGCACTAAATTAATGGCAGTTAGAAATCATTTTTCTATTCAAGTGAATTTCTTCCGTCCAAATATATGTGTGCTCCTCTGTAGAGCTCACTAAAGGTGGTAACTAAATCCAAGTATTTTAACTAACTAGTCCAGTAACACACTGAATGCTTCCTAATGCTCCCATGAGCCACTTCCAGTATGCAGTAGTCATAGCATCAATACAAACTTGTCACAGTAATTGCACAGAGTAATGAATATGCAATAAACGCTTTAAATATCAATCTAAATTGCATGCAAAATCATGTTTGATACTGTGTTAGCTGAAAGTTATTTTCTACCACACATAATTTTACCGGTATAGATGTAGTTTGTCATATCTTACTGTTGGAAGAATGCTAGCTTTCTAAATGTGATAAGCCAAGCCGGAATCTCAATCACTTGGCTGTTGTTTTTTCTTTCAATGTAAAGAGATTGGTATCTAAAGAATCCTGTGGGGATAATGCAGATATGATGCAAAGCAGAGCACAGATAACAGCACTGACTTGGCAACAGTTTGAACATACACAACGCAAGCTTGAAAATCCCTCCCAGTGTCACCACCAGAATAACATATATAATATGTTATTATATATGTTCCTATATAATAATAAGCTCCTATGAAAGTTTCAGCTGTTTGGGGAGGTAGGTTCTCCACAAATGTTAATCTGTTCAGATTCAATTCCATGCACTTGTACGAATTAAAACAATGGAACAAGCCCAAAAATTTCAGTGGTTTGGTTGCTTTCCGTACAAAAAAGGCAGCTGTATTGTGCTGCTCAGGGAGTATGGAGGGAATCTTTTTCATATCTTAGCACAACAGGTCAACAAGACTTTAATTTCTGTCCCTCAGTTATGTGTTTCTTACACACTCCTACACTGAAACACTGCAAGTGGTAGCAGGATTGTCTGTGTCCCACGCAGGCACCAGCTATTAGCACTGGCAGTCGCATTGAGTAAATATGCTGCATCTCTGAAAGGGAAGGCAATCTGATTATGATACGTGATTATGTGCCCCAGTGAACAGACAAGGCAAGTGTCTTATGTTCTTTTCTGAGAAAGTTACATACTGTAGTTGTGTGCGAGCCTCAAGTGGAGTGAGACAGAGAAGTTCACTGTAAATGCCTATGCAGGAACAGCGAGAGCACTGAACTGTTGAAAAATTAGATAAAGAGATGCAGTCATCTGTTGAGATGGCCTTCAGTGACGCTGGAGGACCGTACAGGCCCAAGAGAGAAACCTCAGTGATACGTGAACAGGTGACTGAGTAGAAGAGGAAGAAAATTATCCAGCAGCAGGAGGGGAGAAAAATGATCTAGTGTCAGATTCTGTCTCCCTGTGCTAATGTATGGGATCAGAGAAGCCAACAACAACGAGAAAGGAAGAAGTGAGGTATGGTAGTGATTTGATCACTGGATGTTGCACAAAGAAAGATGGGACAGGTTTAGAAGGGAGCATAGATCATGCTATATATCATCTTCAAAGTTTCTTATGTAAAAGAAACAAAGTTATTTACAGGGGGAAAAAAGGATAAAAAGGGAAAAAGAAAAGCGAAAACTTCTCTCCAATGGCCAGCTAAGAAGAGAAGTGATTGGGGTACCTGGATGACTGTCTTCCCCAGTGAAGCAGGTAGTGTCCCCAAACACACATTCTGAGGGATGCTGTGAGGTCAGAAAGTGCAGTGGTAATGGCAGGCTTCAACTACTTCAGACAGTTGCATTACAGTGAAGCCTGGCAGCAAGACGAAATTTTTAGATGAAAATCAAGATTTTCATAAAGCAACTCAAAATGAGACCTATGAGCAACTCATAATTTTGTCTCAAGTAGTGTGCTGAAATTGCGCTGTAATAGCAGCCACAATGCACTTAGATTCAGCATCACTGCAGGAGCAGCTAAAGACTCAAATCCACTAAAGCACATTCCATTTCGTAATAGGGAGCTTAAGTATGAGCAAGGTGATAAAAAGGAGCTGAACAAAGCAGCTAAGAGTTAAAGTTTCATGGGCAGCATTCAAGGATACCCAGCTGGAGATGCATGAAGAAATGAAAATTACCTACCAAACAAGACACAAGCGAAAGAGCAAAAGTAAAGTTGACATAGATTAACAGTAGGGCACTAGTCAATAAAAGGAAAAAATATATTTCAGAAAACAAAAGCAGTGCCAGCATGCAGAAAACAGTATTACAAAATCTGGCAAGTTGTATCGAAAAACCTAATAATGTAGACTACAAAGGGCTTGAGGAACAATTTGCAAAAGCCATCAGTATTACTAATAAATTCTTCTTCAAATACATTATAAGGAGAAAGCTTGGCAGTTCGCAGAACCAGTAAATGATCAAAGAAGTGATTAAGAAGATAAAGCCATTGTAGAAAAATAATTTACTTTTTTCCTTCCAAGTTCATCACGGAAGAGCTCAAGGAAGTTTTCATCTAGAATGGTGGGGGGTATTAGAGGGAAGTTGCTCATCAAAACCTCTGTCTACAACTACAGTGCTATGAAAGGAGATGAAAAGCTAAAGATTTTCAGGAACATTATTTATGCAAAAAATGTAAAGGAATTCAGAGATGTAAGTGCTGAACTATTAACGAGAATAAGGTCTTCAGCTAATGATTGCTTTGGTATCTGAGGAGTGGAAGATAGCAAATGTGGTATCTATTTTTAATATGGGCTCCAGGGAGACCCACGAAACTGTCAAGGCTGCCTGTAAAAAAGAAATTATCAAAAACTTGATAATAAATACTAAAGCTAGTGAACAAGGGCTGATGCTGTTTAAAGTCTTTATTCTGGGATTGAGCTAGATAATGGGACTGAGTGCACTCAGCAAGTTTGTGAATGATACTAAAAAGAGAAAAGAAGAGAACAATATGCTGGAGATGAGGGCTGTTTTTTCCACAGAAACCTCAACATATGGGAGAAATAAGCTGTCAGAAGCCTTATTAAGTTCAACAAAGGAAAAGTCTAGCATCTGGAATGGCGTAACCTCCTACTATACAGGCTGGGTACTAAATGGCTAGAAAACAGGAATATACATAAGGATGAAGTAAGGATCAAGGATATCCAGATGATACATTCTGTTTGGATTTCTAACACGCACTAGTCAAGTTCCCTCACCAAATGACCTTTGGTGAGAACTATGCACAGAGCATAAGAGGAAAGGTTTTGACATGGATGAAGAAGAGCTTAAAAAGTAGGTGAGGCAAACACAAGGTCAGTTTTCAGAGAGGAGGCCAGCAGCTGAGTCCCACAGAAATTTATGGCAGAACTCACACTGCTCAACATATCCTCAGGTGACGCAGAAAAGAGAATAAACAGTGAAGTGATAACACTTGCTAATGATGCCAAGTTATTCGGTTCAGTAGAGAGCTAACTGTATAGAATATTAGGCAAACCTTACAAATCTGAATGCCTGGTTATCTACACAGAATTTCATTTGCAGTTTTAATAAATGCAGTGTTGCATATCAGGAAAAGGAACCTTAAATAATGAAATTACTTCATGTATTCAGTGATGGGCTCTGAACTGAACATTACTGTTCAGGAATGAGATCTTGAGTCACAATAACAACAACAATAAAAAAAGGGGATTAAAAATAAATTATGAGCAGTATGAAGCATAAGAAAACATCATCATACCATGGAAAAATCCATTTACGCACCTTGGTTTGAATACTGTATTCAGCTCTGATCCAGCCCCCAATTTCAAATTTGAAAGCAGAACTAGAAAATGAGCAGGGAACGGTGACAAAAGACCTCCATATTTTTTATTTTCTCTACAAGGTAGGATTAAATAGACTGATTTCTCAGCCTAGAGAAATGACATACGAGGAGAGTGAGAGAGAGAGATAGTTATAAAATCATGAAAAAGAAGCACAGGGAATATCATTGTGTTTTAATAGTGAATTTAAAGTGTATTCACTGCATTTTGAATATTAAAGAATATTTAATGGGATTTAAAAAGTTCTTCATTCACATGTTGAGCTGCAGAACTCTTTTCTAAAGGACAAGGAATACAATAATGATGTTGAAGCCAACATCACTCAGGTAAGTGAGCTCTTGACTAAATCTGCCCTAAAGTCATTAGATGAATCTATGTAGGTTGCTCCAAAAGAAATGTTTCCTATTTATTTCCATGGAAACTACAGCAGATATGAAGAGCACAATAACACTCTTTGATAGAGCAAGTTCTCAGCTTTGTTACAAAGCACTCTTTTTCAACATAGTCACCACCATTAGTTGATTCGTGAAGATGAGCTGCCCAACCATACCCCAACCAAAAATATTTGTCAGCATCAGAAGTTTGTAAAGCAGACCTAAACTTACCAGTAGCTTCATTAAAATGCCAGCTACAACTGACACAGTTGACTGAATTTAGCATCTAGATAAGTGGCATCTATAGAAGTGTTTGAAAACAATCTAACTTATAAACAGCTAACAAACACCATTTGATTTGGGAAGCACTCTTCCGGTGACTTACAATCTGCTCTGCTCTAGGCAGGTTACAAGTCAGAGTTCATAATGATATTACGTGGATCAGAATTTGTCTTCCTACCTACGTAGCCCCAATTTCTGATTTATTCTTGCTACAGAAATTTCCCTTGCGTGAAGCTTTGCATATTCTGCACATTCCCTTTTGCAAACTCCCTTTCATGCTTCAAGACAGGGAGAAAAACTTCCTGTGATCACTGATAAATGATGGTCGCTATTTCTCGTTGCCTGGCTACGCTCTGTGTTCATGCAAGCCTCATGTAGTAAACACATTTTTGCTGCCTGTATCGGCCTTTTTTTCAGGTTCCCAGTGATGTTAGAAGTCAGGAAAATGAGCCACAATTCCACTGCTGTTTAGATCTGTTAGGAGCAGGTTGATGTTTGCGACGGGGGGGGAGACTGAGTGGTATATCTTGGATGCTGCTTTACATGGACAGTAAGAAAATACAGCACCACAAGAAGCTATAGGGCTTTCCTATGGGTCTCAGAGGACTGGGACTCCTGAAGGCTGGTTTTACCAGCAAAGTCAGACATAAAGGAGGGTTTGAGTACCTTGGCCTTTTCTGTGTCATTTGTGACCAGTTCCTCTGTTCCACTCAGCAGCAGGCCCACATTTTCTCCAGTGTTTCTTTATCTGGTGATGTACTTGCACAATTCTTTATTGCTCTTTGTAACACTTGATAGATTTAACTAAAGGTCAGTCTTAGTTTCCCTAAGCCTATCCCTTCAAGATCAGATAGCTACTCCATACTCTCCTGGTCATCTGTCTCTTCCTCAAGCTCCTGTACACGCCTTTTCTATGGCTAAGTTCAGTTAGGAGCTTCTTGCTGACCCATACATTTCCATGCACATTCATTTCTACCTGCCATACATATTTCTGCTGATATGTAGTCAAAATCAAGATATATTATTTTCAAATAAATAAGTAAAATAAAATGCTATGTTGAAATCGGTAACAGAGGCTTTGAGTTTTAATATTCATTTTCTGGTTCTTGAATGCCCTGGCCCTGCACTGATTGCATTGAAGCACTAGCCACCTGCTTCCCCTGGCACGGCATCCATCCAAGAATCACATCACTATTGTTTCTGTTCAAGCCTTGCCCTCATTCCAGCTCTCAAACGGTTTCACAGTCTCATGGAGCTAGCTATGGCCCGGCCAGGCTGGAGCACCATTCTGCCTGCAGCACCATTCTGCCTGCAGCAGGAACGTTCTGCTTGGTGAGGTGGATGCCAAAGTCAGAGCTTTGAATTTCTTGTAGGGACTAGCAAGAACAGTGTTTCACCCTTCAAAGCAACCACTGAGCAAAAAGGAAAGGATTTGGGAATAAGGTGCATTTTGAAGATCAAAACATTATCAAATGTTTTTAGCAAATCCAAACTCAGAAAGTAGAGGGAATTAAGGCCAAAAGAAGTCCCACAGAGAAACAGGAGAGAGCACTTAGAAGTCCAAACAGAATTACAAATTCTACTCTTTGATAGTTTCAGAGCTTGCCTTATACAGCTAGCACCTATGAGCTGATCTAGCTGCAGTTCTGTATACCTGTTTTGACATGAAAGCTTGCATATCAAGTCTATCAGCAACCTCCCTGCTTCTCTCCCTGTGCAGAACAAACAATTCTTACTTTCCAGCATAATGCTGCAATGGTCAGCAGGACAAGGTCACAGATAGAGCTCTACAAACAATGGAAATTTTATTTCGTCTGCCCAAATAAATACACAAAATTATCTTGTTCATTCTTCTAAATAATTCAGCATTGAATTAATGTTTAATTTAATTCAAAATGTTCAGGTTATTTCAGGTTTGGGTTTTTAAGGCTGCTTTCCCCCTTAACATAATCAAAGTCTAAACAAAACCAAACAATTCTGGAAGAAAATCTCAAAATTCTTCATTCAAGAAATGTTAAAATACTCTGAAATTTTGTATAATAATCCCAGATTCCCCTACAGTGGCTACAGTAGCTCACTGAACAGAATTCACTTTTTCATCATCAAAATTCTCATCTATCCTCAAAATTTATCTGGTGGTAGCCTTCATTGAGTTCTGAACCTTTTGATCACTTTCTTCTGATAATTTGTCTCTGGCTTCCAATAGTCTTCTCCCTACTGTGAAGGTCCTGAGGTCATAAGCTTCGCGTAATTTTAAACTGAGTTCCACAGTTTTCTTTTATGAACAAAGCACTTCTTTATGAACATTCAGGTCCAATTGTTTGCCCAAGACAAAAGAGGTGAAAAAAGGAAAACAATCAAGAAGTGTGAAACCATATACAGAGACAGCAGTTCCCTTTAAAAATAAAGGGAATGTTTATGGAAAATATCTCCTAGCAGTCTCCATTAAGACTGAGCACAGTTTATTGCTTTCAAGGCTAAGCTCTGGATTTAGGAGCCCTACTGAAAATACTGAAGATCCTCTAGTCTAAAAACAAGCAGACAAACAAGCAGGAGACCAGAGATTGCTCAGGCAACAGGAATAGGCAAGAAAGGAGACAGATGAACAGTCATGGAGGAATCCAGACTAATCCGCAATTGGAAATTAGCTGGAGAAAAGGGAACAAATAGTTACAGATAAACACTGAGGGTATGATTAGAACTGATTCATAAATAAGTGTCTTTAGCCTTGATGCTACTTTCTTATGCTGACTTAGTGCCAAGCCCTGGTGGGACTCTCTCTTTGGCTCAGAGAGCAAACATGAGCATAAGAGATGCTGCACCTGACACTGAGGGAAAGCCTCAGGGATGCTGAAAGAGATACAGCACAATTTTGCTTTCTGGTTGTAACAGTGGTAGGGACTTAGGCTTATTGGTTTTATAACATCATAAGGTCTCAATTTTTTTTCTATAACAATATTACCCCAAAGCACATTATTAATAATGTCATTATAAAGTGAGACAATAAAATGGCATGAAAACGGACTATTACTTGCCCAAACAAGCATCAAACTAAATAGTACATGGCTTTGGCTTTCAATTCTAAAGTTTTACAGTTGGAAGAATTACAGTTGATGAGTTTTTCCCAAGTGAATAGGCATTATCACAAATGAAAAAAAAGCCTATCTTTCTTACTTTGTTCATCAGTAGCTCTTCACATCTGACACAGTGATCCATTATTGAAGCGCTGTGTCCAAGTCAAGCACGAATACTACTTTTTACTGCAAGAGTTTCAGACTTCAGTGGGAAGAAGCAATCCCAAATTTGAAATATAGACAAGTTATTCAGATTTAGCCTTGGTTTTGACTTCCCTTATTTTTCGATTGATGGTGACTTTTGGTATCAGGACTCTTTCAGCCAAGTTATCACTTGCTTTCCATTTGAGATGTCATGATACTACAGACTGGGATGCAGATTTTAAAAGAGAAGCATGCTGCTTTGATCTAGCCACTGTTTCTCACAAGGATTACACTGGACTGAGTTTATTATCAGACAGAGAATACTGTCAGCTAGGTCCCTGAAATAAAAGTAATGGGGCTGAGCTGAAGTCAGTAGCAGTCAGAGCTCCACTCAACAGCCCAGGCACAGGACAGAGATCCATGCAGATCAAGTTTTGCCAATAAAAATGACAGAGGAGCTTGCCAAGGACCAGTAGCAACTGTTTTTGTTCTTTTTTTTTTTTTTTTTTTTTTTTTTTTTTTTTTTTAACCCATAAAACTTCCTAGGTGTCTGTCCAGCCACTGTACTAGTCATTCAACGTAAAATCCTGAGGCATGGTGTAAATTCAGAGAAAATACATCACCCTACCTTAGTGTAAAGAAATACAATTCGAACACTTTTTTGTTGAGAGACAGTGTTCAAACATTGCAGCATGAGGAGTAGATGGGAACCCATGCTGAAAATGGTGGAGAGGGGATGTAAATAACATATCTGTTATGGAAATAAGTGAGCTATCTGCGTACAGTCATTGCTGTCATTCTTTTTATATTAACACTTTCAAAAATATCATTTGAGTCATTGTTCCTCAATTGAGTACTTTTAAAATCCCTCAGTGTCAATGTCTTTTTTCACTAGCACAATGGGTGCATGGTATTTTGAGAATCTCCAAATTCATGAAGCTCCATTATGTGCAACTCACAGGAAGAAAAGTGCCACGGCACAGAAAACATTACTTGGTGTAACACTGACACTGGGGACACTCACATTAAGGCCCGGTGACTACATCAACACCTCCTTGCAAAACTGCCCAGCACTATCAACACCATGGAGGTTTTCCTCTGCTGACCTAGGAGCTTTATTTAGAGTTGGTTTTGCTTTCCGATTATTTTTATTTCCTTATCCCTTTTTTGGGAGAGCAGGATATCTCAAAGTAATTTAACTCTGAAACTTCAAAGGGTAGTTTGCCACCTTCATTTTGAAGGAAGAAAAGAAGAAAACAGATTTATAGACTGGTAGAATAGAATTTCACCAGAAATAACTGTTTGAACAGGAACTAGCCATTTTAATAAGATTTCTCAGTCCAGATGCATCCAGAGGCTTGTATTATACAGAATACACAGACAAAAAATGCCTTGAAGGAGACAACTGTTTAAGAGGAAAAGTGATAGCAGGGGGCTGGAATCTTCCTAGTAAAGCAAAAACACTGCTATTTATTCTCCCTGAAGCTCCAAACTGTCCAAGCCTTTGGCCTTTTCAGGCTGTGCTGTAATCTCCAGCAGCAGCACTTGAAAAGAGCAGCTGAATGGCAGGGGAGTTCTGCCATGCTGCTGCTTTCTCAGCTGATGCACTCATCCCCATGAATTACACACAGAAATCTCACAAATGCAGACTTTCTTTTCTTTCAAAGTTCAATTTTAAAAGACTCAGTGTTCTTAAGAGGTTTCAGATTCTTCTGTTGTTTTTTTCTTTTATTTTCTCTTTAACAGAAGGTATATATATATGAATATTGTATTTTTAACCTATTACTCATAAATAGATCACAAATCACAGTGGTCTCCCCTTCCTCTCCTTAGTAAATAGAAACAAACAGACAAAAAGTATTAGTCAAAACAAGTAACAGACAGTATTTCATAGGTTGGCGTGGTTTCTGTGTGTTCTTTTTTCTTTTCTTTTTCTTTCTTTTTTTTTTTTTTTTTTTTTTTTTTTTTTTTTTTTTGTCACTTGTTCTGCTTTTGTTTTTACTGTGGCTCCACAACCCCTTCCAAGAATGTAGGTGAGCTGAGTGCTCCCCTTCACTACAGACTGATCTCACTCCTGGACACAAATTCCTGCCTTCTCCTCTGTGACATGACCTTCAAGTGGTCCTGTAGTGAGTTGGTTACATCAACGAAAATGGCCTAAAACATTTTCTCCCCCCCCCCC
>WBMW01004158.1:208368-240608 GCA_013396635.1 Penelope pileata | reverse complement strand
ATTCTTTCCTCTTCTTACAGTCCCACTGAGTGGAGAGGAAGGCAACGCTCAGGCACAGACAGAGCACTGAGGAAAGTAGGAACACTCACATCCCCAGTTACATCTGACTGCATTACCAGGGAACTGCAACTAGAATAGGTGTGGCTTGGTCACTTGTGAACCTGTCAGCCCAGCACTATAATCATTCCTGTTACTTAGGATGAGTTTTATTTACTTACTCTTTCAAAGTCATTTGGTGGTCCTTAAAACAAAGTTATTAGACCTGAGGAAACTATGAGGCTCAGAGGGATGGAGGTGAAGAAAAACCTCATCAACACATCCTTTCTTTCTGCTCCTCTCCAAAGCAAATCTCCTCCTGAGTGAACAGACTCTATATTTAAGTATTTAAAAGGAGTAACAAAAAATTTTTAACTAACAAACAAAAAACCTCATCGTGCATAGCGACTCCTACATGTAACAGAGAAGAACTAAGAACTCAGGATTTTGACTGCTGCTTCTTCAGCATCTGATGTTTTAGGATTTTGTTCATGAATCTGAAAATGGCAAATGGTATGGCAAAGCCTTCCAAAATAAGGCTGTTTTTTATTTGTCCCTCTGGCAGCAGAGTAGCCAGACCTCTTGATGCAGCAGATCCAAAGCCATCTTGGAAATACACGTGAATTTTTCCCAAGTCAGGATTACATGCTCAAACCTCATGTATATCATGAAAGACTATGAAAGACTGAAAAGATCAGTACACTTCTATGTCCTCATGTTAACATTTCATATGTTGCAGATTATTTTAATGAACACTGAAAAGAAGAAAAGGCAGTAACGTGGTGAACTCCTACAAGGCTATCCAGCTGCTGAATAAAAAGTTCAACATTTGAGTACTATCATCATCATTCCTCTGATCTTTACTATACACACTGAAAGGGTATTATAATTTTCAAAGAGGAGAACAGAGAATTTGTCTCTAGACTTTAACATTCGGGGAGCCATAAATTTCCCATTTATTGCACTTAAAAAGGTGCATAAGACATAATATTTTGTGATTGAAGCCTTCAGAATTTGAACTTGAAACCAAGCTGTTGTTCCTCTGTATTGTAAAGAGCTTGTTATAGGACATGCAGTTGATAATGGAACTCGATGCACTTGTAAGCCATCATTTTATAAAATAAATGGTCTAGAACCTGAGCAGAAGGATATCATGAGTAACCTTGAAACAAATAATGAAAATCCCTCTATAGCTGTCCAGTACACATGGAAGGATGAGCAAGTGAGAAGGACAGACATATAACAAACACAGTATTATATAAATCTGTGGAACTTTTAAATCGATGGAAATCTATAGAAAGTTTGCTGACATTAGCATACACTGCAGAACATGTATTGCATGCAAGCTTTGTACTTTTCCCCTCTAATTCTCTCTTCCTCTTTCAAGCAGAAAATAGGCAAAGGTTCACAGCTTTATTGCAGTTACTGATACCTACTTGTCCAGCCTCTGCTTGCGGTTCCTGTCACTTATGCATGCTCTTGTTTTGCAATGAACTTTATTAGACATGGAGTCATATACATACATAGTTTGCCCTGAAAGTAATGCCTCCTGTGAGAAATGTTCAATGGCCAATGACAGGCTCAGGCAGAATATTAGGTGAATGGCCCTTTATTGACATTTTGCAAAGCGGGTGACCTAGCAGGTAGGCACACCAAGCAGGAATGTACAGCAGTTTTTATTCTCCCCCTGCCCTGGTTCCTCATTGGTTGAGTACTTCAGGGCTTACAGTCTACAACCTATCTGATACTGCTGAATGTCCTGCACCTGATTATGACTTAGGTACGATTCTTTCCAATTCTCCTCCCCTCTTTGCTTCATGGTCCTTGTAAGCATTGTCCCTTTTTCTGAGTAGCCTTTCAGCAAATTCAGGGCTCAGAGTCAGTTAGCTGGTCCTGCTCCTGGTACCTTTCAGAAACAGAGACTCTCCGGCCTTGTTCCCAAGAATTAGCCAAAACTATACCCTGTATTGCTATGATACGCTATGTTTAAACTGGTCTTCTTGGTCACAGTGTTCTGTTTACACCATCCTGACACACACAGTATCATAAATAAGGTACAGCACATTCTGCAGCAAGGAATCCTTCTCCTACAATCTTAGAGAGCAGAACAGCACATATCCAAACAAAGGATACAGATACAGAAGAGAAGACGATACAAGTGAAAACTAATCTTATACTCTCTAGCTTGGAGAGAGGGTCTCTAAGGACACTTTGGGTTCCTATAGGAGACACTTGGGGGGTTTTCAGGTATGTTCTAGAGTCTTTGGGGAAGGTTAGGGAAATTGGGAGACAGGAAGGAGGGTCTTTCAAAAACAACATTCTACTATTTCTTACACTCCTACTTATTTTCATGGAAATTATGACAGCTACAAAGAGCACAATAACGCTATTTGATAGAGAAAATTCTCAGCTACAAAACACTTTTTCAACATAGTCACCACCATTAGCCATGCATTTTCACCAGCCATGAACAAGAGCCTGCATGCTGTGCTCATCAAAATCTGCACCACCAGAGGTGCCTCATGGTCGCTGCCATTGCTGCTGAAACACACCACCGCCGCCTCACTGTGCTCACATTCACCATTTGGTCTCTGTACACGTTCAGCAAGCACTGATGAATGTCAGTGGGTGCCAGTTTTTCCTGCATGGAGGAATTTAATTCCACATGTTTGCTTCACAGGCACTTCCACGTCAGACACCATTGTGTCAGACAGCATCCTCTGCTGCCACCTGTCAGACAGCAACAAAATGTAACAGAATATTGGTGGGAAGGTTAAACCCCTACTGCCATACCAACAGCTGGCTCCAATGTTGTGGACCAACATGATAACATTGGAGGCATTACTTTCGGATCAGCACTGATGGCTTATGTTAAGACACACTTATACTTGGTGTATAGATGTCACAAGAAATTTAACACTCTCTCTGATCTTGGGCATGTCACAGAGATCTCTGGTATCAAGCTGAAGACAAATACTACCAAATCAATCCACTTCTTTAAAACAAGGAAAGGTAGATTGAGGAGCCCCTCTTTTTGATGTGGCTTACATCAAACAAGGTGCGACAGCTCTGGAGTCTGTTGCAGAATTTGCTTTTGTCCTTCTCTTATGAAAACAAAGCAGTATGGAAAACACAAATAGCAGAAAGAAAAAGGGGCTTACAGCCCATATTCCCATGGCAGTGCATTAATATCATACTCAGCGATTACAGTGTTTATAAATGTTCACACAGTAATTACAGTGTCTGTTTAACAGGCATTTTAAAGTAATGTCTGTACCACAGACAGGTGAGATAAAGGATACTCAACATACTTCAATTAACATGAACATCTGCTTCTTCACTCCCATGATATCAGGAAGCCTGGTGCTCAGTCTACGTAGAAGTCCATGCTTCTACAGCTACGCTGCTACCGACAGGCTCACTAGCCACATCGACGCACCTCTGATATGCCACGTATCTGCCCGCACAATCACTACAACCGTATTTGCCCATTCATCTATCATCTATTCAAAACACACACAAACTAAATGAGAGATTTAAAGAGTTACAAGACTTCAGCCACGCCACATGAATGTCAGCCTAAAAAACTCTGGTCAGTATTAGGAATCTGGTTCAGCTTGTGGCCACAGACACACGCACACACACATAGTAATCTCCCAAAACCTTTTCAAAGTTTTCCTCCAACTTTATTAGAAAATCTTCTTGGAGCTAGAATTGAATATCTCCTAAACGAAAAGAAAGAAGGAAAAAAGAGAAAGGAACAACTCGTTTGAATCCTACTGTTTAGGAAAGACAATAAGCTACAGAAGAAACAGGTCCAAATCCATGCTGTGAATCAGATGACAAAAACAGATACCAGCCAGTCTCTTACACTCAAAGGCAGTATGCTATCTGTTAAACCATTAACTTGATTTCACCTTCCAGCTCTCATTTGCCTCTTTGAGATCTTCCACTTCACACAGACAATTAAAAATGTTTCTCAGGAATATGATAAACTACCTCTGAATGAGATAGAAAAGTAGTTAAGCTCTTCCAGTATTCTAATCCACTATATATTTTCTTCAGCTGTGTCTGATTTTTATCTCAGAACAGTGGGCACTCCTGGGAATGAGACCATGTTTGATATAGTGCAGTCTTTCAGTTAAGTTCTCTTCATTTTGTAACATTTTGCTTTTGGCTTGTGGCCCCCAAATAAGTTACTCTTTAGATAGTTTTATCTCTTCTGAAAGAGTTAAAACATCTGCTACATCCCAACATGCAGAAGAAAAGTAGGTAAGCATATCAGCTGTACTAAGGAAATATACTACACGAGAAAGCCCGTGTTTTTCCTACAGGAGGAGCAATTTGGGAATCGCTTGGTTCAGAAGTTCTTTGTTTTACTTTTCCCTCTCCTACTCTAGATAGCAAAGGTGTTTTTATTTCAAGCACTGCCTGTAACAGCCTTCTATCCTCTGAGAGGCTGGCTACGGGTAACAGTAATTGTGTTGTGCTGTCTGCTCCCAGAAGGTACAACATGCTGCTCTGACCACTGGCTTAGGAATGGTAAATAGCTTCAGCCAGCCTCCAGGCTTTGCTAAGCACTCTGCAGAGACGTTTCGGCCAGGAAACTCGAATGACTGTACCCAGGATCTGCACAGCCATTTGCAGATCTTTGTAGAGATGTGCATCTGGAGAGTCTCAACCACCTGTGCTGTAACAATTTTGGCAGAAAATTATGCATGTCAGCTTGGCAAACACAGCATTAGCTTTTCTCCTGCAGTCTGCTCCTCACACACATGGTCTCCAACCTGCTCTGGTCCTCCATGAAAGCCTCTGCCATGACAATGACTGGGTTTTGTCTCACGTTTTTCATGTTTGCTGGCTTCCAGAAATATCCCAGTTTTTGACCATTTTTAAATGATCTCCTTTAGTGCAATGTGTTCAGCCAGACCACATGCTCTTCTTGAAGAAACTACCCATTTTAATCCTCTTTTCTTCTCAGATTTTATCTTCCAGAGCTCCATCTTCTAGGCTATGCTGACTAAAACTCTTTCATCTATTTTACTCTGATTTGCTACATAAACCAGACTCAATGTGTGTATTTTTTTCAGAAAAAGTTACCTTCAGTTTTCTGGTACTTTTCCCTCAGCTGGCTATTTAGCAGCTGCAGGGAGTTTACGTGTGGCTGATTGTCCCAGCAAGGATGCCAAGATCCTTTCTGTTATTTTCTGTGTTGCACATATACCTGCTGTTCTGGAGAAGTCTGGTAAAAATTACATCTCCTTCACAGATAAAAACAAATAATATATTTTTTACTTATCTATTTTGCTAAATCAGGATCTTTCCCTTGTATGATCTCCCTTACTCCACCTGCAAAATACACTTCCCCTGGCATGTCTCAGGCTGAGAGATGCTTTTTCTTTTCCAATACACATGGGTGATTAGCAGAGACAGACCTTCCATAGCACCACGCTCGCCATGAGCTTTGTACATCACATCAACTCTAAAATGCATTTCTAGTGCCTCAGACTGATTCTGCTCGTTCTTCTCTGAAGCTTGCAAGGCAAAAGGAGAAATCATCTTTCAAAAATCAGCTTCTCATCATGCTACCCCATATTTGATCAGGAACGTTAATGACATTTCATCAAATTTGTTCAATGTTTCCTTATTCCTTCATGTTAATTTGCGCTTACATTAAATGCAATAATACAATAACTACATCTTTTAAATCTAATTTTACAGAAATAAGAATAAGTTACTTTTTTTCCCCCCAATTCCTTTTGTGTGTCTCAGCTGCAGATGGAGCAGAAAAAAAAATCACTGAAACTATGAATTTTAGTAAAACAATATCCTTTGTTCAAACAGCATGCCTGCTTTTGTAGAATGATTTTTCATGCATCATTTCCCAAGTTTCAACTTTCCTACTCAGCCTCCTTTACTGGATAGCTGGAGTATTACAAGAGTGTGTAATTTGAATCAAAGTTAAACAGAAACAGGACAGCAGTGGGTTGCTAAATTATGAATATCTTTTAAAATAGTGTTTACAGAAATACATGAAAAACGCCCACTCAAATGTTTTTAACTGATGCACATAAGCATACTCCCATGTGTACAAACATATGGAAAAGCTGTCATGACAATGACAGGAAGAAATAGTACACATTTGAATCTATCAGACAACAACCTTATTTCAAGAAAGTGGGAATATACGGAGGTAACTCCAAAATTTTGAGTTCAGTTCCACAGGCCTAATTAAGATGTAAAATCTTTTCTCCCTCATATTCATATATATAAGCAACTTGTTCCTAAAATAATTCCTCCTATTTATTTTCATGGAACTACGACAGCTATGAAGAGCACAACACTATTTGATAGACAAAATTCTCAGCTACAAAACACTCCTTTTCAACACAGGCACCACCATTAGCTATGCATTTTCACCAGCTATGAACAAGAACCTGCATGCCACGCTTCTCAAAATCTGCACCAGCAGAGGTATCCCACTGTTGCTTTTGCCACTGCTGAAACACCCACCCCTCACTGTGCTCACATCCACTGTTTGTTTTCCATATGCGTTCAGCAAGCATCGATGAAAATCAATGGGTGGCATTTTTCCCCGTGGAGGAATTCAGTTCCACCCCTTTGCTCCATCTGCATTTCCATGTCAGACGCCATTCTGTCAGATTGCCCCTCTGCTGCCGTCTGTCACATGGCAACAAAATGGAACGGAATGTTGGCAGGAAGGTTCAACCTTCCTTTATGCTTCTTCTCTATACCTGAACTTAGTTAGAACTTCCTTGTTCAAACACGAAGGCCTCCAGATGCCTTGGCTTGATTTCCTGTTTCTCAGGATGGCCATATTATGTTTAAAAAAAAAAAAAGGGTTGATTTATGTCTACATGGTCTACATGCAAATTAGCATGTGGAATTCTCCACACAGCTTTTGTTTGTCAATAAATACGCAAGATTTTGTGAGAACATATCATTTGACTTTATTTTCTCATGTTTCATAGCACAATATTATATTTTACAAGCAAAACTGCTGACAGTCATGTGAGAAAAGGCTGTAGAATCACACCTAGAGCAGTCTTCATAAATATACCATGACCTATTTTTGATCTTCTATGAACTTACAGCATTGTTGTTTCTTTAGACCTGTCCTGGCATATTATTACAACTTCACTTATAAAATCTAGCCTAATTACAGTAAGAAAAAATGTAATTGCAGGTTTTGTACATTTGACAGCATAAATCAATCCAGATACTTTGGTTTCTGCGTTTCTTGTTTAGTTTTGTTTTAGTTTTGTTAAGGTCCATGTATTTAGACAAAGCAGTATGCAAAGTTCTACTGGAGCAACTAAAACAGCCATGCATTTAGGAGTCAGAAAAAACACTACTGAAGAAAGCTTCCATTTCATCAATGCAAATTAAAGTGCATGCAAAAGTCTGAACACTCATGCAGACTAGTTTCTACAATTCCAATTTGTACAAAGTCTCTCCTTTCACAAGCTCCTGTTTTCATCTTAAAGCAACAGGGTGGCAAAAACTAAGGAATAGTTTGACCTTTTCAACTCCCATACAATGAGTGTGAGGAGGCACAGAACCTTTGCCCAGAATTGTCAAACTATCTAGGCAAAGATCTGGAGCTCGTGGGCCTAAGGCTATGATCCTTTTAAGTGGGATTTCTGCTGACAAATATCCTAAAAACAATGGCACATAAAAATATTTCACAGCTACTGCATTTTCCACTCAATGTGTCTACAAGATGAATGCCTTCTCTGATTCATATTTAAATGCAATTAACAGAAACTAATGCAAAGCGCAAGTACCAAACCCATTTCATTTCAAAAACTCTGAAAGTCAAAGCAAAGCAAAAAAAAAAAAAAAAAAAAAAGGCATAAAAAGCACTAATTCTTATATGTTTCAGAGTGATTCAACTTAATTTTTTACAGTGAGAACTATTTACTAATAAGCTAGTTCAAACCAATTCCTTCAAAGTGATCTAGAAAATCTGAAAACTCCCACTCATCTCCGATTGCATTTAGAGACTAAAGCATTAAGGAACTGAATCACATACCATATGAAAATGGTCAATGTCACAATGAAGTTATTATCTAACTAATTAATAGAAATTTGTTTTCCTTCTGCCCCTGTTACTGATTATTCCTAGAATATTCCTGATTTCCATAGCGTTACTTTACCCTGGGCATCCACATAAATACGAAATTCTGAGATTTTTCACAGGTCTCATTTGTCTTTTAATAAACATAATCTAATCAGACAATTTAAAAAATACAAACCAAAAAATAAGCAGTTTGGAATTGCCTATTTCTGATTACTGGAAGGGTAGCTATTCCCTGGGAGAAATACTAACAAGTTTTCATCAAGTAAGTAATTTTCATAATGGAAAATATAGACTACTGCAGGTATAAATATTAACCTGTAATCAAATTCCTTTCTGATTAACTCATTTTTCTTTGAATCATATTCTTGCCATTACTTATTTCAAGCTAAATTCCCATAAACCTCTCAAGATATATGAACAAGTCCACATACAGATCCTACAGATTATAATTTTCTGTGACTTTATAATAATCTGTTTTATATTTTATATCTGTTTTATATTTATAATAATCTGTTATGTATTTTGTTCATTAGATCCGACAAATCAATACACCAACATCCATCACATCATCAAATTATTTTATAGATTTGAAGAGGAAAGTAAATCATTTTTCAGGCACAAGAACAAATGTGAAAACCAGAAGTACTGGCTAAAGAGGTTGGTATTAGAATCAGGGGGAATTAAAGCAAAAAGAAAAGGAAAAAAAAAAAAAGCAGAAGAACAGCAAATACCCTTATAACAAGGTTAATTACCTAACAGGCCAGCCTATGTTCAGTTGGCAATGAAGCCTTACTTAAGAATCCTTGTTAGTAATCACACAATCTCTAATTTTATACTGCTATTTCAGTTTAGAAAGCATGAGAGAAAGAGCTTATTTTACATTTTAGATGCAGTTTACTTACTGTGGAATCTTGCTGCATACGGACAACATGGACAATCCCCATTGTCATATTGCATACAGATGTCTAACTCAAAAATGGGGTGACATTTATGCTTCCTGTTCTGTAAGCATTCTAACCCACCAGGATTAGGCAGCTGGGGATACAGATGTTGGTAAATTCTGTTCTTGGGTGCCCCCATGCACTGGACAGACAGCCTGAGCACCTGACTGACCCAAGACTCCAAGTTCCACTCTGGGACAGACTCCACTGACCAAGCATAACTCCTAAATGCTCACTGCATTGAATTTCTCTCAAAAGGCAATAATCTTCGCCATAAATAAAATAGCAAATTGCAATTAAGAGACATAGTGTAGTTGCCTATGATGTCAGTACATCATTTAAATAAAGGTTTCAGTTTGACTGCCTTCAAATAAATCCAAAGTAACAGCTAAACCAGTGATTTAATATAGAAATTTAATATATATGTCTAACATCAGATATTTCAAAGCACATGTAACTTTACTAAATAAAATAATTCATATATTTTGACATGATTTACAGCTCCCAGACTTGACAACAGAAGTATCATATTGTGGTACCATCTGGAATGGGTAAAACAATTCATGCCAAAAGAGATAAGAACACCTACTAAAATCAGGGAAGGGAAAAGGCAGTAGAAGAACAAGGACAGGCAAAATAAAGGCAATTTATTTCCCAAAAGATTGGATAAACTTATCAGAATAAAAGATGAAGCTACTTTAACTATTATTCTAATTCAGATCAGGACTAGCTTCCTATGCTATGACTAAAGAGCATCTCTGAAATATTCAGGAGCAACAGTTACTGTCTTAAATTGGGGTCAATAGTGTTGACCAGGCAAGTGACAAACTGTCCCTCCTTTGTGCCCTCAGCCATTTATGAGAGCAGGACTCTATCTCCTACACCTGTGGAGGCTCTTCTCCCATCAGTGCTCTTTTCGCAAGTTCCTCAGATCTTTTCTTTTCACTAGCTTGTAGCAACAAACGACCATGTTTCTTATCTTCAACACAGCAGCTCTCATTCCTCAAATATTTCAGAATCCTGCTTTTTTCCTAAAAAAAAAAAACCTAGGAAAAATCTACTCTCCTAAACTTGAAAAATGTCCACTACTGCCCTGGAGATCAAGGGAGGAGCAGAACTTTTTGCCTTAGGGAAATAGCCATTTCTTTCCACAATTCAGCAGCTGGATACATCCTTTAACAGCACAGTGGCAAAGGCTCCCTGGAGCTCAGTGGTGAGACACTCATCTCAAAGTTTTCTTTCTCATGTGAAGGGGACATGAGTTTGCTCTGACATTTTCTCTTAATCTCAGTTTAAATGTTTTCAATTTTATAGGTCAACAAACAGGGTATAATATGGACAACACAGTGTCCTTAAGGTAGGTACTGATGATGTTACACATATAGGTGTAAGCTGAAATCACCTTCTATACTTAAAATTACCCAAAAGCACCTATGTCCATTACTCTGGTAGAATTGTTGAATGGATCTCTGTAGTACTGGAAAACATAGTCCACTCCATAACTGAGAAGATCTGTCCTTAAGCTTACTCCTAGGATACGCATGGTATGCAAATTGTGGTTGCACTCATATTAATTATTATAGGCCAGGACAGACAATGAAGTTACATATTATTGTCTGTAAGCAAAATCTGATATTCTTATTTGCAGATCCTGCATTAAAGATACAATGAGGACGTCTTTCAGAGCATACTGCATATTCTAGACATTTTCTAAATTGTTAAACACTGCTGCATCTAGGCAGAAAAAAGTTGAAACAAGGAACTGCTTGTAGCCAATTTTCCGCCTGGACAAGACAACATCAGAATGAAGACAACCTGCTTTATTAACATTTTATGTATTAACATTTTCTGCTTTCATTTTCTGTACACTCCGCTATCATTCCTGCATTTATTCAATATAAATAGGAAAAGGCTACTTCTCAAAGGAGAGACCATGTCCCTCCACAAGCACTGCCCACTTGTCACAGAATACAATTTCATTCCAGAATCATCTGAAGCATGCCATGCCCTTATACAGTCTAGATATTTGGAAAGCAGAAGCCTGATTTCCCTTCAAACACTCGGTGACTACTCTTCTGCAGCTATATTAGTATACTCATGCTTGTGAAAACATAAATACAAGTGCCATCTTCTTAGGAAAAGATTTCTACAACTACTTTTAGGGTATGTAACAGTTTGGTTGCATATCATACATGCCATACAAACAGGAAAAATTAGCAGTCAACCAATCAGTAAGAGATAAATTATATCACTAGAAAATCCTCATCAGCTGTTTCATGAGTATATGCAGTAAAGCATATGCACATACCCTTTGAAATCATCTCTATTTCTCATGAGAACAAATGCACTTATGCTTTATATTCAGATGACTCAGGCTTCCCCTTTATCGCAGAAACAAAACAAAAGTATTTATTATCTAAAGAAATGAGGAGCTTTGCTCCTTTGCTCTAGTGGTAAGGAAAAATTTCAGTACTTATTTTTCTTTGCTGAGAAACCAGAAGAGAAAATTACTGTAAACACACAAGAAATGCTGCCTAACATGCAAAGGTAGGAAATTAAAACCAAAAACCTAAGCTTTTCTATTTAAATTGACGCGTTTAGATTCATTTGTCTAGAAATGCACTTGTGCTTGTATTTTAGTACTGGTCCAAAACAATGACAGATACAGCAAATTAATGCCAAATGACAAAGTCTCTGCCTGGCTTTCTTTTTCTTCTTTTTTCCTCCATCTCCGAAAATACTCACACACAGATAAGCCAAGGCAGTCACAAAGCCCTGCCAATTTGCCAATATTCTTCTGCTTCACTTAGACTCATTCTAAACTAACATGACAAATTTCAGCTGTACTGAAGGGCAGGGAATTACAAATTCTGGAGAAAAAAAACTCTCAGCTACCTAGAAGCCAAGTGTAAATGATTAACAAACAGAGAAGAACAGAAGAGAAGTCATACATTTGGATGTATGGCTTCCTCACATGCACTGTATAGAGTTTTGTAGTGGGATCTGCATATGAACTCAGAACATCACAAAGAAAATAAAGAACACCCCATGAACAAATGAACAAAAAAGCCCACAACAGAATACGTAATATATGTAACTAGTCTTATGTGGGTGAAAAATCCCATGCATGGAATGAATATTCACAATGAATAGTGAAAGAGAATAGGGCCAAATGCAGCCAAAGAGAGATTTAGAAAAGTAGCCATCTTCCATATTAATATGTATGTGTATCTATGACAATAGCTATTTTAGTAGGTTTTTTTTTCCCCAAGGGAAATGAAGAAACGCCTACTGATAGTTGATTTTCCTACAGTACTGAGAGGATAGCAGAATTTGTTTGATCTAACATATCTCATCTAGTTTGAGGAAGCCCTTTGCAACTACATGTAGAAGAGGTCATTGGTTTACAGATTAGACACATGAAATTGTGCACTGATAGCTAAATTCCTATATGGCTTCCATTAGGTTGTAAGTTTAGTCAGAAAACTGCTGCCCCGTGAGCAGGAAACAATACACTGAAAATACTAACGATAACACAGAAAAAGAGATGGAACAGCCCTAAGACCAGTCACCAAGTCCATTTCTATCTGCTACAAAGGACTAGATCAAGACTCACAAAGACTTCTCAACTCTTCTTTAAATCCCCAATTGTCAAACTTAATTATCTGCAGACTTGCAGTATGATAAAATCCAACAGTTGATACCATGAGAAAGGTATCAACAAGAACACAAAGTATCGTACAGAAGTGGTGTTGTGATATGCAGATGTACAGTTTTAAAAGAAATTTTGTTTCTTTGTTTTTTGTTTGTTTGCCTGTTTTTTTTTTTATCCTCAGCAGAGGCTTACACCTGCTCTGTCATCTTTTGGTCTCTCTGCAACTTGCTCACCTGAGTCTCTGAGTCTCTTTTGGATAATTTTTATGAGCTCTACTTGTTCTTTTTGCTTCCCAGATGTCCAGGAAGAATTCTCAGAGGTCTTAACAGCATCAAAAGTAATGCTAACTTACCTGCTGTGGTTGTCCATTTTTAATTCACATACCTCAGATGCACACGTGAAGAGCCTAAGCATAAGCAATGTTTTGGTGGATGATGGAAGCAATTGCTGTTTTCCAAATGGCACTACAACTGGCATAAATATTTGATTTCTTTACAAAAATATCAACTATTGTTAAAAATATTCTGTATTAAAAACTGTAAGTCTTTCAAGTTACAATTATGCATTTATCTGTAAAAACCTCATTCTTGAAGTCAAATTCTCTCTGCTTAGTCTATGTAAATAAAGTACATTTTCAACATATATTACAATTCAATTCATCATTTAGCCTACAATCTAGTCATTAATGACTCTTAAAACTGAATTACCACTTGTGGGAATTACTTCAGGCATACTTGAAACATACAAACACAGCAAGAATTCCCTTTTGTAAACGTCTTTCTCCAAAGCAGCTGCTCTTCTTGGCAATTCATAAACCCCATCTTGCCCTTACTTCCCTAAATGTCTCATTAACAGTTACTTAATAAATAGATAAATAAAATCAACTTAATATTCCTATATTTAAAGTTAAATAAAAAACATGAAAAAGAATCTCCAAACTTCTTAGCTTGCGTGAAGAATTTAAGTTGATTCTTTTGCAACAAACTGGGGACAAAAACTGTGTTTAAAAATGGACTTAAAGGTATCTGTGTCTTCAACAGAAAAATGTGCAGACTCCACAAGAAGATAAAATCTCAGGAGAGTTATATATCTACAGGAGCAGGTGGAATGGGCTGATTTTCAAACCTCTGAGCATATCAAACTGAGAATAGGCTTCACAGCTAGAAGATTAAGGTGAGAAAGGTGAGATCAAGTTGTTAAGACATTTACAGGAATCATGCTTATAAAGATGTCAAAATTGTTATAAAAAATGTTACAAGCCAGCATGTATTAGCTTATATTAGCATACATCTTTTCTTCATCCATAAAATGAACTTTACAGATGTATCAGCAAACTACTCAGGGGCCAGGGAAAGAGATACAAACACATCTTTGAATTTAGAATCCCTATGTAAAGAAAAAAAAAAGGAAGAAAAATAAAGAGATTTGTTACAGTCATCTTCTACGTGTTGTCAAAGCCCCACTATTAGTCCTGATACTGCCTAGATATCATAGTTTAAAAATTTTTTTTTCAGATCTATTTACTGTAAGACTACTATTTGGATTTCTGTTTTTGTATTTTAAGAAATATACAAGACTTCTCAGAAAATTCAGCTTTCATCTTAGACAACGTTTTTAGGCAATTTTCTGCTATTACTTTAGGCGAGTGATAACAGAACAAAACTCAAATAAAAACCATCAGGCCTTTGATAATAAAAAGAAGGCCATGTGGACTCACTACTGTTCTGAAGTGAGAAGTACAACGTATTTGTCATTCTACAACCATAGCCCAATGAGGGCTTCTCTCCTAATCTATAATCACCATCCACACATTGTTCTGACAGTCAGCTTTGAACAATTTGACTCAGGCTTCTCCAGCAAGAGCTTTAAAGGGCTTTCACTCTTTTTATTCTTCTTTATTCTCCCACACACAGAAAATTGCTGAGACATATCAAATACCGGATTGCTATAGACGCTATTTAACTTGCTTATTCAAACAATAGGCTTTTCCTATAAAGTACAGAACACAGAACCATGACATGTCAGATGACATCTTTGATGTTTCCACAATGGGCAATGATGGCTCACCATCTCATGTTAGATACACATCCTGTCTGAGGCAGTCTGTTAACATCCAAACTCTCACTTTTACAAGGGATTAACTTTCACTAAAGTACTGGAAACAGAAACCTTTCAATAAATGAACCTCTGCTCTGCATTTCTTTTGTGAGAACTTCAATTTCAAATGTCTATTTTTGTTTTTTAAAAAGGTTATCTTGTATTTCAAAACTTTTTTCCAGGTACACACCTAAAAAAACAAAGCATATGTATATATTGGATATATATTGGCTTTTTATTCCCCCTGAAGTGTATAAACAAGGAGTCATGATTCTACTCCATTCATTTTTAGAAAGCTTTCCCATTACATAGCTGTATCTGATAATATTGCAACACCTGATAATATTACAAAATAATACCTTATTTTAATAATGTCTTCCTTTTCAAAAATATGTATAACGGATGTATTTACTATAACTGATTCCTACTATTCCAGTTTGTTACATGCAACATAAACATGAACATCTTCACAACAGTAACATGTGGACAAACCAAATGACACATTCCAACAGCTACTTAAGCATGACAGATGGGGAAAACTTATTTATACAAAAAACCTGAAGTGCATCAATGGTCAAGATTAAGTTACAAGAATTCTTTCTTTTCTGATAGAAACATGCTATAAGAAAGATTAAACTGATGAATCAAAATAAAGCAAAGCAACAATGTAAACAACCAAAAAAAAAAGTTTTAAAAGTCTAATTGGAAACTGAAGAAAAGAAGGCGCCAAATTGTAACAAACATCCTCACTTCCATGCTGGAAGTATTTGCTGTGCATGAGGAACAGTCCGCAATTTTCCTCCCCCTTCACACACAATAACAAGAAGAGCATGAGCAATTTTTTTTAAAATGACTAAAGAACATATGTATAGGTTGCTCTGTTCCCAGCCCTTTCATATTGTTATCATTCTACACTGAAAACATCTTACAGCTAGCACTTCACCATTTACCTTTTCTTCCAGATGTAAAAATATAGCTTCCTAGCCTGGGAAACATCTGCATATTTTTACAAAGGCTGGTTCATGCAACATAAACAAAGCAACATAAACAGAAAAATTAGACTCAGTTTTTATGTATTATGAACACTTTGTGAAGAAAAAATGCTGCAAGAACAACTCTTTCACTTCATAATGTGTCAAAGTGCCCCACCACTCATCAAACAAATGTTTGCTAGCACATAAGGTATTAATGAACTAAACCACAGTACACCTTATTTCTCCTGTGAAATTCCATCATTCTGTTATTCAAGGATTTAAATATCATTTAAACTTAGTTTTTCATTTGTGTTCATTTGTGCTCTTTCAACCATAGCAGAATTTCAGGTTTGAAAAATTTGGAGCTTCAAAATATTGCATATTTTGTACCATTAATTTAGTAAATATCATCTAATCTTATAGCCATTCTCTAGAGATGTAGAAGATTCAGAATTCACTTTAAAACATTTCTTTTGCCAAATGTGACTGAGAAACTGCCTATGCCCTAAAGTTTGAGAAATTGAGGTTTACTTATGCTATTATTCAGGCTATCCTATAATACCTGAAAGTTACTGTGTTCACAAGCTAGGATTCTATACTGTCCTAGCAGTATAAGAAATGTATACCTCAGTAAATCACTTGGGAAATATGGTTTTGGATTTTGGTGGGTTTCAAATTCATAGCTGATAAATTTAAATTCTAAGCTTCCACGAGAAAAGTTAAGGTTGTTTTAATTAACAAAGCTTTCATACTTTCTAGTGTGAGAATTTGAGAGATTGCCTCTGCATCTTAACTTCCCCCAAAATACTGAGAATAATTGTGGAATCCTTTTTTGAAATTGTAAGAGTTCATACAAGTAATCCCCACTGATGATGACGACGATGGATCACGATGCTGATCTGGGGGTATCTGCTGACGACCCCTCAAAAACACTCTCAAACTTACTTCTATGATTGCATGATTAGAGACAACCTTCATTCTTTCCCTGTAGGATTACAGGACAACCTGAATGTTGCACAAGGAGCTTGTGAGTCCTGAACAACACACATTACTCCTGCTCTATTTGCATCAAAACAAAGGCTTCAAATATCTCACCACTGACTTACAGCTGCCACAACAGACACATTTACCAGCTTGGAAGAATCCAAGGAAACACATCTTTTGAAGAAGGGCAGTCAGTCCTGGAGATCACTAACAGGACAAAAAGGGAAAGCATAGGGGAAGAAAAGGAAGGGAAGATCTGTGAAGGACAAGTATGGAGGAATCATAATGGTAAGAGTACAAAATCAGGAAGAAAATTTGGAAGCTTGGAGTAGGGGTTGCAAACATATGCTAGTAAGAAAAAAAAAATTATATACTTTGGTTTTTAGAAATACGATCTCATCAAAGGGTTGTGAGAAGATGTTTGAAGATACAAAGGCAAATCAATGGTATTACAGCAGTGAGGACTGAATATGAAATTCTACCAAAAGTTAATTTGAGAGAAATGTTTCTTTAAAGGCTTCTGCACATTCATAAGACCAAAGCCTAGTAACCTACCATAAAATCAATATGAGGATTTCTGTCCTAACGTAATATTTTTGCTGATCCATGGGGGTGACGGTTTGAGCCAGTACAGTTATAAAATTCTGCTATCTACAGATTGCTCCCTTTTCAGTGACCTCAGCCAATTGATACTTACCCTAAAAGAGGAAAGCGAGGTTAAAAACAATGAAAGAGAAAGCCAACTAAACATAAGTAAGGAACACCACTCAGAAGACTGAGTGAAGATGAGACTGCAGGTATGTGATAAATTCAGCGTGGAAGTCATATGAAGAAATAAATTGATCAGGGATTCTCACTTGCCTACGACAATTAACCATCTCTAAAACAGCTTTTAGTTTCAAGTTCCTAGCTCTAACAAGTTTTAAACAGCAGATAGCTGCCTTTTATGATTCTGACACCTGTGTTCACATATTTCTTCACTGAAAATCTGCTATTTAATTTGCCTAATTTTTCTTCAGTATGAAATAACTTTTTAATTTATCATTATTTAAAAAAACTTATTTCCTCTGATAATAATACATTCTGAAGACAGAAGCTTTAACAAAATGTACAATGTGAAGTCAAAATATTTTTCCGTGAGAACATGATCCTATTTCCCAGCCTCTGTTTTGCATAGATCCACTCTTACAAAAATCCCAGCAGAGAGTAAAACAACATCAGGTCTGTACGGCCTGGGACAAAGATTAATCTGGAATTAAAATGGATAATGACTTATATAATACAGCAAAGAGGACAAATACAGCTGCATACTTATCTGTGGCTATAAAGCTTATGAATATATCTTGATTATCTGCTTTAAAACACCTGCCTAACCTATACAATGCAAAGGAACTAAGAAAACAAATATTTAACATACCTGTATTAGAGAGAGATCCTCAAGTCGCAGCCTGAAGAGGTAGTTTCTAGGGTTCAAGAAAAGAAAAGAAAGAAAAAATGTAGTAGATAAAAATTAATTAAATTGTTACTAGCATTTAAACAAAGGTATAATTAATGAGTATAAAAGAAAAAAGAAAAATGTGACTGGGACTCAGGACTCTCAATTCTTTGAGTGACTGTCACCGAAACACTGCCCTTCGGCTAAAGATGAAGATGAATTCCAAAACTGATTTTCAGCTTGAAGACTGTATATGAATAAAGTAGATATTTACACTGCATATATGTACTTCTGAACCACACTCCCCTCTTCCATTAGAATCATTCAGATTAAATACTCAGTTCTTTGGCATATTCTCATTACCAGTGCTAGATGTCTAAATAAGAACAAGATGGCACGTAGGTTAAAGCTATCTGTTTCTCTTCACAGTTAGCTTGAACAATTAGCTCAGTCACAGACATGTAAACTTTAAAGCCAAAGATCCCATCACAACAAAGTCTTTGTATAAGCCAGAGTTTTCATAATTCTGAGTGAAGTCTTGTCATTACCCGGCCTAACTTCTTTGAAACCTGAAGTTGTTCTGTCTGTTTGTCTGTTTTAGTGTGGTTTTGTTTTGTTTTATTTTTAACTTACATCAGAGCTGCAGATGAACAAAGTATGTTTAACAAAAATCCATATTTTTTTTACTGCCAAAATAATTCTTACCCCACTTTTGCTCTACTGCAGTATCCCTACTCCCATGGAACACAGGAGAAGCTGAGGCGAATCAAGAACAAGAGGTGACACAAAGGCACTGTAGTTAAACCCGTGGACATGATGGGTTAGGTTACTCAAAAAGATTAGCGTGTCCCTCTGACCAAACACTTGCTTCAGCATGTATTGTTACATCCTTTCTCATAAAGAAGCTCTGTTGGTAGCGCCCATAATATCAAGCCACAATTCTCATAAAAATGAACAAATAATGCATCATCTTTGAACTGACTTCAGCAGGTCGTTATCTGTAGTGCGGATTCTCTTTTGTGGTATGTCTACAACAGAGCTCTTCCATCCTCTGATTCTACTTTCTTGCTGACAACCTTTTTTTCCCACCCTTTCTTTCTTACTCAATTCTCACACCCATAGTTCTTCTTTTCATTATGCTTTTTTCTATGTTTTGACCTTATTTAGAGCCATTCTGCCTTTTCCAAGGTCACTACAGAGTGATTGTTTCACAAAGAAAATTTAAAAGGCAGAAATTTTTGAAAGAAGAAATTATAAACATGACTAATTTTCATTTATTCACAACAAATGCGTAAGATTAACAGGTTTCAACAAATTCATTTGAACAATGTAACTAAAAATAGACAATAAATAGAGGATTAAATTTAAAGTTTAAATTTAAACATCTGCAATAATTGCAAATTATCTGTAATATTACTCTCTGCAACTGTTAGATAATCCAAATTGAAATTTGGACCCATTTTTGGTCATAACGATTCTAATTCTTTCCAAACAGACATGAGATATTTCTAATGGACACAGATGGTCAGGACCTGTATTTTACATCTCTAATAAACATTTTATATGAGCCTTAGAAAGACCAGCCTGTGTCTAAACAATGAAAAACGTTCTTTGTCAAATCAGGCACAGAAACACAGCCACTATCATAGCCAGCTTTATTTGAGGACTGTGGTGTGCATGCATATTTATGTATTGACTTTGGTACATATATGGTCTTCTTAAATTGTGTTTGTACAGGAAATGAGGGAAAATATCCCTCCCCCCATCCAAAAAAAGAAAAAAAATCACTACAGTACTTCAGTCATAAAGAGATCTGAAACGGACAAAGAAAATGGTATAATGTTTACACAAAGCTTCATCCTCAAGTGCAAATTAACTTTAAAGACTTTCATGGAAAGTCAGGAGATGATGCAGGCAGTCTTTCAAACATATCTGTACTATCTCTGTAATGACAAAAAGTATTTTCATATTTTTATCTTGCTCAGAAATAGTCAACAAGGAGCATACATGTACTGAGACGGATTCTTATCTCATTGCATATGTAGAATCGTTTCCATCAACCATCATTGATTGTGCTTCTTTCACTCTAGATATCAAAGCTAAGAAACCTGTAACTCCACTACCATTGCAAATCTTTCCTTCATTTACAGGAGCAGAACAACTTTTTTTTCTTCCAGAGAAGCTGAACTGCTTCCACAGCAGGTATAAATTGTTTTCTTAGTTCAGTGGTATCAGAGTCACATTTCACTCTACAAATAAAATGCAGCCTCTGTTCCAGAATATATGAGCAGAGTCTCATCTCACACTTCTGTTTTTCAGGTCAGTACTTCACATAGTGTCATGTCAGTCCCTGTGGGTACTTCATCTTGACATAGCTATTGAATCTTCATCACCAATGCGACATCATAGAACTATGACTAAGGAATACCGTATTATTGCTGTTGATTTTCTATAGTGTTTCAATAAGACATCATTTCAACTAATTAAAAAGTAAGCTACTGTCCCAAATTGCAAAAAATTAAAAGACATAAAAGGAATGTTGTCCTGAAGAAAGGCTGAAAGATGTTGGCTTTTTTTTCTCCTAAGAAAATGACACTTATAACCTATGAAGTAGAGCACAATGCTTCTCTCCAGTAACATATCCAGTGAAATCAGAAATACTGATCTGGTAAGTGTTAGGAAGAATAAAATGTCTATGTTTATGCAAATGAGCCAACAGCCAAAGCTAATTACTGTACATTTTTAGATTTTTTAACTTCCTGTGGCTGCCAATAATGAATTACAATTTTTCAGTTTAGTAAAATAAATTAAAAAAAAATAGAAGAAGAAGAAAATCAAAGTGGAAGACATTGCAAAAGTATTAAAACATTGTAACATAAAGGCAAGTTGGGCAAATGGATAGCGTAGAGTGAATGGTACTACGTGAATAAAGCGAGGACAATTAGCATATTAGCACTTGGACAGCAATCAGAATTGTTCCTACTAAAACGCCTCCACCTTAGTAAAACTAGCATGTCTATATTGAGCTCTATACATACAATAGTTCAACAGCTAAGAACTCATTAGAAAGGGACATATTTGAGAAAAATCTAAATAAACAAATATATGTAAAAAACATACTGAAAATACGGTACTAATAAATGTGTCAGTCCAAAGGAATAGTTAATGCCAACTTTCATGATATATGCAGAGCCATTAAGCCTCTCATGAGATAGGTCAAAATGCTTATTTAGATATGTTGTTGAGATTAGGTCCTGGATATCTATTTTCCAACCTCTGATTAGCTCTATTCTACTGCATGTACGCTTCAAAAGCAACGATTGTGAAATAAAAATGTCCAAGTACATTTCTGAAGCATATCTATAGACCTCTTAGCATGCAGGTCTGTCTCTTGTCCAAACGTGGCGGTAATTTTGTGTAAATTGCAAGAGCAATACGATTTTACATGCTGGAATTAAACTGATTTGACACTGACTGTAATTGGTAAATTTGTTTCCATTCTGTGTTTAATGAATGAAGAAAGCAAATACATTACATAAATATGCAAGCAGATGGACACTAATGAGAAGAAAACACAACTGCAAGACAGCAAGATCCTACATTCCCTCAGATCATCAACAGACAATAAACTCTTTGCTTTACACTTGCAGTACGGAACAACTTCCTGGGCTGTTCTGTAGTAGGTAAAACTAGTTACTAATCATGAGTCTGCTTAAACTCAGTGGTAAATACTTTCACTGGTATCAGTAGGAACTGATTGAAGCACCACAAAAAGCACTCACTAGTCTTCTCCTATAAAACCATGTATTTCAACTTATTGTAGTGAATACATTCAGCATGACTTGAGGTAAAAGGATCGGCTGCACGTTTCTAACAAGCCTAGGTCAAAACCAACTGAAAACCCATCCAGAATCAAAAGTATACAGTGTTAGTAATGGTTGTTTATCTTTTCTAATTGAAATCGCAAGGCATAAAACTTGAACACATAAATACTGTTGCATTAATCACAGATGAATTAGAAGAACATTAAGGTGGCACACACCACTTAAAAGAATGTACTGTAGGCTCAGTTTTTGAAAAAAATTAGGATAGAAAAACAAAACAAAACAAAACACCAAGCCCCCAGATTACTCTGCAATTGAGTGCTCAAATCAGAAACTCAAGGCATGACCAAACAGATGTGGCCAAATCTTATGGAAATAAAACAGTGAAAGACTTTTTCTTGTGCATGTTTGAAGAAATTATTTCACATGAAGGGATAAAATTTAGCACAATTTACTGGAAGGAAAAAATATTAAGACTGAAAATGAAAAGTAAAGCTCCTTCAGAATTAAATATTAAGCAAAAGTCATGGTTCCATAATCGAGAAAGGAAAGCTTTGGGTAAAAACCAATTCCAGTACTGCAGTGTAATAAAAGCAGCATTTGGAAATAAAACAATCAGAAGAAAGTAGATAATCAATCTACATCATAAACTTATGATGTAGAAAATTGATTTGGTTTATTAAGATACTATATAAAAAATATGTGAAAGAGCTAAAGATGATATATTAGAAGTAAAAGAAACCTAATCCAAGTAGTTTAGTTGAACTATTAAATGAAAATGGTCAAATTACAATAATGAAAAGAAAAATAGTCAATAAGTAATTTTTGTCTGGATTTTGCAGGAAACAGAAGTCTCATATCCCGTGAGAATACTGAAGTAATAAGCCTATTGATAAATGATAAAGATTTGTAAATTCAAAAGAGATAAACATTTTCAGACTAGCAAGTCATGCTAAATTAACCTAAAAAAATATAATGAAGTGATTTTTGGTCTTCTTATTGTTCTTTTTTAACAATTTCTAAAATTACAGGAGATCACACAGAATGAAAGACTACTCAAGTTTTATCAATATTCAGAAGGACAAAGGAAGGCTCAAGTTATCATAGGCAGACCAGTGGGTACATGGGCTTTGCAAATAGAATAAGAAAACTGCTACTGGTATGAATTAGCAAAAATTGCATTATAAATTAAATTAATCCAGTCAACAAGGGTCTTGTCAAATCTGATACACTTCTCTGATTATTACTCATCAGGATTAGCAAGTCTTACAGTATGCACCTCCCTGTGGATCCACATACAGCCTCAGCAGTGACTCGAGATCCCAGATCACAGCACTCTGTACAGACAATCAACAACAGCCAAGCATTGCTTCTAGATATTTCTTGCCAAGTGTTTATCTAGGAAAAGCAGAGAGGCACCCTGCAGCTCTGGAGCTCACTCTCCTTCAGAAGTCCCCTCAGGCCATCTCAAACACGTTACTGTCTTCCCCTGTCAGCTCATGCTTTTTTCACACAGAGCCTGGATTCCCCAGTTGATCACAGTGTATTTATCACCTGTGCATCTCTGATGCCTTTAGATCGAGGCTTTTCTGATTATTATGCTTTAAGTACATACAACTTTGTGAGCTTAGTCAGCTATTTATTCAATAAGCTGCTGTCGGTTTCCATTTTCACTTGATATACCACCTTAGCTAAAACATTAACTCTGTATTTCATAATGGTAGCTGACCAAATCTTTAATACTCTTTTATGTTGCAACACACATCTCAAAGCATACGCCACCCTAGTTTTTATTTTTTTGCAGATGTGACATACACTATGTAGTACCCTACCAAATAAACAGTCATAAAAGTTTTCTGCGGTCTTTTACTATTTGATTGTTTAATATCTCAAAGATGAATTTAAATTTTGTTGTTTTATCTCCTCCAAAAAAAAGTAATGGCAACAAGCTTAGATAAACATAGACATTTTAGATATCTCATACCTTTTGCACCTTCCTTTCCCACAGTAATCAGCTCTGTCAAATACCATTTGCTTGAGCACATTTTGGAGGGGAGAAGCTAAAGAGTTTAAGCTGTTCAGAGGTTGGGGTTTTTTTGTTTTATTTGGTTATGAAAAGGAACTGCAACAACATGACCAATAAAAGACATAAGTAACCTTGTCAATGCTAAAGTACTTAAAGAAGGAGATAGTAAGCTTGATCATCCACATTTTCCAAGTAAGCCTTGAATTTCCCTCCTGCGGTCATGCTATAGTCTTCCAGTAGAGCAATTTGTTTCCAGCAAAGCCCTTCCTCTCAATGGAAGCTTGCTGTGCTTGGGCAATTCAGAAACATAATGCATACCAATGTAAATACATGTCAACACATCTCTGTATGAAACGTAATCCTGCTCCCACCACACCTAGTGTGGTGAAGGTCATATATCTAGTATGCACTTTTGATGTACGTACTGAGCCCCACATACATGCCCAGCATCTGAGCATCCCTGTTGCAAGATGAGTGCCACTACTCTAGTGTTTCCACAAGAGCTGCAGTAACTTACGTAAGATGCCATCATTTCAGAGGTGGGGAAGAATCCTGCACAGACCTTACTGCTGTTCTACATCATGGTATCAGATTCTTAGGCAGCAGCTCCCTGCCCTTCACTCCAGTGCTGCAAAAGTACACAGAATTAGGCAAGTTCAGCAAGCACAACCCGTCTGTTGGCAAGGTGGGACTGAAACGGTATGGTTGGATTGATGTCTGTTGCAGAAGAAAGGAGCAGGTAAATGACATGAAAATATAGCCTAACTGGGAAGCAGAAGAAGGCACAAGTTGTCACGTTTTGCAGCAAGATCTGTACGACACTGCACTGCTGTGCACTGTACTACAACTAGCACAGATCAAGTGTATGCACATTAAGCCAATGACTTCAACTAAATAAAGACAGATATCTTCAGAACAGTTCTCTTTTGATATTACTTCTAAAGATGTTTTGCAATGAAATAACAATGCTCTCTGCCAAAAATGTTTCATTTACCCCTGCCATATCTCTTTTCATCTTACCCTGGGTCAAACCTAGAGCTCTTCTGATGATGCATCATGTTAGTTAAAGTAAATATAATGGCAACACATTAAACCAGCTCAAGAAAATTAATAATTTTTGTGATATTAGAGAATCGACTAGTCTTACTTTGCAATCAAGCCATCAATAGATCTGCTGCACAGGATGAGAAAATTGCATAGCAGAGAAAGGCATGAGCAGAAGAAGGACAAAGTGTTGGCTTTTAAAATTATTTAGGAATCTATTAACAAAGTAGAAAAGGGAAACAACTAGAGGGGGAAAGACCCTCTTTTTTTGGGAAGATGATAATTTCCCTTCTATTTAACATTAAACCGTATCTTAGATTAGATCGAATCTACCAATGGAAGGACAGACTCCATTAATTACTCCAAATAAAGCGTTAAATTAGCAATAAAACCCAGATGGATGTTCAAAGCATACAGCAACTAATTTCTGATGCCCGTGTATTCTCCCAGTATGCTGGGAGCATCTCATTAACATTAGATTCAGGTTCTCCCGCTGGGAGCAGACAACAGCAAGAAGTGAACCTGTACAGTTATTTATTCCTTTATTAGAGATCCTTAAACCACTGTTAATGAATTCCTTAATTTGCCTTTCTGTTATTGTGGCAAGTAGTAGTAATGGTTCAAATTAACGTTCCCAAACACACATCTAATTAAGTGAGAAGGCATACTGTTATAGCCCTTCATCAGCAGGATAAGGAGTGACTGAGGCAATAAGCCACCTCCAAGCAAGTTATAAACCTCAAAACAAGTTTAATTAACTAGGAGGAGAACACACAGAAGAAAGCCTCTGCTGTTAAGATGCTCTGTGTAAAAAAACAATGCAAGATACCTACATAAGTATTATCCAATTAAGAAGAAAAAAGAAGTTGAATGATAGCTTTGAAACACATTTTTGATAAGCGACCATAAAATTTTAAAGCATAGTGAAATTAGCCAAACTTGAATTTTAAAAACTAAATTACTACATCTCAAGAAAGACCTCCAGCTAGGCTCCTGCCAGTTCACAATTTTAAGCAGAAGAAGCTTGGGGCGAAGAGTTATTTTACTTTTGCTTTAAATAAATAAGCTGCTTCTGGTATATTCTGGTACAGTTAGAATAAAACAAATAAGGAAAAAGGAAAAAAAAAACACACACACAAAAAAAAAAAAAAAAAAAAAAAAAACAAAAAAAAAAAAACAAGAAAAAAAAAAAAAAAAAAAAAAAAAAAAACAACCATAAGAGAAAGAACAGATACAAAAGAAAATGTAACTGTTTCAAACCTCAACACTTCTTCTCTGACCTAATGGGTTTGAGACCAGCTTCTAGCTGACTGTTCATTTACCAAAATGTCTGGAAGACTTTTAACATTTTAATTTATAAAAGCTAGAGTTGCTAAGTGTTTACTGCAGTGTCAGGGAATGAGGAGAAAGAAGGTGATGAACAATTTGTCAAGGTGATTCAGACACTACTGCATCCTCCCCCTGTGTAGGTCTTTCCCCCCACTCAATTGAAACTTCCAGGATGGAAACAAAGAAAACGCTGCAGGAGATGTGGCAAAGCCTCCATAGGAAAAGAAGGCAAGGTTGTATTTGGGAAACCCATGAAACTCCACGCTTATAGGCATTTCAAAATATAGTATTATCATATTTGATTAGATGCTAAGTTGGTCCACTAAATAGCACAGAGAAACATTCATTTGAATATTTTATCAGGATTTATCAGAATAAGATAAACGAACAGCCTTTCATTTCCGTGAGCTTAGTGACAAGCTAATGCCCTAAGAGTAATCCTTTGCTCATGCCACTTAATTATAAAAGTAAATTGTTTTGCCATATGTTTTTTTTTTATTTCCTGGTAGAAAACAAATTAGTTCCCTTGAACGTTTCAGATTTCAAGAGAACTTGTTTACTTTGTCTACCAGGTCATACGTGATGTTATGAACAATGCCTGGGGCAAATTTTAAAGATAGGGCAATTTAGCTATATTCTCATGAAACGCAACATCAAAAGACAACAGCCTTCCTGTTACACACTAACAGCAGTTTTACATCCATACTAAATTCTCTCTGTATAGAAACTAAACTTTTCTAATTGCATTTTACTTAAAGGTATAATCTCATTCAATTTAACACATACTTATTAACAGTTACTTTTACATTAAATGTAGACTCAATTGACATAATACTGAAAAATCTGTCATGTTCTTCACACACTAATTTTAAAACCTAGTAACTATAATATAAATAATAATTCTTCCCCTAACTCAGCTTCAGAAATTGAACTTTAATCTTTGCTTGTCTTCACTATGTGCTTTGGGATGTTTCATCAATGTCAGGTAACACAGTTTCTCCCACTCCCTCTACCCTTGTCTGTTTCTGTCTCGTCTAACCCCATCCCCCTCATTTCTCAAAGCTAACTAAATTAAATTTTCTATACGAGCAAGTGGTGGGAAAAAGTCCCAGGCAATCAGGACAACTGTAGGTTGTTACTGACATCCAGGTTAATTCTTCCATAATTTTAGAAGATACTCTTCTCTCTCTGAAACCCTCATCTCTAGTACACATATATCTCAACTTGCACAGCAGGTTGACAGAAGACACAATTATATGGCTTTAAAACAAAAAGATTACAGCACTTACATTTCAGATTCAATTTATGTCATCAAGCAGACCTCTTACACTGGAAGGAGTTAATGATTGTCAACTCTTTGACACAAAGGCAAGTGCAAGCCTACAGTAAATGCTACCTCTGCTAGCGTTCCTTTTAGCACTAAAATGGAAAGTATAATTTAATCTGAAGCAATACTCAGAAACGAAAACAGTCACTACTAAAAGGGGTTAGACTTCATTATAGGAAAAGCAAAGTGTGACCTAAGAGGTAAAGACACTTCTCACAGTTAAGGTACAAGATTTGTGAGGAATTTGAGAAGTGAACTCCAAAACTGGAGGCTTCTCATAAGGATGGGAAGACAGCCTGTGTCCAGGAGAACAGTAAAAATAAAAATGTGTTTTTGCAGAGCAGCTACAGAATGTCCACAAATATCCACTCAGAGGACCCTAGATGTATCTACTGATGGATTTATAGGTAGTCACTGAGCACAGGCTCAGTCTATTTTTCCTACATTGATTCCAACCCTAAATCAGCAGACCTTCCCTACATCTTCTTCTAATTTCAGTTTATCTTTTTTAAGCATATATAAATGGAATTATATGAACTGTAGTAGTGTTAAGTCTCCCAAGTATCTTCTGCAATGGTATCAATACCTCTCTGTCACTACTGGGATGGAGACAGCCTTTAATGACTCATGGGATCGTATCTGCCCTTTTACCTAACTGCGTGACATTGGTCATCACATTGGTCATGACTTCTCCATCTTGCTCGTTAAGATAAACAAGTCATTAGTCTCTTTAGAAGCTGCAGAATTTTGAACATAGAAGAGCATCACTCACTGCTAGTATCAATGATGGAAATGGGATTTAGGAGTTTCCAATAGTGTCACATTTTCACAACACTGTTTTGTTTTGCTTCTAAGACAGAAGTTCTGGAGGAGAGTTCACTAAACTCCACTATGGCAAGAACATGTAATTATAAACTTAAAGTGAGCCAGGAGAAAGACCTCCAGGCTGTGAAAACCTTCCTTCCACTTTAGCAGAACATCACCTTAACTACAGCAGAAGCCTAGAGGTATGATCATCACCCTCCAGTTTTGTTTGGATCCTTGAGAAGTAATTCATAATGGAAGTACTTCTCTTGACACTGTAAACCAATACATTAATGCACATTCATTTGTAGCTTTGCCATATGCCACATTGCTCTTGAATGAGTGGGTAGAGAAGGAGAAAAAACGTTAGAAGACTTCAAATTACCATTTTCATCACTTAAAGATGAAAATTGTATTGTTCTGATCTTAGCAAAATTTCATTTGACATAGTTATTAGTCTTTCAATACTGACGTGCTAGTACAAGAACAGAAAATAATAAAAAACATGTAATTTGTTGGAATAATCCAAGAGAAATTATTGTGTACCCAAAGATATTCTACAGGGGATGAGAAATTAACAGTGCATTCTCCTCACTATCCTTTATGAGAGCACATCTGGGGCTTAGGACAGAAAATGTTTTCTTCTCACTGCTCTTAGGAAATGTGAAGCCTGTGAAATACGTGAGCAAGAAACTTGAACTAAGATTTACCCACAGGCCATAGCACAAATCTGGTAATACTAATGCTTTGTTCAGGAGACCTTGGGTCATGCATAAACACAAACAATGCTTTAAGGAAAAATTTAAGGAATTCTCTCAGAAGACAGAAATACACATACAGTCATTCAAAAGTTCATTTCTTCTTGAAATTTGCAAAAATTCACATTCCTGACATCCTTGGAGCCACCTGTGACTAACAAAAGGCTGAAAAATTCACTCCCGAAAATGGGCTGAAAACTCTACATCACATTCACAGTAAGTGGATTCATTTTCCACAGTCGGACATACTTCCCGTAAGAGGCTCATTATCAGTAAGGCCAACTCTTGCAGTTTTGGGACTACAGCATCCCAGCGAATGCTTGTATGACCCCATGGCACAATGTCTATCACCATATAACCTGGCACAGTGCTTCAAGAAGAGAAAAATATGTAGTGAAAAGAAAAAAACAATAATATATACAGTTAGTGAAATGCAATGGCAAGTACAGTCATCGTAGAATGAGGTCTCTGGGGAAAAAAAAACAAATAGCATCGTGGAAAAGCTCAACATTTACAATGGAAATACAGAATAAGGAATGAAAAATCTAACAAATTAGATGAACACATAACAGCCAGCTACGCTGGACTGTGAAAAGCAAGGATTACTGTTGTGATTTTAACAACACAGACTATTTTTAATTATGCAATTTTTGTCAGAGCATCGTATCTCTTGTTCTGAAGCAGTAACAACTTGTAGAGAAGCCACATGAATCCTATTGCTTTTACTGCATTTGGTCTTTTGAAAAGGCAGAACTGTTAACTGGTATTTTTTCAGTCACTGGCTGTTCAAGAAAATCATCTGAAGCTTCTCTCACAGATTAATTAATTAATTGATCAATTGAAAGCACAAATTCTAGTGAGCATATTCTTCTCTGAGATTTGAAGCCTATATGAACAGCATGGAGAAAAAAAGAGGAGGAAATTCATTTTTTTCATAGGTTATTGAGATCCATACAGTATGCATTCATCCAAGGTGCAGTTTCATGGGACTGTGGAGGGTCTCAGACAGCTCTGACTTACTCTGGCTCTCTTTACAAAACGACACCAGGTGACAGCCTTATGTCTCATTGCATTTGGCAGCTTAGAGAACAGCAAATCAACATGAGTACACAGTAAATCCTGTTTCAGGTGTGCCAGACACACAGGAAGGTTCACGCCTCACAGGGACAAAATTCTTGCAGTGCACTTTACAACTCTGTACTTCCAATCTCATCTAAGAAACAACCCTCAAGTAAGAAATAAATTGGGAAGCAGAAATTCTTCCCAATGCAGAAATGCTTCCCAATGCTACATCTAACAGAAATACCATATGACTAGAACTTCATAAATTTTATGCAGTAAAATATATTCAAAAGGAAGATTTAAATAATAAGTTAGTTAAAATCTTTAGTCAAGCAAAATGTTTTACTATAGTTTGGATGCTAAGAGAAGAAAAGCTGGTGTTTAAGGACTGACATTGCTTCAGTGTTGACAGCTAAGACAGTGTCACTATTTATCATAGCTTGCGAAGTACCGCCTTACCGTGTGGAAATGATGATTATCACTGACTTCAACACTAATTCTGCAGCCTTTAACAGATCGTAACCGGCACTGCACTGAATAATTATTAGAATCACCCAACCAAGAAGAGTAGTATTGTGTAGCCAAATCATTACAAGTTTTATGCTATACTAACTTTTGTCACAGTGTCATAAAGCATCTGCCTTGGTATAGTGTACGCATCCAAAGTTTGAGAGTTCTCCAGGACATCCCTCTTAAAAAGAGAAAAGTGTAAGCTATTGTGCTCTCCTGGACAGTACACACTCCATCTTTCGACTTTGGTCAGGAATAAGAGAAATACACACAGTGTTTAGCTAGGTGAGAGTAGAAAGCAGCAGAGTTACATGAAAGAAACCTGATGTTAGAATTTGGCTCAGTATTACTTATCAGAGAACAAAATCTAATCTGATGCAACATGAAAAGAAAATGCATTTCTCACCTTGCTCCAGCAATAAGCTCTTTTTGTCCTGGGTCAAATGTTAACTGTGAGAAGTCTACAGCATCTTCAGCTCTGAACAGATGTAACCAAGGGGCAATTTCTAAAACAATGAAGAAGAAATACATCTGTTACTGTAAATGTCATAGTTGTAGTACATCAGGTACATTTGCAGATACTGTGAAGCTGGAAGCTCTCAGTATGGTCCTCTAAGGAAATATAGAATATTTTTACCATCATAGCACATAATCTTCACTACAGACTTATAAAATATATCAGGCAGTCATCCAATAAACACTCAAATGAAGTATTCAAATTTTAGTCTGATTTATAGTCAGATGTGTTTTTCCTCCTTAGTTAAAGCAGAAAACAACACAGCACAGCTCCAATAGGGCTTCCAAGAGGGAAGCAATGAGAATAATGAGCAAATTTGACTTTTCATCATTTTCACTATAAAGAGTGAAAAGTGAGGGAGATAAATATGAATAAGCTTGGCATTCAAATGAATACATGGTTTTTTTTTAACTTGTCTTTTTCAGATCAATGCATTGCTACAGATAACAGAACAGACAAGTGAGTAAGCTGCTGAAAATCAGCAACAAGATTTACTTCAGAATATGAATCTATTCGTATTTTCAAAGTTAAACACACACAAATAACTGCACACTAACTCCTTATATATTTGTACTACTATTATTCTTACAACCATATTACTAGTCAGACAGAACAGTGTGTTAATAACACCACAAACTTCATTCTGGGAACACAGCAAGATTAATTTATTTACTTTTACACAGACATATTAAGCATACAAAATTTCTATGATGAGATAAATGGTTACTTAAAGAAAGTGCAGTTGCAAAGATGACATCCTCAAAAATTTCTCCTAACTCTCAGGATATCAAAACACTTTTTTTTTTTTTTTTT
>WBMW01004158.1:197051-208344 GCA_013396635.1 Penelope pileata | reverse complement strand
TTTTTTTTTTTAATATTTGCTGCAAATCAGTTGTCTGGAATATATGCAAGAGGTGAAGAGGTCTACATATATATGTCACAACAAGCTGTTGAACTGTCTGCTTAAGGACCGTAGTTCTGGAAAAAGTCAATAATTAAGACCAAAGGTGAGCACATGGCCATGACCATTCGGAATAGAGTCAACACGAGCCCCTGAGAGCACCATGGCAGTGCCATTTTTACAACTGGTATCTCCAGCTACATTTCAGGTTGTCAAACTCCATTACAAGCTTCCTTCTTTCTGCTGTTTAACATCTTTGTTGGTGACATGGACAGTGGGATCGAGTGCACCCTCAGCAAGTTTGCAGATGATGCCAAGCTGTGTGGTGCAGTCGACACGCCAGAGGGAAGGGATGCCATCCAGAGGGACCTGGACAGGCTTGAGAGGTGGGCCCATGCCAACCTCATGAAGTTCAACAAAGCCAAGTGCAAGGTCCTGCACCTGGGTCGGAGCAATCCCAAGTACACATACAGGCTGGGCGGAGAATGGCTTGAGAGTAGCCCTGAGGAGAGGGACTTGGGGGTGTGTGTTGACGAGAAACTCAACATGAGCCGGCAGTGTGCGCTTGCAGCCCAGAAGGCCAACCGCATCCTGGGCTGCATCAAGAGAAGTGTGGCCAGCAGGTCGAGGGAGGTGATTCTGCCCCTCTACTCTGCTCTCGTGAGACCTCACCTGGAGTATTGTGTCCAGTTCTGGGGCCCCCAACACAAGAAGGATGTGGAGCTGTTGGAGCGGGTCCAGAGGAGGGCCACGAGGATGATCAGAGGGCTGGAGCACCTCCCCTACGAGGACAGGCTGAGAGAGTTAGGACTCTTCAGCCTGGAGAAGAGAAGGCTGCGGGGGGACCTGATAGCAGCCTTCCAGTACCTGAAGGGGGCCTACAGGAAAGCTGGGGAGGGGCTTTTTACAAGGATAGATAATGACAGGACAAGGGGTAATGGTTATAAACTGGAAGAGGGTAGATTTAGACTAGATATAAGGAGGAAATTCTTCACTGTGAGGGTGGTGAGACACTGGAACAGGTTGCCCAGGGAAGTCGTTGATGCTCCCTCCCTGGAAGCATTCAAAGCCAGGCTGGATGGGGCTTTGGGCAACCTGGTCTAGTGGGAGGTGTCCTTGCCCATGGCAGGGGGGTTGGAACAAGATGATCTCTAAGGTCCCTTCCAACCTGAACCATTCTATGATTCTATGATTCTTTACTCACATGCATATTTTTACTTTTTGCAAAGTCTGGATTGAAATACCATGTCTGGTGCCTGTTTCAGGATGATTTGTTTTTTATTTAAATATTCAAGTTTTAGCACAAGTAGGTCATCCATTCCTACAGAGAGGGCCCAGAAGAAAAATGTTGTTCTGTGTTCTAATATGTTCAGCCATTGCAGAGAACCATTAAACATACTATGCAGAAGCTGTAGTGTCGTATATTTGGAAAAAAACAGATGGAATCATGCAGTTGAATCACTTGGGTGTCAGAAACCTAACGTCTGCATTTTTAATGACAGCCTGTATGCATCTGGGCAATTACAGGCCTGTAATGTCAGTTTGTACACGTTCTGCAGAATTTGTAGCTAAATTCACTGTTGTTTCCATCTGTCCTGAATAGGTTATCAAATCAGGTCAGGAGAGGGGATGGTGCCACATAATAAATAACTATGGATACAGCTGCCACAATCTATGGCTACAGATGCTGTGCACAGAACCTAGTAACATTCAGTAGGAGGAAACAATACATAAACTTACACACACATTATAGGCCTGTATAGCTGTATAAATATAAATAGATAAACACATATACACGTACAACTACATAGGTAAGCCCAAAAGAGGCCTTTCCTAACTCTTGTGTACTTTATTTTGCAACCTCAACTTTGCAGTGATGCCTTTTGTATGAAATAATCAATGCTAAAACTATAAAAGTTGAGAAATCAAGTAGGACACAAAGATAAGGAAAAATAGATAAATTGTCTTTAGGAATCTCAATCATTCAGGACTTTAAAGCTGCACAAAAGGTGGTAACTAGCCCCAAGTACAACCAGGCCAGAGGGCAGAGGATGTACCAGGACTGGAAGGACAACCCAGGACACAGGTTCATGTCAGAGGTCTACGGGGGAGACTGAGAAGCAAACCCATGATAAAGTAATAATAATAATTTCACATTACTAATGGTTTTCATGTAAGTGCACCATGACATGCTTTACAAAATAACACAGCTATACATTTTGTGTACTACAACATAATAAATAAATGCCTAAGTTAGTTAAAATCTGACACATGACCAAGCTGTCAGAAGTTGCAGCAACCCTTCCCTTCCCTTCCCCTCCCAGTTCTATCTAATCCCTGATTTTCCCCTCTCTTCCTCTGCCCTCACTTCATGTGCAAGAAGTTAAATATTTAGCCCTTCAGTGAATCCTCTCTTCTCCCTCCTGATACAGAAAACAATTACTCAGACGCATCCTCAATCTGTCATCTCTGCAACTCCCACCTCCCCTTTTAAAGCCAAATATGCACATTTACCTTTCCACAGACATTGCTCTCAGACTTAAAGCTGTCCATGGAGAAGTGCATGCATTGCTTACATACAATCATGACAACACCAAATGATGGGTCCCTTCCATTTCTAACAGATATCTATCATTAGCCAAGTGAGATATGTATCACTTACTAATATACATAGTACCAAAATTTGCAAGCCTTATAACTCAAAAATGTTCCTGAAAGAAAAAGGGTCTTTTCCCACAAAATTAAAAGATGAGTATTGAAAAAGTCAAGACATTCTGAGTAAGTTACAGCTCTCACATGTTGTGAATCACAGCAGGTTTTCCAGGGTCTTTCAGGGTTTGGTTCTTTTTTTAATAGCTTAGATTTAATAGGAAGCAAAGTTTGCCATGGCTCATAAACCATGGCACAGAAAATGCACTGAAGTTCCCTCAGCTTGTAGAAAGTTCAAGGGAGTCTCCTAAGGAATTTTATAGACAAAGGAGGTCAACAATCAAAGTTAGGCAGGAGGGCGTTAGATAATCATATAACTAATGAAAGTCCAGAAATCTGTCTCATTTTTACTTTAAAATTAGTAACTGCCCAACAGGCCCTGGCTTGTCTGGTGTACACTGTAGGGGAGTAGCCACGGGCTGTACTCTCAGTTCTTTGCAAATGAAACAGTCAAGTTTTCTCTAGCCTAAGTTTCATTATTCAGCACATCAAAGTAGAGTTACAGTAACCAACAAAATCAATTGAAAAATGACTAATAAGGAAGAGAGTGGTATTTTTAGAACTGAAGTCAGAATTGATCTTTAATGGTAAATAATTAAAAGATGAGACTAAAGACCTCCCAATTTCATTAAAAAATTAACATAGATATTAAGTAATCAGTAGTATTTACAGCGTACATATATACGCCACCTCATACCATGGTGTCCTTTAATGTAAATAAGGAGCACAAAGTTAAACATATGTGAGAACTACCTTCTTGAAGATATTCTGTTAGCAAAATAATAATAGTCATACTTGAAAACAAGCAATTTGCAATATTAACAGAAGTCTCTGGGTGGCATCAGTACAACAAAATCACTAATCTCATCATAAGAAAATTCAAATATGCTACTGAATACTAAAGCTGTTTATTAATTAAACATATCTAATCTAAGGATGATATACTAATACCCATCTTCCTGAAGTTCTATAATAATTTTATCCTAGCTTAGATCTTCCTTCCCTGTGATATCCATGTTACATCACTATCCTCTCGAAAGGCAGTGAGACACATCAGAAGCCCTGTTGAGAACTGCCACGCTGTTCTGCTGCCAGCATCACTCACCCCAGGGGAATCCACCAAGGGAGCCACTACAGCTGGCAAGAGGCCATCCACTGCTCGCTCCTCAGCAGGCTCTGGTTTGGGGTTTATTTGTGGCACTTCACCCTCTGAGGATCCAGACAGGTGTACTGGGAAACTCTCTGCTGTGACATTTCCAGAACCCATCATCCCTAACTATTTTAGAGTGGCGGCTAAGCAACACAAGATAGTATTCAGTAATCTCTGTGCAGCATCAGTATTGTTTCAGTGCGATTATGCCCTCATTTTAAATTTTGTATTATTATCTATTTCAGTGAATAACAAATTCATTCAAAACAACTTCAGGAAAATAAGCATCTCCCTGTGCTAGGGGAGAAAAAAAAGAGAGAGGAAAATGGCATTCTGAAGCCTATTGCATCTTTTGTAATTCACTTCTGTTTACACATTTTTTCTTACATTTCCAATTATTGTTCTTTTCCAGCTCTTCCACCGCATTCTCTCCTCACAAAAATGAATTAAACACACCCTTGCTGGTAAGTCACCAACTCACTGCACATGAAAGGAAAGAAAAGTACCACAACTCAAATGAAGAATGGAAATATGTGCAAATACTATTCCACAGGTGCCAACAGAACAGAGAACACAATCAAGGCAATTCTGGCAAAGAATAGCTGCACTTCATCCAAAACCAATCACACTTCATCCCTACTTACCCAAAAGGGGCTGAGGCTTAGTGTGTCAACAACATAACTTACTTTTCTACGTTTTATTCAAGGCTTGTGTTACTCAGCACTAGTACACAATGACTTCCTGATTTAAAGAACTTTTAAGTTCTAAGGTTAAAAAAATAAATATGTAAATAGCTGAAAGAAAGTAGCTGTATTTACACACACATATCATATATAAGTGTTTGTTTCCTCAGATGATCTTCTGAAAACGCAGCTGTGAACAGACTTCTCGGTCAGGCACCAAAACTTGCCCATGTGTTACTGAAGCGGAAAGCAACCCAGGCTAGACCTAAGCAAACATCTTTGTGTACTCCTCAAGCTACAGAGACCTGAAGCTCCACAACAGCTAATTCCTTCCATTGCTGTTGCACAGTGTTTCAGCTGTATATAGTAAATGCTTACATTGTGTTTAAATCCATACAAGGTACTCTCTACACAACTTTAAAGTCATCTTTTTCATGTTTGTACATAATGTACATTACCTAATAACTTTAAATCATTCTTTACATGCTTGTACTTATTTTGGATCAAATTCTTCCTCTACCTACAGTAGTCTAGCACTGTTGCAAAACAGGCCAGTATGAACTTTTTCTAAAGGGTATACTCCTCCTGGATACACCATGAAAACATCAGAAGCCCCATTTTATTTGAAAGTAATAAAGGACAACAAAAATTATAAAAAAACCACAACCTCACCTAACAGGTATAGTAAGCACAGAACTACTTTCCAATTTCTTTTACAAAAAAGACGACTCATTCTAGGAGTTAGAATTAAAAAGCAATATGCGAACTATACTCATCTCAAAATCTGAGTACAAACATCTGCCCTGTTACTTGCCATTCTTCTATAAAGGCTATGGTAGAAACTGAGCATTTTGAAGACAGCAGCCTACGAAAAAGCAAGGAAGGTCTGCCTGTTATAGGCTGCTTTTCCAAAACCTTTAATTCTAGACATATGTTTTCCCTATGCAACGGTATGTTGGCAGATCTGCTTCCAAGACCATATGTATCCTTTAGATCCTGATGGCTTAGGTAGGTTGTCTTGCAGAACTGAATCATGACTGTGTCTGGACCATGCTGTGGCACTCTCTTCTACAGAAGATGGAACCATGATTTGGGAAGAGCACATACAGAGATGCCGCAACGTACCTTCCCCCTAGATTGTGCATGCAGACTCCCTGTAGAATGCAAAGCCATGAGCACTTGTAACGGAAAAAGGTCCCAAAAACTCTCACGACTACGCCATTCTTCAATTCTCTTACATTCTCCAGCTTCTTCTCTCTCTCGAGCTTCTTCATCCAGCTTCTCTTTCTCAAGCTTCCCACCAAGCTACTTTCTTCTCTGGCTGGCTGGCCTTTATCTAAGCCTGGGGCAACTCCGCCCCAGGTCCACCCCTTCCGGTCACAGGTGCAAGTGATGCACCTGTGTTCCCCAGGCCAGCCACACCCCTCCACCATGTGCTCAATCATTAGTTCATGCTGTGATCAATTGTTTCCCTACAGCACTCAATATGGATACAGACTCAGATCAAAGCTCTGGACATTCATTAGTCCTTTCTACATGATTCATAGTGCTGTCCTTTACCATGCATTTCAGAGTCAGAAGTATTAATTATTAATGCTTCTTACAATAGCAGAGCTTTAAGACAGTGCATTAAGACATTGTGTTGTAGTCCCAGAGTCAAAGTTATATATAAGTAGAAAGAAAATGCACAAGTAATCTGACCTTTATATAGCAAGAACATATGTACTCCACCAGGTTGAATTACAGTCTAGGAAGGCACCCCAGATCCTCTTCTGTAATTTTAAGTATGCTAGTAGGACAAACTACTGCATTATGAACCTTAACCAAATAGGGAAAAAAAAAAAAAGAAAAAAGAAAAAAGTGATTATTTAGCATTTAAACTTTCAAAAAGAACACTAAAAAAAGGTCTTTTCTGAAAAAATCCAAAAGCTAAGTCCAGCCCAACGTCTCAGCGAAATTCCTGGTCCACCTGCTACTTAGATTTGAATATGTTTGGCACATCCACTTTGTATATATGGTACAAAAACCCAGATGTCAAATTTAAGGAGAGTAACAGACGTAAGGGATCATACAGTCTTCACTACTGGAAGGCTGTGCTAGTCTTAAGTGGAATACACCAGAAGCAGACTGAATGCAACATATGCAGAGAAAAGCACAAACCGAGACACAAAAAGGTGGTATCTCCTGACATCATTTCATGTTCCTCTGACAGATAGATCTATTATGCAAACTCAGTATTGCTTTTTAATGAAGAAGTTATTGCATGTAGCCCTCACCATAAAGAGCACATTTACGCCAGAGCTGTGTACTCCATTGACTTTAATAACACAGATTTAAGAGTACGCAAACTTAATAATTGGGAAACAAAAGAATATGTATTTATAGTAGCTAATCAGAAATTGGTAATAAAATTGAAAATTAGAAGTAATTGTTATAAAAATTAAGAACACTTTATTCTGATAAAACATTGGGGGTGGCGAGGCACTGGCACAGCTGCCCCATCCCTGGAGGCATTCAAGGCCAGGTTGGACGGGGCCCTGGGCAGCCTCATCTGGTAGATGGCAACCCTGCCCATGGCAGGGGTTTGGAATTGGATGGGCTTTAAATCCCTTCCAACCTATGCCATTCTATGATTAAAAAATACAGATCTTCTTGTGACTGGGTAGTGAAGAACTGTGCGGTTTCTAGAACAGAGATGTAGGAAGAAACAAGAAAATAAAACATAATTTCTGCACTCCAAGGACGAAATAAAAGCAACTGTACAGGCAAGGTTTGCTAATCTAATCCAAGCGCAGCAAGATTAAATCAGCAACTACAAACTATGAATTTTCCTCTTTTAAGTCTTACTATACTACATTTTGTTTCCCTTTGGAAAAACGAAAATATATCAGATCTCCATCCACAGCTCAGAGCTCAACTTTGCTTACAGTGAAGGTGAAAAAAAAAAAAAGAGAGAGAGAGAGAGAGAGAGAGAGAGAAAGTCAACCTCAAAACTATGGCTTCCTTTCAAGACCCACTGTTATGGAGGTCTCTTTAGATCATGAGCAAAGCAGCTGCCTTTCTTCTACTATCCAACAAACAACCAAACATGGTTCTGAAGCCTTATCTAGAAGCTTTGCCAGCTTCACAAGCTCCTCTCCACTTTTAAACATCTGTAATAAGATAAATCCCAAGGCTATAAACCTCTTGACATTATCCAAAAAGTTTACCAGCTGTTCACTGGGCCTCCATTTTTTAAATGACTATTACCAGCTTCACAACTATTTTAGAGATAACAAGATAGGGCTATAAGTAGTTTATTTATTATTAATGGGGAAACTAAAAAATAAAGTATACTTAAAGTATGTTTCTTGACTTAAAATTAAGTTCTATGTCAGAGAAAGTGAACTCGAACTTCTTTCTTAAACTTACTCACTTCTACCCAGTCGCCCACATTTTTCATTGCTACTTTCATTATTTTCAAAGCCATGGCCTCAGCAGCCAGTTCACAGCACTCAGGACAAGGTAGACACAGTCACAGCAACTGCCCTGCCCTCGTTCCTTGACCTGCTTTTACGACACACATTCTAACCTCCAAAGTCTCAAGGTCTAAGATCTAGCCTGCATTCCTGTTTTCTTTGCCTGGTCAAAGCTTTCCCAACTAGAAGTACATACTTCTGCATTCTTCTGTGTATGCATATGTCTATTACTGGGATAATTAAAGGGAATTTGGGTTCTGGCTGTCTGTGCCCTCAGGGAAGAGAGGGTAACATCTGCTGCAATGACTACTTATTTCTTATATTTCAGAACAAAGATTTTGAATTGTTTATGTTTCATTGTTCAAACACACAGACATTGCATACAAACACAAGGTATAAGGGAAAAAAGACTGAACTCCCACCTAGATGAAAGCAGTTTCAGTGCTACAAGCAGTTTTTATATACTTTGGATCACTTTAGAGTTCTATAGAAATTAAGCAGGGACAAGGGATCAGCCATGATATCCAATTAGTGCCTTTTTTTTTTTTTTAAAGTTTTTTGTTTGTTTGTTTTCTTATAAGTTTTTTTTTTCTCTCTCTCTTGTACACAGAAACAGTATGAAACTAGAGGGGATAAGAAAAAACAGTAAAATCTACTTTGTCAAGTTACACCAGCTAACTGGAAGAGATCTTATTAACTGTACTCTTCTCACTTCTAAGGAAAAAAAAAAACCTTGACTTAAACATGGAGCACCTGATGTTATAATGTTTTTAATAATGTTTTTAAATTACACAGTATCAGCCATCTGAGGATAGCATTGTATTTAAAAATAATAACTAGGTAAACTTCACAATAGTCTGAATTGCCAAGAACTGTACTTAAAATCTTTCAGTTGCCCAATCTTCAGCACCATATTCTGAATAACAAATGTAAAGAGACTTATAGACTATTGCTTAAGCCAAGAGTTGAAATAAAGGTTTGTAAATCCTATTGCACTGTAAGGCAAAAAGCCTACCAATCTTCACTAACCCGTCCAAGCTAGGAACCACCAATGTATTTGATTGCAGACTACGATTAAGGAACACATACAAATTAAGGAAAAAGGAGATGGGAAGAGCCAAAACTGAAGTATTTCGGGGCTCAGTTCTGTCTTTTTTTTTCCATGATGCATTTGAATACAACACCGACTCATGTTCGTCTACTTGTAGATTGCATTCAGCTGTCATTTTTACGCCATTTCATCACTGCACACATCTGTTCTCATTATTTTACAATGAAATATTCATAAATATCAGCCTGAATGACATCACCTTGACATAAACTCCAGCCCATTGCTGTAGAAACACAGTAGGGATTGCAGTCTACTCTCTCACCGTTTAGATTCTCCACTTGGAAAACTGCTGTCCTCATAGTAATGTTTATACTTTTTTGTTTTGTGAGCAGCAGATTTAGCAACCACCTCTCTTCTTGAATTGTGTGTATAGGTGGATGCACAACAGATAGGAGCTCAGGGGCAGCATTAAAGAAAATAAACATAACAAAAAGAACTTCCAGAGAGGGGCACCTGCAGAACCACAAGATCAGTGTTAGCTGTCAAGTTCGTAAGGGCAACTGAGAAGACACCTCGAATGGCAGTTCACAGCTAGGAAGATTCTAACTGTATGACAGTAAATTGCTTAACATGCATTTGAGAAAGGAGTTTCGACAGATAGCAAAGAGATCTGAGGAATCACTGGAAGCTACCAAAGCCAGTTACTATAGCAGGCTACAAGTGTTGGAATGGTTTATGGGTTGTATCACTTCAATGCAAGAGCGTGTGTAAATACACACACAGGCAAGGAAAATAAATCATGTTTGTACTGCACTTTAAAAAGCAATGGTTCTAAGACTAAAGGCGATCAGAAGTCTGTCATCAGATTAGCAGGAGATTCAAGCAGAAATGGGACAATGTTCAGGTAAAGAGTCACAAGACGATATGCAGCAGAGAAACAATAAGCACAGTATTAATTAAGGGTGCTGGTGCAAACATACAGAGAGCTTCAGAAATTTTTCAGGAAATTTTCTGTACCAACACTACCACAGTGAGAAGACAATAAGATGGAAGTTCGTATATAAGAAGAGAGAGATGGAAGCCTGAGGGACAGCACTGAAACTATTTTATAGAAGATTTAGGTAGAGGGCATGGGGGGCAAGTCCAGAAGAATGATGAGAACACACTGGGGAACGAGAGAATAAATGCTGGAGAAGACAAATAGGGAGAGACAGCCTTGGTGAAACATAAGCATTATTATCCTGTACCAGATGCATGTTCCTTCTGTTTTAACATCCTGTTTGTGCCAGCCGCTAGCTCAAGATGGCCTGGAAAAAATAGTCATATCACTTTTCTGGGAAACACTGGTTTCAATTAGCAAGACTGTTCCTAGAAATCAATGTCCTAAAATGACACTTAATTATGGTGGTGTGCTACAATACTAAACTTCTTTATTTACACTGTTTTAGCATAGTACAATTTCTTGATTTTGTCAATTCTGCCTAAGATGGTAGCTATTAAAGTATTTTCAGATCTCAAGTTATTTTATGAAGAAATAAATAAATAAACAACCCACCAACGAAAAGAGCAACTAAATAAGTCGTATTGTAACACAAAGGGCAAAGGAGAAAATGTCTGATGCTAATCTTGGTGAGACCTTGGACTGAGGACTTCTTTATCTTGCTTGCCAAGATAAAGAAAAAAAAAACAAAAACAAAAACACAAACCTGCAAGCAATAGAACAGCATTTCTCTTCGGAAAAAAAAAAATGCTAAAGGACACTGTCAAATTGATTCCAGGTACAGTTATAAAGTATTTCAGTCATTGTTCTGTAGAGCTAGTTGTAAAATGATCTTCTAATCCTCAGAAATGTTAAAGAATAGTTTCTTTGTCCAGAAAGCCATCACATAACAAAACCTGAAGTGAGCACTATTAGTAGAATATAAGCTTCTGACAAGTTGAAGTATGGTCTCACCTGAATGTGACAAATTGCCATGTAACAAATGAATATCTACCATGTTCAGTCACGCAAACAAAATCAGCTGCTATTCAGCATCCTACAGTCTTGTCAATAGCAGGTGAACAGTGCCACTGAAGTGAGGTAGGGATGAAAGTATGTGAAAAAAATCATCTTGAAGAAGCACTGACTGCTGAAGGTTTAAGAAATTACATAATTCTCTTCTTTCTCTCCTCCTTTCCCTCAAAAAGAAAAAAATTTCTTTTT
>WBMW01004158.1:86356-197019 GCA_013396635.1 Penelope pileata | reverse complement strand
TTTTTTTTTTTTTTCCTTCCGTACCATTAGGATTCCTGGGAAGCAAGTGAGGTCCCAGGGTAGACCAGGATTCCCCAGATCTCACGGCTGCTGCATTAGCAAAAGAAGGCTACATTCATTGACAGGCAACAAGGGCAGCAGGGGCCTGAAAGTGTAAGACAGTTCCCATAAAGGAGTCAAGAGCACTATTCAGAGTCTGAAAGGGAAGGATTTCCAGACAAGAAAACTGGAACTCATGTTTCTGGAAACTTGGTCATTACCAAGTACAAAAATGCAGGGTGTGAGAAGAGCAGCAGGCCAGTAACTGCAATTGCTACCATCTCTGACGAACTAGCACTCTACATTACTTCAGCAGAGCCAAGCTCTCCATGACAAGAGTACTGCTGCTGCCATCGTGAGAAGCCAGGCCTCATGGGCACCCTCACCCCCAGGGGAGGCTGCAGGCCCACCAATCCAACCTGCACAGCCATGTCCTGCAGGGCTGTTGGAGCTGTGCAGCCAGGAGCTGTGCGAAAAGGTGGACATGAATGGAACACATCAAGGCCAGGTGAAAAGGGTTGACTCTCAGCTTCCCACCTGTGCGATGTCAACCAGCCATATACGTGCTTTTCCTCAGTAAATACTAGGTAGCTCTGATCATGAAGCAATGCAGTTCCTGAAGAGGAACGGGAACTGAATTCACATGAACTAAAGTGGACGTTATGCACCAAGAACTTCATTCTTTGGCAAAGCATAGTTTACTCTGTGCTAGATGATTTAGAAACACTGCGTATGTTTCATTAAGGCCTTTTCCAAGGGGGTGAGGTCACTAGGATATTCACATTGACAGCTTGCCAATAGAAGGGATAGAATATATCTTAAACGTTTTATGAAAATATTATGTAAAATATTGTCTAGTGGGAAAAAAAATCAAAACAACATTGTTTTTCAATTTCTCTTTAAATACACCATACTTGTAGAAGATGACAGAAGTTCAGCTGCTTAGGAGCTTTATTTCTTGGTTGCTAATGTGTTTCTTTACCATATTTCAGTTTGGAACCTAACTTTTACAATCTTCCTGTAAAAATGCCCATGTCCACTAAAAATACAAATCATTTGAAGAAAAAACCCAACAAATCACAACAAAAAAAAACATACTAATTCCATCTGTAAGCTTTTTATCAACAGTGGAATGTGGCAGGAGCCTCTCATTCTGTTGCTTTGCATACGGCCAGGAAATTTCACACACTCCATGCATCCACACTTAGGCAACAGAGAGGAAATCAGCCATGGAAAGGCTAGAAGGACATGTCTGTGCAGCTGACTAGCCATTCCAGTCATTGCTAAAATTATTAACATTCTAAGATGGTCCAGCACTTGGCTTGAATGCTTAAGAGGAGCAAAGGAACTGTAATGTTACTTACTTTAAAGAATGATCACTTCTACAAAGAAAAGAAAAAGATTCAAGAGTTTCAGTCCCTGTCATACCCAGTTCCTTTATGGAATTGGTAACAAAGAAACAGAGTGATTCAGACAAACAGTAAAGGGACAGTACCTTTCAATCTTCAAAGCTGTCATTTTTTTGAATTAATTGTAATCAGCTGAAAGTTGCTATTCCCTAGTGGGTGCTTAAGTCTCCTGTACAAAAATAAAAGCAGACTTGATTTTATTAAAGAAAAAAAAAAAAAAGAAAAAAAAACGGGGAGGAATTATTTTTCTCCTCAAGAGGGGCTGGTTATTGGAAGGATAGTGTAAGCAGTCTCATAGTCCTGTCATATGGACAAACCAAAGCTGTAATATCAGCTACCAATCAACTTTTCTTCACTGATGAGTCATCTTTAAATAAAAGAAAAACCTGAAAGATAGAAGATGGAAAGAAACATACCTCAATCCCACTGCTGAATCTGGCAGGAGGTCTTTAAAGGGTATTTTTGAATAGCAGTGAAAGGAGAAGAAAAGAGCAATAAAAACTGAGCAGCTTAGTAGACTATTATTAGTTTAAACAGTAGCTTGCAAGATTAGTGGAAAGAGATGAGAGTACAAACAAAAACAAGTTCATACAGCATGTATCTTTTTTTATTCATCCCACAAGTTATTTCCTCTTGGCACATGTTAAGCGCATGTGCTCCACACACAAACCACATGATAAAACAAGCAAAGACGTCCTGAATCTATATTACTTAGACAAACACCAAGTGAGGGAATTCTGTAGTGGTTAGACAATAAGGTTAAGAAAATATATTTTTTAGGATTCCCGAACCAAGAAATCAGAAAATAACTATGGTATTTTTCTTTTCTGGTTAACCTCAAGCAGAAATGAAGGGTTTACTTTCATTTCTTTTAAGGATGGAGACGTTATTTTTAAGCATGTTTATTTAACAGATAAGCTCTTTACAGCACAGCATGCATTTAAAATATCCCTAAACACAGCTTCTAAAATTGTCAACTGATTTTTTTTTTTGCTGAGACAGCACAATCTTAAATTCTGATTATTTTATAGGAGCATAAAGGAACGAGATTTGCCCCAGAGCAGATGATCTCACTTATATTCTGAGCATCAATTAAGTCAAGTTCACAACTGTACTTGGTTCTTATTAAAAAAAAGCCTAAGAAACTAGACATTACACAGGTGAATGGCAAGACAGCCAATTTGTATAACCTCAAACACAAAACTGGTGTTAGGTTCAGTATTTTCCAGCTTATTCTTCTCCTAATAAACATGAGGCTCTACATTCCAAAATTCTTAAAGCATGTCATAAATCCGTCAGCTAGCTATCATCTCTTGCCAGTGCCACGCTATATATATATATATATATCTGAGGGAGTATGAAAAGAGAGATGGCAGTGGGAAGTTGTAAGTATAAGCAATTCCTCCAAGTCCAGCCACAACAACGGAACAGGTAATCTAACCCCCGATCTAACAGCGGAGGAGTGGAGGAGTTTTGGGTCAAGGGCTGTTGTTTGATTTGTACAAAATAAACTGTTAAATCACCTCACCCATCTAAATTGCATGAAGTAACCCAGCTAAGTTTGCCTGAAACAAAATAAAAGGATGACATTGTAGATAGATGATCTAGGATGGCAACCTGAGAGAAGAGACACAGCCAAGCAGTTGGGGAGGTCCTCTCAGGTCTACCTAGCATAGGAGTCCTGACAGCGTAAGTCTCCAGTGGAGTGTGCAAGTTTGGGCAGGCCAGACAGTTTCCAAGTACCACAGATGTATTGGTGAGAGGAAAATACAACAAAATGCCACTGCAACTACTTCTATACTTTAAATTAAAAAAAAAAAAAAATCTGTAGTAAAACATCAAATCCATCTACCACGATTTCTTAAGAGTGGGTGGCTAAGTGCCTACAGGAAAGCCTACAGGAAAGCTGGGGAGAGGCTTTTTACAAGGATAGATAACGACAGGACAAGGGGTAATAGTTATAAACTGGAAGAGGGTAGATTTAGACTAGATATAAGGAAGAAATTCTTCACTGTGAGGGTGGTGAGACACTGGAACAGGTTGCCCAGAGAAGTTGTTGATGCCCCCTCCCTGGAAGTATTCAAAGCCAGGCTGGATGGGGCTTTGGGCAACCTGGTCTAGTGTCCTTGCCCATGGCAGGGGGGTTGGAACAAGATGATCTCTAAGGTCCTTTCCAACCTGAACCATTCTATGATTCTATGACAAGTGCTTTGAAAACTATGGAAATATTTAGACAAGCTTTAGTCTTTTCAACTGGTTTGCTTTGGTTTTGGATAAGAACAGTTCAACTTTAATAAACAGTCACTGATCGTCACAGGCATTTTCTTTTTCTAAACACTATTTGCCTATGGTCTACTCCTCACTGCCCCTACCACCAGAAAATTTGTTTTCCGCAGTCTTCTCTAATTATTTACATCAACTTACTATATTACAAAGGCATGTTTTTCCAAGAAAAGATATAGTGAGGAAAAGTTGGCCACCAATAAAACCTAATATACTTTACAAAGTTAATATTTCATAACTATGTGCATATAAAAGCATACTCAGATAAAATTTGACGAAAATTAAAACTGTAAGGCTCCATCTTTAAAGATCAGATTATATTATGCTTTTTTCTCAAAATTCTTAAGTTATTTCAAACATAAGTATATGTATTTACACACTGTAAAAATATGTAAACATATATAAACATATGCACAGACCAATAATCTTGAACACCAAGTCTCTGTATGCCTGTTGTATCACTTCAATTTTGTTTCCTTGCCCTCAAACCTACAAGGTGCACAGGATTTACAACCTCTTGCCAATAATGCATTTCTGGAGTTTACGCTAACTTAGCTGATGAATCTTCAGCACACACACATAACATGTGTAGGCAGAATTAAGGAAGAAAAATGGATTTCAACAGATTAGTGCATATTTGCACATCTACAGGCAGACTTCTTGGAAAGAAAGGGATTTAAAAGAGGGAACAATGCATCATTACAGGTACTCCCACTGCCTAACACAGAACTGCACACTACCGGGCTGATTCTGTCAATCCATTCCAATTTCTATTTGCAGGCCTGCTTTTATCTGATCCGTGTAAGAGCCCCAGCCAACTTGAACTAATACAAACAGGAATTTCCATTTTTCAAGTGAAACACAAATTTCCAGTCTAGGAAAGCCCTAGGATAAAGGATTTTAGAGTTGAAACACTTTTCACTCTTTAAAGACTTTCTTATTTGCTACAGCTTCTGGGAGGAAGAAAAGGTGCATTATGCATTCACAATATCAATTATGCAAATAAACAAATTGCACTATGATTATTGCTACTATTTATGAGAGGCAAATACAATGGAATAGGGTCTGGGGTGATGTCAAAAATCATTCTCGTGCATATGCAAGTTCTCTTTCCTTTTTTCTGCCTGGCAAATTACATACTTGAGTAAAGATTCTCAACTGGTGTGTAGAATTCTTGCCAGTTGGTATTAGACGATATATCACAGACTTTCAGCTAAAAACTTTTAGCTGAGAAAATCAGTGATAGAAGTAGTATATGCCTTTCCATAAAAGGTAGCCTGACAGGATCATCACCTAAGTGTTTTTTGATGGGCAGTGAAGAAAGAAAGCAGGCTCTTGCAAGAGATATAGTCCCTATCCATATTTCACGATGACAACTCTTGGGGACTACTTTTTCTTTTTATTAGTTTTTTGCAGTTGTTCATCCATACACTACAGCAGATTCTCACTCCATTAGTTTTATTTAATAGTTTATACTCCATTTACCATGCCTCTCAAAGGAAGACAAATAAAATAACTATATTGCTATTTTGGCATACCAAAAAGTACAAAAAATGGCTTCAGTCAGGTATAAGTGAAGCAAAAGAGTTGATGTCTCTGTAAAGTTAGTATTGGAGACTGCAATCATTAAAATATTTACCGCTCAATAACAACAGTGCTCAGCCTTGGCTGATGTTCAGTATCCCGCACAGCATTTAGCTCTGGTGCATCTAGTATTATTCTAAGTTGACTTTACAGAATAGGATACTAATGTAGCAGACAAATGAAAGGTTTACTAGCTGTTAAGAGTTGATTTCAGGACACTGTATTGGTCCACAGCACAAATAACGTCAACAGATACAGAGAACATTTTCCTATACACATTAATGAAGTCAGTAAATGCTGTAGAAAGACTACAGAAGAGAGGAAGAGGAATGGTTCGATCCTGCTAACTCCTCCTGCAGGATTCATTTACAGAACAGTTCTTTCACATACACACCTTTTTCATACTTTGATACCCCAGGTAGTCTATTCCTACTATACAGCTTCGAAGACAAACCTCTCTCACTCACCTTTTCCCTTCGTCTCTCACCTGTTTTGCTTAACTAGCAACCCTGCAGTTACTAGTCAAGTGCTGCATGCCCGCACTAGTAATGGTACCTAGCTACTACATGCTGTATAATGCATTGCACATACATTTCTATACGTACTTTCGAAGATTTACTGATTATTTCCTTCAGATTATTTTGGTGAGGATGAGTTACAGCTTATTAAAATACTTTATGTGAGAGAAAACTTTGTCAAGATATGTCAGTTCATAAAACCTTAGATGTGTCATTGATATGTACTGACTAATGATATTTTTATAACAAAGGTCAATAGTCTGGCATTCCAAATCTTACCAAATCTTATATTAGAAATCTGAAAATAAATGTTCCACGTAGCACCGTTTCCCTCATTTATTTACAGCAAAATGGAATTGTTTGGTACACTAAAAGCAACACTGACAATGGCTACTTCGTAAGATGCAACTGAAACAAGACAACAGAGCAGGCCTCTGTCCCTGACAAGCCATAGCACAGATCACTTACATCTGAAAGAACTTCACTAGAAATTAAATATGATAGAGAACTGTAACAGTCTAAAAGTCTGGATAAGCCTAAATTCAAGCCACTCTCCTATATGTTGGTTGAAAATTATGAGCAGAATCAGACCAAGACCAATGCATTTTTAATTAATTTTTAGCACATGGCACTGGTAATTAATCTAAATTATTTGCTTTTGTAGTTGTATACACAAAACATGTACATGAACCAATCCTTCAGTTTGTAAAATTGAGCAGTTAAGTGCTGGAATTTTAACTGCACTTCTTTAATTTACAACTCTGTGTCTGTACGTTATGATAAAATTATCGTTAAATTTTGAAATTTAAGTAACAGACATTACATGAATGCTAAGAAAACCAGATATTTCATCAGACTAAAAGAAACTACTTAGCTCATCAATAAATGAGAGATAAAGGACCTTCCTTCACATTAGACTGATGCTTTGCAGTTCCCATGTAAAAAAAATATGACCAATTTAGTTCACTCCCCAATATATTGAAGAAAAGGACAGCTGATGCCATTACTCTTATTAAACCATTAAAATGCCAGAACAACAAAAACACTTTCTGCACAGAACACAGTATTTTCTCTACTCTTACACAAAGAACAGAAACACAAATCTTTTTTTGATTAAAATTTAGTAAATCCTATTTCATTGAAACAAAGAAAAAAAAATGCATGTTTTCTTAGTGAAATATGAGAAACGCAATAAGCAATACAATACATCTAAATCCCTACATCTTCATAGCTACAAACTATTTGGAATTTGTTTTAAATTGCAACACTAATGCAAAAAAAAATCAGTTCAAAAAAAATAAGAACAATCAGATAAGTTATTAAATGCCTCAGGTTTTTATAAACAGCATACTCTAAATGTTCTTCACTTTGTTTCAATTATTCCTTAGCAGTCCAACCCAAAATCACGAAGATGACTGCAAAGTAAGAGGCTGGCTTGGCTAAGCTGGGAACTCATGGCAGAGATCCAATGCAAAAAGACAGCATGTATGATGTAGAAGGAGGGACAAAGTGACCAAGGAGGAACTTAGAAACACTGCATGGGCATGTAAAAATCAGTTCAGGTTAACCAAAGTTCAGTGGGAGTTAGAACTTGCAAGGAATGTCAAGGGCAACAAAAAGAGCTTCTACTGATACAATAACAACCAGAGATCAAACAAGGAAAATGAAAGTCTCTTGCTGAACTGGGCAGGTGATCTACTGCCAGCAGACACAGGTTAGGCTGAGGTACTCAATACCTCTTCTGTTTCAGTCTTCACCAGTGAAGTCTCACAGGCCTCTGTATTTAGCAAAAGGTTTTTCAAGAACTACCAGCAGTGGATGCAGCCTGAGCCACGGATAAATTGCAAAATCTCAGCACATGTAAGTCCATGGGATGAGACAAGCTGCATTCATGAACAATGAGGTAACTGGCCAGTCTTCATCTCTGAAAAATCCCAGAGAGGAAGAAACATTCCCAGTGACTGCAGACAACCACTTGTGGGAACCAGAGGCCAGTCAGTCTCTCCTCAGTTCCTTGGGAAGTCATGCAATTAGTCTCCTTAGAATGCCCTTCTGTGGACTCACAGAGGAGAAAGTGGTGACTGTGAACAGTCAGCGTGGATTTGCCAAGGCTGTGTCAACTCCTAACCAACCTGATTGTCTTCTACAATAAAATGACTAGTTTTGATGATGAGGTGAGAGCAGTGGATATCATTTATCTCGTCTCTTTCAACACTGTCTCACTGCAAGTTAGGATGTTATGATCTGTCTCCACAGACAGGCAACAAGATGGATTAAAAAAAAAAAAATCTGGTTGGATGATCAGGCCTCGAGAATAAAAGTTTAATGTGACTTCTCCACCGTGATGCTGGTAACAAGTGGAGTATCACAAAGACTGATCCTGAGACCTGTCCTGTTTAACAAACATCAGTGGCCAAGGGGAGGCAACAGATCACACACACTGAGAAATTTGCATCTAACACCAAATTCAATGATAACGGCAGTCATTAAAAGGGATCTACATGGGCTGGAGGAATGGGCCAAGAGCAACCTTATGAAATTCAGCAAGTGCACATGCAGAGACCTGCACCTGGGAAGGAACAACCCCACAGCACAGGCTGGGGATGGACTGCCTTGCTAGAGAGCAGCTGATGTCTTGCAACCAGGATGTCTTGGCAGATAGCAAACTGAATATGAGCCAGGAGCATGCCTGTGTAGTAAAAAAGGCCAACAGCACCTGAACTTTATTAGGAGGAGCATAGCCTGTTTAAAGGAATAGGATCAAGGAAAGGGATTACAGAATCACTAGAAATATCTAAAATGTTGCATCCAGTTTGGGACATCCCAAAACACAAAAAGGGTTGATAAACTGAAATAAACAATGTCTTGTTGGAGAGCCAACAAGATGGCCAAGGATCTGGACAAACATGAGTACCAGTCTGTTCAGTCTAGAGAAGAGAAGGCTTTGAGGGGCACCACGCAGCAGCTTCCAATGTGTACAAGGTATTTATCATGAAGATGAAACCAAGATCTTCACAGTGGTGCATGGTGAAAGATGTCCTGAGTTTGGCTGGGATAGAGTTAATTTTCTTCATAGTAGAGCTGATATGGTGCCGTGTTTTGGATTTAGGAGAAAAATAATGTTGATAACACCAATTTTTTAGTTGTTGCTGAGCAGTGCTTACACTAAGTCAAGGACGTCTCGGCTTCTGAGTTTCCCTTCCAACCACAACTATATATACCACGATGCTAACTTTATTTTAATCACAGAAGAAAATGAGTCACTCACCATCAACTGACGCTTTCAGCACTAAGTTGTGCGGAAACTTCACAAACATAGTTGTATGGAATACAGCCCAAGTAGTTTTATAACAGCACTGAATGCACTTTTCTTTCGTAACATGATACACTATAATCAGAAGTTTCCAGGGATTAAGAGATTACACTGTCCTTAGCCTACTTCTGCATTTTTTTTAGAAAGAAGAAAGGACATTTTTGCTTTTACTCCTTACCTTTGTACTCAATAACTGGGTGCTCAGCTCTGTGGCAGTGGATATCTTCTGTATCTGGCTTCAGTATTCCTAATACCCCAGATCCTGCCAACAGCAGTGCAAGAAGGCAGCTTCCTTTCATGGTGGTCATACTGTCCTCCATCCGCAGTCACTTCTTTAACTAGCCACTCTTCTCACACTCATGGGGGAAAAGCACCTGGAGAATTCAAAGAAATTTAGTCAAGCACAAGAGCAAATGCCACAGAGAAGTTCAACAATTCTTCATGTTTAATAACAAAACAATCACTAATGACATTATTTTCTCTCTGTTCAGGATTTCTCTCCTCGATATTGTGAGATCAGCTGCTCCTATAAATACTTTATAAAATTATCATCACTGCACAGTTTAGGAATATTGATTTCTTTTATTACCCAGAAGTATTCAAGAACTGTTATTCATTCCCTCCCCATCCTGCTTTCGTTTTGTATTTTTGGGTGTCTAAATAAAACATTTTTTTTTTGTTTTATTTAGATATAGCAAATGAAATGGTACTTAGTAAAGTGAAATTCATCCCATACCTGAGACTATTTTATAAGATATTAAGCAAGTTCTTGCTAAAAATAACCTGTTCAGAGGACTTGCTAAACCTATTTTTGCCTCAGCTACCTTATCTAAGATAATGAAAACTAATTACATGCTTGAAAAACAAACAAACAAAGCACAAAGATTTGCAATAGAAACATGTTCACCAGCTTTCAGAAAGCACAGTTGCAGATATGCAGTTTTTATCCAACCATAATAGCATGAAGACATATGTGCTTGTAAAGCTGGGCTTCAATCCTTTCAAATATGCTGCTTGCCTGACACCTGAGGTGTCCCTGGGGGCTCCTCTCTGAGAAGAAAACCAAAACCAATGCTGCTCTGTGTAGCCATCACTGATCCCACTTCCACAGAAACACTCAGGAAGAATAAAGTCTTCAACATATCATGCTTCTTAGTACACTCCAGAAGTCTTGCAGCAGGTTTTTTATTTGTTTTGTTGTGTTTTGCAAAAGACGTTGTCATCTGACAACATGAAACCAAAGGTAACATTATGTTCATTATGTCTGCATTTCTGAAAGGCGTTTTCTGGGGCTTCGTGGAAAGAAAAGCATCATGTTTTAGCTTTCCCTGTCACTGCTCAGGCTGCATATAATAAAAAGGTGCATCTGGGAACATCAGCAAACTATTACTGGTCCATGTTCACTTTGTCCACTGGCCCTCACTCTGTCTTTCTCACAAAGGAGAATGTTTGGATTACTTGTGAGTATGAGAGAGGAATGAAATTCTTCTTTCATGTTATCGACTGGTCTGCAGAAACAACTGCCCTGGAGCATGTATCTTTTGCTTATTCCCATGGCATATACAGCATAGAACAAACAGCAGTAGGACAAGGTTGACCTCAATGCTCTAACAAGGTACTTTTGCTTTACAGACGGAACGGTCACTGGTTCTGACTTTGGCTTAATCCTGTCCCATTTGCTGAGACTGACAACAAGGTTGCTCATTGCATGTTCAAATACTGAAGACTCCTTTCTAATAAAAGCTAGAAAACTACCACTATTCACGACCAGAATAGTTAAGTCTCATTTCCGTAATCTTTTTAAATGGCCAATAACCAGACATTTATTTTTATAACAACAGAATACTCACAGTGCCAGTATTATGCAAGATCCAACTCAATTCCTTCAGTTTTACCACAACAAACATTCAAAGCAATAGCAACCTAATAGTATGACTCAAAACACTTTTGAGCAGCTTTACTAAGTCCTACAGGCTTGCCTGTTGATAGCACATGCTTATAAGACGTTGCTGCCTTTTTAGAGGAGGAAGACTGGAGATTCAAGACAACTCTGTAATGGCAGAAATGTCATTCTGCAAATTAATGGAACCATTAAGGAAAAAATAATCAGCAATACTGAAGCCTAATACGTTAGATCTCACTGAATTGCAGTTTGTTGTTTAATAAGATGGAAACTTTCTATCTGTATAAATATCCTAAATGCTTGAAACAAAGGGCTGTTGATTAATAGATACTCCATAGCAAGCCCCATGTTTTAAAAGCTAAGCTCGGAAAGCAGAATGGTTAGAAAATGTTGCTCCCTAATACGCTGTAGCAACAGCCATCATGAGATGAACTGTGCTTCTCTTACCACTTTCTTTTACTGCCTTTAAAAGCCTTCCAGTCAAGATCTGGACACATCTAATCTTCATGCATTTAAACAAAATAATTAGATCACAGACATAATACATCTGAGTAGTACATAAATTTAATAGTTGATTTTAGCTTCTCAGCTAAATTTGCTTTTGTTTCACAGAAAAAAGGTGAGCGATGGTCCTAGCCTTTTAACTTCATATTCCTACCTTTCTACATTGTATATCTTATGATGCCACATTCCAGTATGAATCTGTCCCTATAAATTGCTTGTGGCTCACAGTAAGCAGTATCTGCTCATAGAAATTCTGTGCACTCACACATAGAGAGGCATAAAGCTCCTGTTCCAATGTTTTGGTAGTTCATTTTCTGCAAGGATGACATTTCAAGCATTATGTACCATTTGTATCCAAATTCAACCAGTTTATGTGGGTTATATCATAGCTAATGGATATGACTAACTTACAGCTAGCACTAGTATGTTACTACCAGGTGATTCTAATTCAAGTTTCTGTAAGATTATGTATGTGTATTGAGGAAGCAAAATGAGCGACAGATACCACATCACAGGTTTTCAAGAGCTGTTTTTCTTGCTCATAGTACAGCAGCAGTTATTCCAACACCGAGGAATGTGGTACTTTTATATTAAAGAAACAAATTTTATTTCCTTTAATTTGCAAATTCTCAGAAACACCCATAAATATATGAATAAGAAATGGAAATAAATTAAACAAGAAAAAAATGAAACATTTGTACTGGAAGCTCAGCCTTCTTTGGCTCCCTAGCTGTAAATGTTATATACTTGTATAGTCATATTATGGGAGAATTTGTGGGTAAAATTTTCTTTTTCTTGACCTAGCTGTACTCCTCCTCTCATTATATGCATCTTGTATTTTGAAAATGGAGGCAGGAAAATCTCCTTTCTCTCAACCAGAATATCCAAAGACAAGGTCAGACTTTGAAGGAAACACAAGTCTTTTTTGCTACACTTCTGGGATTGCAAAACAGGTAAAGTTTAATAGAATTTTACTCATACTAAATAACTGCTCTGGACAACAGGTGCCTTGTGCATAAGCATGAACCGAAACCAAAAGTACTTGACTAATGGCAGACTATGCATTACACATTGCATTAGGATAGAATTATGAATTCAAATAAATATATTGCCAAATATTATTAGTGTACGCATTTAAAAATATTTAGTAATAATTATTTCATCTTTAATTACGTCAGTTCTACTAAAAATACCAAGCTTGTCTACTGTACAGTCAGTGTTACCTTTTTACAACTTATGTGAATAACAGAACATTTACTTGTTGCAAGTGATGCAGCTAACAGGGTGAATTGCTGTTTTCTTTTTAGAAAGAGAAAGCTCCCACAGTTGTGCATCCTTAGTAAATATACAGAAAAGTCCTGAAACTGTATCAGCAGCAACATGGTCATAAAACTGGAATACGTGAACACCCCTAAGAAGCCAGTCAGTGCTTTTTTTCTGTAAAGGCTTGATTTCACAAGCCAAACTCCTCAAATTCATATAAGACATTTGAGAGGAGGATCGGTAGAGAATGGAATACACTAAAAATGGCTCTATCATCTAGCAAACGCATTTTAAAAATGGGAAGGGCGAGGCTAAGGGGTGCAGAGAAGACAATGGCTCTCTAAAACCCGAACTTTCCAGCCAGACAATATTACTGTATGTGGGGTGGCTACCAAAAAAATCTAGCTTAATTCTCAGAAGATGTCTACATTCTCAATTGCCAGTGCTGGCAACACCACTGGTGATACCCAGAAGAGAGAAGGGCCAAAGGCAGGTGAAGGCATTAAGAAGGCCATGTCTGCCTGGAACAACAGTGCTCCACTTTCTTTCAGTGAAAAATGCCAGTGTCTTTGCTACATGACATTTACATTTCATTTGTTTCACAAATCAACTGTGTTCTTTTTTAATCACCCCTCTCCTAATGTTACATAGACACAAGCTGAATATCAAAACTCAATTAAATCTTGTTTAGAAAAAACGTTGTTCTTACTGTAATGATTAATCCCGTGTTCCTGTCAAATGCACAAATAAAAGTTATACCTCCTTTTAACATAATTACTTTGAGATAAATCCCATATTTAAATAGATTTAGAAAAACTTGTGTATCCCTCAGATATTCAATTACATTAGAGCAATAGCTCAAAGATCACCTCATTGAACACCAAGACGAAACTGGAAGCTATAGAGCTTCTTCTCCTTTGAAAAAATCCAAGCATTCACCATCCTGTCTCATCGCCGGATCCAGCAACACAGACTGTTTGCTATGCAACAGACTAGGTCCTTCTAATTTGTATTCTCATAAAGCGAGACTCAGTTTCAATTAACAAACTGATTACCGAGTTACTTCAACTTTTTTTTTTTTTTTTTAAATGTTGCCATTCATTTCTGCAGTGGCATGAATTTTAAGATCTACAAGAGGCAGTCACCCATCAGCTGTCATTGACTAATACAGACAAAAAAATCAATTCTTAAATTCATAGAGACATTCTGCCAAAAGCCTGCTAATATCTGTAGCTGATGGTGACAGGAAAAGAAGAATCTGCAATCAAAGCTAGTTCTCCAGGGCTGCTCAAAGAGCTGCGATATTTGTGATTTCCATGAAGGAAGCTTTCAATAATGAATAAAGCAAGTTTTTAATGATGCTTCAGCTCTCATTAATAACACTGTGGGCATGACTGCCTCATCAGTGGGCAGAGTGTCTATGGATGGCAGTGGTAGCACCCTTGCACAAGCAACAGCCAACCCGACAGGTTCACACAGAACAGCATTGTAGAGGTAAGAATGAAGGCAGCAATATCAACACAGCATAGGCCCAAATTAGATCAAAACCCCATTTTTTTTTCCTCCCTACCCCCTACTCTGTGAACCAATCCTCAGCTCCTCAGCCTTTCTGGGATCCTCCCAAGGCCCAGATCCCCACCTCTACTTTCCTTCCCCTCACAGCCAGTTTCCCGGTGCAGTCACCAAGAACAGTTTCCCCAGCACATTGTTTGGGATGTTCACTGAGCTGGAATTTTCACTCTGGCAATTAGAAGCCAATCTGAGGAGGTGTATGGAGAGATCTCAAGGGATAACACAGCCTTTCTTTACAAAATAACTTCAATGGAAAACAATGAAATAGTAATCACTGCTTGCAAATAAAGGTTGAGAAGTGGAGAAAGATGGAAGGAGAACCAGAGGAAGTTTAGCACCCAAAGGGAAGAAATGAGTTGAGAGAAATGAGCCAGGAGAGGACAGAAGCAACAGGAAGTATAAGAAAAGGAAACAGGATCAACCACGGTCATTCAAGGATCCAAGTGCACAGCCCTGCATTTCTTCTTCACCTTTCTGTATATACAATGCTTCCTTTTTCAGCTGATATTATTATTGGCAAACCACATGCATTTTCTTAGGGCCCAAAAGATGGCCAATACCATCAACACAGCATATAACTCAAGTTGATCTGCAGGAAGAAAGAGGAAAACATTTCTCTTAGAAGTTCACTTAGTTACACAGTACTCACAGGTACTGTGAGTAAGAGCAGCTCAGTAGACAGTCCTTGCCCCAGGATCCTGTTGAATTGGAAAATTACAGAGATTTGCAAAGGGATTGGGCAGCTTACTCTTGACAGAGGCCACATGTGGGGCTGGATTCACCGCTGAACCACCCTAGCCTTGTGTCCATGCACTCCACAAAGATCTGAGCCTGTACTGTATGACTTTCATAGGCTTCATATTACTAACTTGTATTGTCGTATGGTACATACAAGTCAGTAGCTACACATTATTCATAAAGTCTAGTGAAAAGTGAACGTCTTACTGTAAAACAAGGAAAAATGCATTGCATAGCTTTTTCATATCACATACTACAGTGCATGAACTGTTACTACGAGTAGAAATAGCTCCCAGAAGAGCCAGCCCACTGCATTTTTTCTTTAATATCCCCTCATCCATCTATTTGGAAGCTCTACAGTTTGAAAAGATATCTGTCTCCTGGTTACAACTGAGACAACAAAGGCCTTAGAATCAACAGACTCCTATAGGCATTAAACGGAGCTTCTCACAACTGTCATCCTTCACAAAACACAAGATAAAATTAAACTTCAGAAGCTTTTATCATTTTAGGCAGCAATGCTGTTAGTGGCCCTTGTAAAAACGCTTTCTAAATATCCCTGACATGCTTCTTGAGAGACAAAATAAAATATGGTCAAAAAAATGTAAAGTAACATACTTTCAGAGACCTAGTAATGCTGCTCCAGAGTGAAGATGCTTCACACTACATATCTCTACACTTCATAATATGAAAATAATTTGTGAAAAATCTTATTTAGCCATTAAACTTGAATATAATAAAGATGTCAATTCATTACACTGAACAGTGATTACTAAGAAAAACAAATGACCAGAAGATTAGAGGATTTCTAACACTTACTTTTACTTTTGCTAGCAAAAGCAGCCTCCATTTATGGCATTGCTTTTTTATTATTATTATTTTGGGCTACATAATTATTTTGATTTCACAAAACCAATTAAATACTTTGGAAAAGAGGAAAAAAATTTTTTGATTTAGAAGGAAAACAATGCAATGATGACATTTCTGGAACAGCCTCCAAACTCCTATTCTTCCTTAGCTTTACTGTTGCCTTATTTATTGCAATACTTTGGTAAAAAAGCATTCATGTTCTTTGTATATGGGAGCAAAAGAAAAAGTGAATTTCAAGTTTCTCCACTGGGAATCAGTAATGTATACTGAACCACAGTCATAACTGCAAGTAAAGATGTGACTATTATTTTGCATTACCAATGCACTGATACTTTATCATTTAATTTGTCAAGTACTCAAATTTAAAAAGCTCTTGCTTGAAATCTGGCCATGTGTCTTGCCTTCTACTGTGACCTTTACCTAGATGAATGTTTGATGCTGGAGACAGTTTAGTTTAGGATGCTCTGTCATCCCTCAAATTATTGTAAACCATCCTGTACTATGAAAACGCAGATTTAATAACATGGCTTGACTGAACAAAAGGTAGTAGTTGATGACTGAGAAATTCCATGCAACAAAGCAGCAGAAGGCAATGAATTCAGATAATCAGAGTAAAACATTCAACTGGAAAGAGGGTATTTTTTCAGTCAATGGGAGAATAAAGAAGGTAAAGGTTGGAGTAGCGTGAAAATTTGCGTATGATCTTAAAGGTGTATAAAAAGTGGCTTTGACTGAAGACAGCAGAAAATATGCTAATATGAGAGCAAAGCAAACTTAGCTGTTGAATTCTAGATAAACTGGGAAGAGGCAACGCAGTTTTGAGTTGTACTTGTTAAATAACTAAGACAGAAGATCATCATATCACATTATTGTTGTAACCATCTGGAAATACATTTTTGTACCTGTAAATTGTACAGGAAAAATGTCAAAAATTGTACACAGATGTAGAAAAAAATGGAAGACAGTAATAAAGCAACTTCAAATAGTTTTGGATTTTTAATATACATTTTTTAATTTATTATCTAACTGAAAACAGTAGAATGTAAAGCCTGAAAAAAAAAAAAAAAACCACTGTCTTATAAGTCACTGTACAGAAGTGCTTGATAGTACTTGGAATTAGCCTTCCTAAGGACTCACATTTCAAAAAGCATTATGTTAAATCACCAATATAAAGGACAAAAATTGTACTGTTAAAACAGAACTATTAGTTGATGTTCTGCACATTAATACTAGGCAAACTTCCAAAACAAAGATTGTATTTAAGTAGTTACTACTTAACAGAACTGCTGGATAAGCTCCAGAATGTCATGAAATGACTGCTTCAGTCAAATAATTCAGGCAAATTTATTCTTCTAGTGGGTTCGGTCCTGCAGTTCCTTGGTAGAGCTTTATAGAGCAACGGTTTTAAAACAAATTTCAGAAAATTCATGGTGGTCACAGCTTTGGTAACTGAGATACAGCGGAAGGGAATACACCTCTGTATGACTTTGCAAATGCATTTCAGATTCCCACCTCCTCTTAAGCCCTAGCCAACTGATTTCTTCCCAATAACCAAAACAGTCTTTCTTTACAACACCTTAAGTGACAGCAAGGTTTAACAGACTGATATGGAGGAAAGCGAAAGCTCAGATCTCTGATTTCACATCACTGCTATGGAACACTTCTGCTCCCCATCCGCTTATTTATATGTAGTTCTTCTATGAAGATAAATCTTCAAAACACCAATTCATATCACCATACTTCTGGATTTCTCCTGCTGGGATAGGTAATAGATAGTACCCTAAGGAGACCACTTAGGTGAACTGAACCATCCCATGTCTCTGCAACAATTACAGAGAAAGCCAAGGTAAATAGGCAACTATCTCACCTTTCTTGATCTTTACCATTACCACTGCAAAGACTATGATTTAAATTTTTTTGTGCTTCAGCAAAAGTTTTCCAGTGTGCTTATGTTGATGTAATATGCAAATGAAAGAACTGTTTAATGTTGATTCCAATCCTATGATTAACCTATAGTTTGAATAATAGTGCTCAAAGGAAACCCACCTATTTTGTTTTTCCATATTACATTTCTTCACTCAGAGGGTGGTTAGGCACTGGAAGACTTTGCCCAGAAAAGCTGTGGATGTCCCATTTCTGGAAGCATTCAAGGTCAGGTTGGACTGGGCCCTGGGCAACCTGGTCAAGTTGGTGGCAACCCTGCCCACGGCGGGGGGGTTGGAACTAAATTTTTAGGGTCCTTTCCAACCCAAGCCATTCTGTGATTCATTAATTCCCATGATACTCTTCCATACTAGATTTTGCATTTAGATCTCTGGTTCAAATGAGAACTGCAACAGAAAAAGCACAAATCCCATCTATACCACATTCAGTTGTATTAATTAATATTCAGAATATTCAAAGCCATCATTCAAACACGTATTTTTTAATTAGGAACAGTAAATACTTGACTAATAATGCTGTCTTTTGAAGACATCTATATATAAAACCCTGATAAAACTATCAGAAATGTACAGCAATAAATTTGAAAGGAAAATATTGGCTCCAGTTGGATTTTTCTGAAAGATCATCTACCTTTTGTTAACTTTTCACTAAGTCATAGATCCAGAGACATGTACCTTCTGTGAAAGATCAAGTTCATAAATTCTTTACTAAAATAAACTAGATGAAATTAAAAGTAATGGAATCCTATAAGATTTTCAAAGACCATTCTACAGCTAAAAAGTTCAACCAGAGTCAAAGAAGAAAGGTAAAGTTCAAAATTAATACAACGCTTACATTTAAAATCCCAACAGTCTCACAGATGCTAGAAACATCCCTGAACATGCCTGAGCTTACTAGCAATGCAACCTTGTTTGTTTTTGCTAGACTCTTAAGATATGGCAAGACAGAAAAAGAAACCCTTTCAAAGAGATGAAAAAATGTAGTTGTATTTTCTTCCTCCAACATCGTTATTACAAAATTAACTTACATTTTGTTTAAAAGTAGTAAAACCTGAACCAACAGTAATCACATAGTAGCTAGTGGAATGCACCTAATGAAGTTGCCAAGTAACAGACAAGGAAATGTCAAATAACCTCAGGTTACACGAGGAATGTCTTTTGACATATTTGTTCCAATATACAGAAGTCACTTGGGGGTTTCCTTCAGAACATACGTTGTGCTGCTCTGGGCATTGTATCACAAAATATATATAAATATATGCATACATACACACACTAGTTTTTCTGAGACTGAAAATATCCTTCTTCAAAAGATTTTAACTTCATTTACATTTACTTAATTGTTAATGACTCTCTTTTTAATCATTTGTATTTAAGAGCTTTCAGGAAAAAACCTATTCCATAAAGTTACTTCACAAACTAACAATGTTACAAAAATCCAATTTGTCCAGTGACATCTTTCCCAATGGTTTCTCAGTGGCTGACAGTTTCCATCAGTCAAAGGCTAAATTACATAAAGTGTCACTGATGTCTTCATCATATCGAAAATCACTTTAGACTTCTGCAGCTTTGTTGACATCATTTTTCATTTATCACTTTGGTATCTTATAAGCATACAGTAAGTATGCACAGATTGCATATCTTGAAAAAATGCCTTAGCATCTTCCTTTTGAGGAATATAATATCCAGAGAGCAAAAGTGTAAAAAGTCACCTTGAGCCCATAAATAGAAATGTGTAGGATGATCGCATATTACCTAGATTTTCTAAAAATAAAGGCACTGTTCCAGCTTTCTTAGACTGTTTTCTTGCATCCAAGTTTTTCTAGCATCCCCACATGTGCCTAAATGGAAGTTTCCCATCCATTCCCATGCTTTTAGTCGGAAAATCTTTGAGGGCTCCCTCCCCACTGTGACAGCTCTCCAGCACAATATCAAGCAAGGCTGGATGACCTGTAGTCAGGAACATCCTTAGCTACTGTTGCTTAGGACCACCATGATTTATTTCCAAAAGCCATAAAGTACGGCCAGCACTCCTTTTTTACGCTATTTCATGTACATCTTCATATCCTCACCTATTGTGTGCCTCAAAGAACCAGTCAGACACATGGCACAGTCAGGAGTAACTTATCTTGAGATGAACAAATAACCACAGCATCAACCTGTTGACACATCACAACAGAATTGCACACACTTCCCTTGTAGGGTTGCATGCGCACATCAGTGACAGCCCACAGCAATAGACACCCCTCCAGGTAGACCAGGAGGCCTCCACTTCACCTTGGTCCTTCATCTTCTCCTGTCACCCTAGGCCTGTGTTCCAACATCAAACTCTGAGAAAAGACTCCAGCTCCAAGACAATCTAGATCTTCATAGCAGTCAGTTGCATCAGAACCTAGTCCAACACCAGCTAATGATGACATGCCTCAGAATTGAGATCCATGCATCCATGACTGGCATCATCTTCTCCCTGAAGTCACTCCCTGTTCCAACTGGAATTCAGCGACCACCAGCATTTTTAAAAGCACCACTACAGCTATATTTAGAAAAAGAATAAAGGTGTACAGAAGCTGTGTTCATTAGACCACAATGCAATCTCCTGCAACGCAGACCCTCCACTTTCCACTCTCCCTCTCACCCTCTACTGCAGTCTAGCTTCCTTCTCCTCAGCAAGTTTGCTGATGACACTAAGCTGAGTGGTGTAGTTGATATCACAGAAGGAAGGAATGCCATCCAGAGGGACCTGGACGGACTGGAAAAGTGGAACCACAGGAAACTAATGAAGTTCAACAAGGCCAAGTGTAAAGTGTTGCACTTGGGTTGGGGCAATTCCAGATATGAGACTGGGAGAAGAATTCATTGAGAGCAGCGCCGCTGAGGAGGACTTGGGGTTCCTGGTGGATGAAAAGCTGCACATGAGCCAGCAGTGTTTTCTTGAAGCCTGGAAGGCCAACTGTATCCTGGGCTGCATCAGAAGAGGGGTGAACAGCAGGGAGAGGGAGTGGATTGTTCCCCTCTACTCTGCCCTTGTGAGGCCCCATTTGGAGTACTGTGTCCAGGTCTGGGGCCCCCAGCACAAGAGAGATGGTAGAGCTATTGGAGTGGGTCCAGAGGAGGGCCATATGGATGATCAGAGAGCTGGAGCACCTCTCCTATGAAGACAGATTGGGGGAGCTGGGTTTGTTCAGCTTTGAGAAGAGAAAGCTCACGGGAGACCTCATTGAGTCCTTCCAATACTCAAAGGGAGCTTACAAGCAGGAGGGGGGCTGAATTTTACATGGTTTAATAGTAATAGCACAAGGGGCAATGGTTTTAAACTGAAAGAGGGGAGATTTTGGTTAGAAGTTAGGAAGAAATTTTTTACTAAAAGGGTGGTGAGGCTGGAACATGTTGCCCAAAGAAGTTGTGGATGTCCCATCCCTGGAGGTGTTTAAGGTCAGGTTGAATGGGGCCCTGGGCAGCCTGATCTAGTGGGTGGCAGCCCTGCCCATGGCAGGGGTGTTGAAGCTAGATGATCTTTAAGGTTCCTTCCAACCTAAGCTATTCTATGACATGATTCCCTCCATTCACTGCAGAGGAGATGCAATATCCTGCTTTCATTGAGCCATATAGAGCCAACTCATTCCTCAGCTGAATATTGGCTAACCCAGGCTATGGGATTATGTTGCTATGACCAGCAACATAATCTCACAGAAGTTGTGCTAGGATCCCACTCACTCCTCAGCAGCACATATTTGAGTCCACTCCCATAGTTTACTCCGAGCTGCAGAACTGCCAACCAATGCACTAACAACAAGCCAGACCGATCATTTTTCCTATTTCCTTAGGTATTCAAAGATTTGGCCTACAACATTACATCTAAGTGGTGAGTGCTAAAGGTGAGTTAAAACACAGAAAAGAAGTTCTCTGCATGTAAGTAACCCTGCTATTCCCACCACTCCAGCAGCACTTCTGAAAGAGGCCAACAGGCCATTGCCTAATTCAGTTCTAGACAACAGATCCTAAAGCACTCCTTCATGGGATTCTTTAAGTACATCTTCACACTGGAAATTGAGGCTTGGACTAAGACTTGTACAGAGTTCTCATCTCCTCTTTCTCACAGAGCCTTGGCAGGTTATGACATGGCACGTACCATATGTAAGTAAATAAGCAAGCTAGGAAAGCCTTATCAAAGATGCTGTGAGTTCTTCTGGAACAGCACATACGTTCTTCTGTCTGAAGATAAGCAACCAGCTATCCCTCTGTGTGAACACTGCTTTCCATTATGCCCTAAGCATGAGTGGAGCTCTGATTTGACTCCTCCAGCTCAGAGGAAGGGAATGCGTTACACCCCTTACAAATCGAAGCATATAGACACTTCTGCCCCCACCTTTATGAGCCACTGTAGATTCAGCACCTCAGCTTTCTAAGAACAAGAAGGTATTCATTTAAAAACAAAGAAAATGCTCAAATATTATCTTTCCTATATTTGTTTTTCTTTCTTTCCTTATACTATCAGTGGTACTAAGTATGCTTTCTTACTTCCTACCACCTCTACTCCTTCTGCTATTCTATAGCCCTATTTCAGTTAAGTTCCTTCTCCCGTTTACCAGCTCTCTGCTTTGATGACATTTGCATATTACTTTACAAAGACATGATGTTAAAGTTACTTCCAGAACAACAGTTTATGCATAAAGCTCTAGAAGGAATAACAAGTAAAGGAAAATGACTGTGAAAACAAACAACTTGCAAATAGCCTCTGTCAATAACTCAAGGTAAAACAGAAGTACAATGAAATATCTCACAAAATAAAGTTCAGCTGAAACCTGCCCTTTGGTTGTAGGTGTGGTGTTGAAGAATGATTAAGACAGAGCAGAAAAGTGCCTGTTTACATAGCAGTGGTGCAATGAGATACAAACATCATAGGCATTTCCCCCTCTTTGCTATGAGAAAGGTCTATGGATTGGAATTGTTGGAACTCGAATTAAAGAACCCAGAAAGAAAATGTCAAGCATGCAATGCCTTTCCTCTGAGAGCCTTCTGTACTAAGGAAATGCAAAATTTGACCTAGAGAGGGCCTGAGAGGAAAAAAGACTGGACACAACAAAGGAAATCAAGACATTTGCTGAAATTACATGTATTTGGATGGTTAAAAAACAGAAATTTAAATCAGTGTTAGGAGATGCATAACTCAAAGTCAAACATGATTTGAATGACATTCAACTTCTCAAGAAGTAATAACACAAGCTTTCTAGCATGGCGTGCTCGTTATGCTCTACCTCACCATGCTTCACCACTGAGAGATGGGACTTGCACACTACTGGAGAATCACAAAAGCGTGATTTGGAAGCAACAACAGGTTCCCTCCATCCTTTCTTAGCAGGCCAACTTTCTCAAGTGGTTACATATCATTTCCCCATGATGAGATAGTCACAGAATGTCCTCATAAAGAATCTGCATTGCTGAAGTCACCTTGATGCATTCTGTTTTTTAAATTGTTAACTTTCTATTAGAAAAGATGTTGTTTTGCCATTTATTTGTTCAGTCACTACAGCATTATCAAACTCTACAGCTAATCAAAGCAATTATAGATAAACACATCTTTTCTAAATGGGAAATCCAGTACAGAGTTCATAGTCCTTTGCTCTTTAAAGATATAAACCTATATTTATACTGTAATAAATATATCATATAGAAAGATATGAAAACAAATTGAAACACGGTTCTCACTGTGCAAAAATCTTTGCATACCTTCAATGCTCTGTAAATAACTGAAGCAGAGGTCATCTCAGCAGGTTAATCATGAGTCATATTGCCAAAACATAGAGTTTGTACCAGATAGGCTGTGTTATCTAGTCCACAGATAAACAAGGTTTTCAATTTCCAGGGCTGTCAATCTTGCATGTTTTCCAGCAGTGGATTCCATCATATTTTATAAAAATGCAACCTGAAGCCAAGTGAAAAGTAATTCCAGCCACTTGCAGTGGTGTCATGCAGGAGGGCTTCCAGATCAAACACATTATACACCCTGTGTTAATGCACATATTGCAAATACAAAAACAGCACTGTCATGTATTAAAAGAAAACAACAACAACCACTAACAAAACACACAACAAATCTGTATCAACAGAGACAGCTCAAAGGGTCTCAAAACAGTGCCCTTTTCTACAAATTCTCTTGACATTTTCAACAAGCAAGACGAGAAAGCAACCCATGAGATTTCAGGTAACTGAAAGATATCTGGCATACTTAGAAGTTGCATTTCAATTGCAGGAAGAAGTATGACTGGTGGGGGTGCAGTTTTGTCACTGTGGAAAAGCTGGACCTTGTTCTTAATTAGATTTTTTAAAAGGAAAAAAAATGATAGATTAAAATTATAAATCAAAGACCATTTCATTTCACACCAGGCATTAAAACTCAGATTCTATCTGCCATTAATCCTGGAGACTTAACAACAGATTTTAATGGGAAGAGGCTCATTCTCTGTAGCAAGAAACAAAGGGTCTTTCCATTAGACACAATGACCTCATCCATCCCTCTCTGATCCTCCTTCACCTTCTATGCAGAGTCAAGTACAGCGCAATTCATCACTTCAGCACAAAGCTGTTTGCAGCTCAGAGATCTGCAACTGCGTCACATATCAGACAAAGAGTTTCTGAAAGAGAATGAAGATCCTTCATTCCACCCAGAAATTTCAGTTACTGTTTTGAAGCGATACAGGTTACCTGTAACATAAAAATAAACCCAACAACTACAACCATAAAAGAGCCTTTCACTTTTATGCTTCATTTGTTGCAATTCCCCAAGCTTGGTCACAAAGGGAAACCATCACACACATGGTACCACAAGGAAGATACCAGAAGGGGCATGAGGAAAGACTCTCCTTCGCTTGGATGAGCTCAAAGAATGGTTTGGGAAATGTCTGACCCAATACTTTCAACTGGTAATGGTCTACGTTATATTCCTCTTCCTTTTTCTCTTCTAACTGCTCTTATTCTCTGACTCCCCTCCATTTGCCAAAGACCATGCCCTTGTATCTCCTGTTCCTGCATGAAAATCACTCTTTTCTCAGGACTCAGTGTGTCACTATTTTAAAGGTTGATATAATCCTTGTCCGTAGAAATTTTGGCTATGTTTCCTAGAATTCCTCTGTCTCTCCATTTCATCAGCTTTATTCTTTTCTTTCCTCTAGTATTTTAGCCAAACTATTCTCTACCAGGAGTCACTACTCTCTCTAATCAAAAAAATTGCTCTCCCCTCCCATGTTTTTAGATTTTTTTTTCTTTTTTTTCTTTTGGTTTTTATTTCAAGTATCCTCAGAAAACTTCCTAGAGGAATTACAAATAGTGGTAGAGCAAATTTCAACATTCTTTACCACTGGCATGCATCCATCCATCTCAAGTGCATAAACCACTGACTTAAAAGTAGACACATTGTTTCTTTCATTTCCAGCAGCACCTCCTCTTTAAGCTCCTTAAAAATTAACGAAACTGGATTTAAGAACTTCCTTCAGTACTTTCTCATACTTATTTACCTTTCTCCATTTAATATGTTTAATTAAATCTAACCATTTCCCACTAGTCTCTCATGACCCCCTCTCTTCAGCAGCTGCATCAGTTGTGGCCATTTCAACTGCTATCATTGTGCAGCTTTGTCACTTTTACCCTTGACCCGTTGACCGTTGTAATAGAATTCCAACATTTTGTCTCCTGTGTTAATTTGCAAACACAAAAGCATATCTGAGTTTAACACTTTTTTCTCATTCTTAGTCTTCAGGCTTTCCCATTTCATTACTCATCATCTCTCCCCTCAAATCAACCATCTCTACACAGAAACAAGTGCCACCGTCACTTACGTAGGAGAAAAAGGGTTTTGCTAATTTTCCTGCCTCTCTTTGACAGGCAGTACAGACTGTACAGGGAATGCAGTCAGAAGAGTGAGATTTTAGACTACGCACTGAACTCTCAAGGAAACAGCTTGAACATATTAAGACTAATTGGATTATAATTTATCAAGTGCCAAAATAAGCATTCATTTTACAGAGAGGGAAAGTCTCTACGTTCAGTGTAAGACCTCAAATTACATAACAGCTCAAAACTTTTAAAAGCAGTTCTACCATGAGTTCTTTTCTGGGACTGCACCTTGCAACCTTACTATTTATGAAATAGTGCATCAGAACTGTCATAGCAGACCAGGCTGGATGTTGAGTCTACAAGGAATGACCATGCTGGTTCAGACTACATACCCGGCCTGATCCACCATCCTGTCTTCAGGAGCAGCCAAGTACAACATTGAAAAACAGAGCAACTATGCAGGAATATGCTCCTCTGTTCCCCAAAACACATATAACACTGCTTTCTACAATTTGTAGATGAATAACTACCCTACTTAGAGCTAGCATCTTTGTATGTCTTTTTTTTCCTCTTTTCAAGTTTTGTTCAGCAGCTCTTTGTGCCCACGCAGCATGTACAGCATCCTGTGCCAAGGAAATCCAGAAGTGACTTACACACTGTGCAAAGAAAAACCTCTTTTCCTTGCTTTGGAAGCACTCCCTTCCAGTTTCAGCTGATAACTCTTTTGATACAAAAATAAGGCAGCAGTGAGTATTCATTTTCCACTCGCACACCTCATAGTTCTTATTGATTCTATAAACCTGTACCATTATTATCATCTGGCCAATATATCTCTTCCAGCTGGGAGGCTCTCATCCAGCCTCCTAGTTGTTCTTGCACAGAAGCTGTCGCATGCCTTCATCATGTTGCCCCTCTTTATTCTTGATGTCCTTTTCTCTGAACCCTTTCCTGTTTTACTCCTCTTTCTGAGATAGCAGACTAAAATGGTGCACTGCATTTCAGACACAAACACACCATGGATTTAGAATGGCCTGATGATACTTTGATCTCTACCCTTTCAGAGCTTCTTCCAACACAAATTTTCTTTTTGGTTGCTGATTTTTTCATTAAATTACTGTTTCTAATCACAAGATTTCATTCTTGGTGTACAAAGGTCAGCTCAAAACATTTTACAATTACTGACCCTGAATTTCATCTACCATTTTAACGGCCACTTAGTCCTGTAAATTTCTTACACAGTTTTTTGTTCTGTCCCCTCTTTTTACTTTCTTATTCTGAATAAGGTAACATCTGAAGCAAACCTTGTCATCATCTTTCAGCTTCTGCTCCAAGCCACCTAGGAATGTAATGATCCCCCTAAACACCCACAGAGATCTCTGTGGAAATCCACCAGTGATTTTCAACTTCTATAAGAATTAACCACATTTCCACCTGGTATTTTATCTCCAAACAATTAACCAATTATTTACACAGTTGCCAGTCCTCTTCTCTAGCCTGTGCCTGCCTAGTTCCTTCAGAGGTTTCTTGTGAGGACTTGGAATGACTTTTCAAAATGTACATAAAACAACACATCATAAAATGTCTTTCATCTGCATTGTTGTTAAGTCCTCCAAAAAACCACCGCAGTGTATCAAGACTTGACTCCAGATCACAAAAGCACTGTTTGGAAGGGATCTCTGGGAGTCATCTAGTCCAATCTACTCCTAAAAGTCTCAATAGATCAGGTAAGCTACAGCTTTGTCCAGCTGAGATTTGAAAATCTCCAGAAGAAGGGATCCACTCCCACCCCCCGTGTAGCTGCACTACACGTCCTAGTGAAAAGCACTTTTCCAAAATGTCCAATCAGAACATTTCAAACATTTCAATCTATAACCTAAGCATACTAACCATCCCCTCCCCCTGCTACATGGCTTGCTACTACTAAGAACATTAGCTCCATCATCTTTGTAAGCATCCTTTCAAGTAATTGAAGGCTAATATTAGCCTGTCACTTCCATCATACTCTTGTTCACAGAAATCAATGCTTTCCCTCTATCTCCATCATATTTTTCCAGTGTCCTTCCTAACAAATCCACTAATATATTATATAATTATTAATCCACTAAATTAAAAAAAAAAAAAAAAAGGCTTACTGGTTTCTAGGTTCCTAGATTCCACATGAATGCTTTCTAAAATGTCACATCAAATCAGGCATCTTCACATCCTCATGTGCTCAGTTCCTTTAAAGCAGGAGGCTGGATGTCACACTCTGTAGCTGGTCTATTTCATCCTCCAATTCCTTAAAAGCTCAGGCAGGTTACATGGGAACATGCAATTTGTTTCCACAATCTCTCCTATAGATGCTTTCTGTTGAGAGCAGTAATCTCATAAGCATCCCATAAGAAGTGTTTCAAAACAGAAACCACCCCTCACATTTCAGTAGTGAGAACGTGGAGTGGTTTTTTTGTTTGTTTTTTTTTAACTGTTGTTGTTTGTTCTTTTGGTGTGTTGTTTTTGTTTTGGCTTGTGTTTTTTTTTTCCTATTTTTCTCCCTCGAACACAGCCTGAGCTTTATTAAAGACATCCTCTTGCTTTTAATAGTCTCCTCTACCTTGTCATTTAGCCATATGTGTTCCTTTTTCCTACGTCTTTTTTTGACCAATGGTAAACATTGGTGTGTAGCCTCCAAAACAGCATCCTGAAATACTGTCTCTGCCACCTATGAATATTTTATTCTTGCAGTTACTCCTTCAGTTTTTTCTTTAAATAAACACCCTCATTCTTAGTTTCTCTTTTCAAAGTTGAGCATAATTGAAGGGAAGGGGAGAATGAAGGACAATTGCAGGTTTTGTTTTGATGGAATTCCTCCTATTTCTATTTCTCCTATTTCCTTAGTGTAGGAGAAAAAGGCAGAATACTTGTAATGGTCTACAAAGCTGTCTCTCCATTTTTTTCCAGATAGCATATTACAGTCTAATGTCTCCATGACATCAGCATCTACCAACTGAAACAAATGCAGTCGCTCACCTACCTTTCAGTCACCATCCCTCTGCAATCATCTACCGTCTCCGTTCTGTGTTTATGCAGAGCCTAGCAGAGGGGTCCTGGGTCTACCTCATAGACTCCTAGGAGATGATGAAACAAACACAAAAAAAAAAAAGAAAGAAAGAAATATTAAGTAGTGAAGAGACAGTTCATCAGCAATTCTCAGACATTTATAACAGTAATAGAACATTTGTCTTTCAAGACAATAAATGAGAAATGTGAGGCACTGAACTATACAGTGGTGAACAAGAACCGAACAGGATGAGTCAGGGGAAAAAAGTAATTCTTTAAAATAACCGGCAGCTTAGTTGATGGTAAGAATCAGGGAAGAGGAATACTTGTCAAATAATTAACAAAATCTATGCAAAATGAGTCTGAGAAAAATCTTCATTGTAAAAATCTTCCTTGGTGTCTTAAACACTCATAAAATTAAATATGCCTCAAGTGCAGGCTGAAATCTGGGCCTAAGTGAAATTCATGACAAAATCTAGGCAGGCAAAACTTCAGTGTTCTTTCATCTTTCCATAAACCAGAAAGTTCAAGAGAAAAATGCAGTTATTGTCTAATATCTCAAAACAATACAAAAGGCACATTAAAGAAGTGATCATAATGCATTTCTCTAAAACGTTAACCCATTGTAGAAATGACAAAGACAATACATTCAAAAAATGATCCTGCTTTTATCCTAACTGAAAGAAGAAAGAAGGTACTGATCAGCCAATTGCTATCTTTACTTAGACGAGCAAGACAGGAGTCACAGAGCAGTTTCCTGCTCTCAACACCTCAACAAAAAGGTACTTCAGAAGTAAGACACAGGAACAGGCCACCTAATTTAAGCATTCAGTTCTTTGATTGAATGTCTACAGCACAGAACAAATACACCAGCAATCAACAGTTCACCCTTGAACCTAATCAGAGAATTGAGGCAAAAAGGAGTCATTGTTCCACTCTGTTTACTCACTTACATCAAGTGGACTTGATGAATGAAGCTGCTTGCAATTTTTCCCCCCCACTCTTTAACGTATGAAAGTCGCAAGGAGTCTGCTGAATGCATGTGCAATGCAGTCTATAACACAAGGAAATATTACATGTGCCAGAAGAACTCTAGAGATTAGACAAAGAAGATCCAGACTAATGGTTACCATGCCCAAATTTCTCACCAACACCCTGCTCACCAGAGTGATCACCAAAAACTTCACATTTTCATTATTTATATATTTCCTTCTAAATTAAGAGCATACATCATATGTGCACAAATACACACTTCTCCGTGAAATTCAGTGACCTCAAACTCTGCTGTAGAAGCTACCAACAGGAAATTTAGATAGCGTCCTTGGTATAGGGAGCAACTGAAGCTAAAAATGGAAGGTCATTTTGAATTTCACAGTCCAAGGCAAAGCTTACAGTTCTGAGAAGACATTGCATGACCATTTTCTTTGCCTCCCACTTTTCTGAAAGGCAAGGACAAATTTAAATCTTGGAAGGGGACCAAGTTCTGCTTTCTATATTGCTATGTACCAGAGAATACTTGAACACTTCAGCTCAGCTACTTGCCATCCATGCACGTTGATGACAAAGTACTCAGAGACATTCAGCCTGTCAAGTAATTAATTATAACAGTTACCATACAGTAAGCTGTACAGACAACTACAAGCATCACATCTCTAAGATGCAGTGTGCTAGTGATTTATGCATGTACTTGCTACATCAGAATGAGAAGTTGAATTATTATACTTTGAAACATTACAATGAAGGCTATATACCTCCATTTTTCTAAACAAACCTGACAGTACAAGTGCTTTCTATACACACTTTAACCCATCATCTCCCTACTGCTCATCTCAAGATTTATATTTCTACATAAAAATCTCAGATGTTATTTTAGCAAAATAAAACCTTTAGCAAAATTATTTTTGTTCTTATCTTAAGAATTACTTAGACAAAACTGAAAAGGAGAGTCTGAATTCACCTTAGTGAATTAGGCAAAACATGCACACAGAGAAACGAATCAGGGAAGTTCAAATTTCTACAACTTCATGTCTTGTTTCCTTTATATATCTTAATATGGTTACCCTGATATTGGTATTTCTGTGGCAGCACTTTCATTGGGCAAAGTACAACATATGCCATGGGTAGGAAAACATCAACATGTTGCTTGCGTATTAATTTTAGTTAAGTACTAAGTTAGCCTGCATAGCCTATACCAAACAAATCTAAAAGGAACAGTAAACGGAGGCAAAATCAGAAGACTGTCCAGGAAAAAAAAAGTAAAAAATTCAATTTATTTATTTGAGTATCTATAAGCATGTTTTACATTACTTTTGCTTTGGTTTAGCATCATTTGCTAAAGACAGACTAAGGTGGCAATGCTCTCTGCCTCTTGTCTTTTCAATTCAAGACTTTTGAAGCTGATGACCAGCTTCAAGCAAACACAAGCTTCCATGAAAATGGCCAGGCAAAAAAAGTTACAAGCTCAATTTCCAAACTGTTGCTCTTCCATACTCAATGACAAATGCATGCACAGTACAGGGAGGATTTAGCCATGGTACATTTGATTTACCCAGTAGTACATTAATTTTAAATAAATAAATAAAACACAGATGTGGGCAGCACTCTAACTCCTGACTAGCATATCTGGAGAGACATTTGACTACAAACTAAATAGAACAAAAGAAACAATCATATCATATCTAGACAACACAACTCTTCTACATGCTGAGACCACTGCACTGCCCCAGCAGCGTGGCACAGTGGTGATCTGACCTCATCCAGGTAGCAGGGAGCCTGCCCATGCACCAGGATTTTCACACAACATGGCAACCATGCCTCACCTTGCAAGGCAAAAACGGACAGAAGGATAGGAACACATTTGCTATGCATCATTTCACCAGCCATCCCTGGAACATGCTGCACAGACATCGCGGCCCAAGTTAGGGCAGGTTGCATACAACGCTTTTGCTAGTGTTGCTGGGGCTGACGTGTCCGGAGCACTTCTAGGGAGATGGTTTATTTTCCCCCAGTTCAGTGCTCTCACCATCATGCAGAAGATAAGAAGTAAACTTAGTACTGCTTAAAATACTGTTAAACATATTAAACATTCTGCTTTTGTTGCTAATGGGCAGCAAGACAAAAACAATATCAAAACAGAATACCAAATTAGGGAGTGGGGGGGGAAGGAAACATTCTCCCTCATGTCCTCCAAAAGGTACCTGCATTACACAGACAGATCCCACTTTCAGGAGAGAATTGAAGAAGAATGGTTAGAACAGCTGCTACACACAACGCTTTGCTACTTTTAAAAATCTAACAATTCTCCTTATAATGTAAGCTAGATAATATTAAGATTTATCTCTCCCTTTTCATGATGAAAAGATCCTCAGATAAAGAAAGATCTCATTAAATCCTGCTCATTTGCTGGACTAAAGAACTGGCATGGAAAGATGGCAATTACTAAACTGAAGTCTAGGCATAAGGAGCATGAAATAAATGGGAATACCCTTTTTCTGGTGCTGCATTTTGTTTATAAGTCCTTCAATCCACAATATTCTTTTGAACAATGTAAAAACAAAACAAAGATAGAATTTTTTAGGAGGATTAAAAAAAAAAAACAAAAAACCAAAAACAAGAATGAGCGAAAGTCAGTAGTTTGGAAAGTTCACAGACACAGCCCACACAAACACACCTCAAGCAGGTAGACATCCATGGATACACATTCCAGAGCAGAAAATGTTCCCCTTTCATAAATAGGGCTGTGAAATGTCTATGTCTCCATAGAGGTGTCCTCCAATTCAACAGAAATCACATCTGGACAAAGCAAGAGCGCCACCAGTACTTACTCAAGCTTACAAAAGCTCCAAGTCATTAAGAAATTTGGATGCCCACACACATGCACACACTCCCATGTGCATATCACATAAGCAATAGATCTGACTCATCCAGAACTTGTCAGGCTTAACTCATACGCATAGTAAATCCAACATCATCAGCACATGAGACTCACAACCCATATGAATATTGTCTCTGGAGAAAAGGAGAAAAAAAGGAATCCCATAAAACAGAATTATTGCATACTGTAACTCATTTCAAGGCTCAGAAGTAATAGCCCTGGTCACATTCTGCATATTGATATGGATACTACTTATCACTCTTTTCCAGCCTTTTCAAAAACAAGAAGTCTTTACATAGAAAATTAAATACATGAACGGCCCACAGCTTTAACTCCAGTTGCAGTAGCTCTTTATTCTCTACTAGGCCAAAATAAGAACCAACGAAGAGACTGGAGTGCCAAGACAGGAAGCATACTGTTGACAGGGAAAGCATAGATCAGAACACATGTAGACACCAGTCAGCCACAGTTCTCTGGTTGAAAGTTACAAAAGAGAATGATATAAGATTTGTTTTTTTCAGGGATTGGACTAATAACAGTCCATTAAAAGCTGCTGAACTTGCCCTACTTACTGTCTTTAACTCCATCTAGGTCAAAGTGACAAGACGTGTTAGTGCCAACTTAACCTTTTAACAAACCACCACAGATTTATAGCCCCAAATCAGTGCTTAGCTCTTGCCAAAAGCCACTACGATTCCCAGAATAGAAATTTTTGAAGTATAGTACATTATTAAGAATGTTGACTTTATCCAACTTTGTGCAAATTATGCAACTGAGTATTTTTATTTGCAATAAATCAGCTTTGTTACAACTCTGATCTCCTTGAGTTTGAGAGCAAAATATCCTCTGAAAACATTTGCTCTTGTAAAATGAAACCATTTCTTACTGTGTTTTTCTAGCCTTTGACTGAAGTATACAGGACATTTCAAATGGTCTCTTGTTGCTTGCGTTTGCTGTCTAGATGTCTAGAAAATCCTTAGATGGATTCCCAAATGTGGAATTCGTTTGAATGATATTCCAGACAGTGTTTTCTAGTTCTGGGATATTGATATGACAACAGTAATGCCTTTTCAGCCAAAGTTAGCACTGATAGCACAAGATACTTAGAGTTACATGACCAGAGAAACTCACTCTGCAAAGGACGTCAATGAAAAAAATTGTTAAACCCTGCAGGACATTGTGCACAAGATTTGAGGGGGAAGTAAGGGTGTTTTACAAGACTTAGATAAAAATCAATGTTTTTAGCACATTTTGGTGTCCTTAAGATAAAACACACACATATACATACACACACACACATCATAGGTGTACATAAAATATTGTAGAAAGGAAACTGCAACAATGTTCTTGAGAAATCTCCTTCCTTCTCCAAGATGAATTACTGTAATGCTTCTACCTCTTCTACAGTTTGCACCTGTAAGAAAACAGCCTCATCGTTACCGCACCCACGCTGATAAGAGAAACGGCCCATGGAATATATGGTTCCTCCTTTAGAAGTCTGCCAAGTAATTTCATGTCCTGTCTAACTGATTCTCCAACTTAAGTCTCGCACTCAAAGCTGATGTTAGCGCACAAATCTTATACGGCGTCCACTGAGTTTCGAGTTCTTCCATATCCATGCCAATTTAGGAAAAACAAACAAAATAGATAGACTCTATAATTATGCATTTAGTCTCCATAAAATCAAATGGCTGATCCCTTTCTTTCAGTACACAGTTACTTCCCTGACACTCACCCAAACCAAAGAGGGCAAGTAAGCTAAGTAAAGTAAAAACAAAAGTAAAGATCTTACCTTATCCTTTATGCAAGGGTAAGTTCCTCCAACAAAAGCATCTTTAAATACGAAAACATTAAATAATATATTACATTTTATCTGACCATTTGCAAAAGCCAGTGAATCTTGTTAAACTACTTTAAAAATGAAACAAACAACGCAACTGAAGCTTAGATCATGGACACTTTTTAGAGTGAAAAAAAAAAAAGTCCACAATCCTCAGAAAAAGGTGAATCTGCTTTTGACTTGCTATTCTGAAAGACCATTTCTGTACTGCAGAATACCAGCTGGTATATTTCCTGCAGCACACTTAATTCAGAGACATCTGCTTGGTAGTGAACCAAGGATGAAGCTTGAGGTTACGAGACCTGGATTTTATTCCTGGCAAAGCAACCCATTTGTAGCGCAGCCTTGAGAGCGTCGCTCTGTCCCTGTTTTAACATTACAAAATACAAAGATGACTTTTAGCATATTCCAATTTCTCTAAAATGCAAACTTTTACATATCTCAGTGAACTGAACTGTGAAAACTGCAGATCCCAGAACAAGTGAATTCCTAAGCACAGTGACAACTGCAGGAAAACCATGGCTGCATTCTCCCGGTCAGAGCCCAGCTGCCTTCTGGAGAAGCAGGACTGAACAGATTCACATAGGTACTGCAGATGCCAAATAATAATGAGAACACTAATCCTGAATATTGAAGCTGCTGATAATGTCGATTGCCTAAGAACACAGAAAGTATCATACTCACTATTGCCTTCAGCATGCAGTGCTAAAGACTAAAAAATATATATTTGTATGTGGTCTAGGAGAAACCAAGATGATAGTCTGAGGAAGAAAATAACTCAGTGCATATAGCTGGAGGTTATGAGGAAAGCATCTGCTAATTTGCAGCAGGCTCCCATAATTTTGCAGCTGAAGTAATAATACTCCAACAAAATACCATTAAAATGTGCAGTGTTTAACAACTATGCCGATTTTCATGCATGTCAGTTTACTCCACAAGCTGGCTTAAATGTTCCAAAATGATTAAAAGAAATTATATCCAATACATTTTAAAGGTAGGAGACCATACTAAATCTCGGTTAAGTCCATTAATTTTAATAGTGACATATCAGGGAAAAAATGGATCCACAGTCTGCTTTTCCAATCAGGGGGGAGACGGAAAATATTTTTGAAATATTACGGTGAATTTGTTTTTTGTGAACACATCAGCAAGCTTCAGACAATTTCAGTTCCCCTTCTAAATGTACTGGAATCATTTATTATATAAAAATAAGCAATAGAATTCATGCATTTCCTAACCTACAATGCTTTCATATTCTGCCTCATTTTTTCGGCTTAGGTTGTTCTTCAGTGATGGATTCTTTCTCTTCTACCATCTCAGCATGCACGAGACAAAGACAAAACTTAACATATCTATCATCGGAGCCAGAACACACAGCATAATCCATCTGCTACTGTAAATCTCAAACAGAGATGCTCCCCCCTTTCCCCAGCGAGCTTCCTAGCTCATCTACTCTCTCTGCAGTATGAAGTTGCATTCTGTGGTTTTCTTCTCTTTTTTTCTTTTTTTTCCCCCCCTCCCCTAGGTGGCTACAGCAAGAATATGGTGGTTGTGATCTGGAGGTATTCCAAGACTTGTCTGAAATATTCTTCCCCAGGGCCAAATGTTTTCCCCCTCAGTTAAGGCATTCAGCGCTTTGGCGTTCTTCTCACAGCCTGTCCCTCCCTTGCCACCCAACATGCACACACACTCCCATCTCCCTGGCTGCTTGCAATTATAAATGCCTCAGGCAAAGCAAAGACACAGAGGTAAACACTTTAGTCCTGGACATCATCCCAGTGACGACACACAATGATTTCCAAGCTCCTCCTCAAGAGATTATTTTTTCTTGTGTTTAGTACTAACAAAATTAAGGAAGGAGGAGAGTTTAATGTACAAATGATCACTGTCAAGAATTTTATTACAACACCTAGTTTTTCATAAGGTGTTATTAAAAGCAAACATCTCCTATCCTCTGTAGTGCACTAAGCTTAAAGCAGGCAGCAGACCCCATAAATAATCTGTACTGTGCCCTCAGCTACCCTGCTTTCACAGCCCTTCATTGCCCTCTGCCCTGTATCTTCACCCTGCAGAACTTGTACCTACCTTCAAGTGGTATATTACATGCACTTTAGGGTTTGGTCTTTGGTTTTTTTGGAACATTAAACCACTAAATTAGAGTATGAAGTACTGGATTCTGCATTCACCACACCGATATCCTCGTATGTGGTCATCTAAGGCAGCAGAAAAAGAATACCTGGATCTGATTGTGCTCCTGTATTTCAAAGCTGTTTCAGATACCTGTTCAGCGTAGAAATGCAATGTAAAAGAGAGCAAGAGGAGTTGAGGTCATCTAAGGCAGCAGATCTAGGATTTCCACACTTCTCTCACTTTCTCACACTTCACTCTCACTAGTGAGAATTTATTCAGAAAAGTGTGTAGAACTACTAAGCACATTGTCTTGGGAGGTGATTATTTTTAACTTCAGGATCTGCGATTGGTTCTCACTCCCTTTGACATTTCACCTAGCAATACTAACAATTTAGATGTTAACTCACAATTTAGTAGTAACAATCAGTAATGGCGAACTGCAGCAAACTGCCCAATAAACCAGAAATTCCTGTTACAAATGTCTTTAGGAACATTCAACAACACAGAAGATTTTGCACGGCAGGACAAGATGGGAGGACGTATATCCTGTCTGCAAGCACTCGTCAGATTCCATTGTTTCTGATAATTCGTAGTTACATAAGAAGAAAAAGTTGTTTGATTCAGAACACCTGCACTAAAGTAAGTTTTCCTAGAAAAAGCGCAGGAAATAAATAGCATAAACAAGGAGAACAAAGAACTAAGAGGCACACAGACTTGATATGGCAATCCTGATGTTAGGGTCAATGTTCTCTTCAGAAATACAAATAATACTGCTGGAAAAGTCGGCGTGTTCCAAAACTCCCATTCTCCTTCAAAGGCAAGAGAACTTGAAATAATGCAATAAAGAGAAATGTACACCATAGATAAATCTGTGAGATAACCATGCTTTGTCTAAGAATGATGTTCAAACCTTACCACTGACTAAAGGCATACATTGAATGTACAAAAGCAGGTGCCCACGCTGCATTTGCCAATGCTTTTACTAATCCCACTTCTCAATTTATTCTCTTAGCTTCTATCCCAAGGTTTGACTTCTTTTCAAAACAAATGAATTTGGCTCTCAAGTGCATTGTGCTGGAGGCAGTATTGATACATAGTGACTATAAATGAAAATTAGACCACACAGAGGGATATACTAAATTATTCCAGAGGAAAAACAATGTTAAAGTGGGATTTATACAGAATATCATTAAAGCAATAGGGTAAAAAAAATACATATAGTTTTAAAAATAATTGTAATATTCATCTCTGATGAGATGAAACTGAACAAAAACACAAAAATATCAGGAAGTGGGAAAGCACATTTGAACTCCCAGGCCACTTGAATCTGCCTTACTTGTGCTGTGCACTAAATGTGCAGCTAGATATTGCTTGTAGCTCCAGAGCAGATGCAGCTGCATTTTCAGAACACTTTGAGGTTTTCTTTCCCCCTGCCTCTCTAAATGTTTTTCTTACTTTGATCCTCTCAAGAAAAAGACTTAATGGCAAAGCTTCTGCCTTTGCAAAGACAAGGAATATCTGACACATAATTTACTTGGAGGGGAGGAGGGTTCTATGTCAGGTATCTGAAAAAGTTTGTAATTTAGACAAAAAGGGATATATTTCATAGCTCCCTTAAGACGTTCCCCTAAGGCTGCATTCCTATTCTCTCATCCAGAAACCTGATCAGCTACCTTATAGTAGGTTATGCAATCCCTTTAAATTACCTGTTAACAAATGCCTCTTGCCACAATATGGGACTATTTCTGTCCCTTTTTGTTCACGGCACCTCCACTTCCTTGGAATGGGGACCTGCGCACTTTATTCTGCCATCGTGGCACCACACAGTCAGTGGTGGTCCAGATGTGTGCATCACGTTGCTCATCCAGCAGGTCCCATGGTTTCTTTCCCTCTGGAATTTATCGTGAACACATTGATTAAACAGGATTCTAACTAACTCACACTTCCCCTTGCTTTAAACAAGGGGCTGAAGGATTAAGCAAGTAAGAAAGTTTCTTGCCAGTATGCAACAGCGTCTTACTGAAAGCCTTAGCATCCGATCAGGGCACTCAGCAAGGTTTTCAATAGACACTGTAGAAACACCTTTGCTTTGTTTTGCCTTAAAATTATGTACCTGTTCGAACTGGTTTCTGAATTATACTTTTCCATAAGAGAACACCAACATTTGTATTGGCATCTGTGCCTCACTTTTCCCCCTCCTTCATTTTCTCTTTCTTTTTTATCCACCATTCCTTTCTCAGTGATGGAAAGGAAACCAAAACCAGTTTATCTGTTCCTGTTAGCCTTCATTGCCAATCAAAACAAAGCCAAAACATGACAAAAACCAGCAGATGCCTTTTGCCCTTTGTTTTTTATCTAGTGTCTACACATCTCTAGGCAGAGTAATCTTTGCATTGTTTCTTTAGTCAAGATTCAAGCCAAAGTCTTCAGGTGTATTGGACCTAGAGAACTTGTCTCACAGAGACCAAATACACCTCTCATCACTTAAAATTAGGCTCTGAATACATAAAAGTGATCTTCTTTATACAGCTTCAACTTTTATCACAGTGCTTCCTCATTCCCTGGAGTATCCTTATAAGGACACAGTTTTCCTTATCACTACTGGGAAATACTGGGGAAATGTGAAAGATTTCTCAGTTCCTTTGTTGGAATTTCCTTTTCCAAAAAGCTGCAGACCTTGTGCTTTTTGCTTAAACTCTCAAAGCAGGTAGAGCAAAGAGATGATCAGGAAGCTCGTGAGGCTTTGGGACACACAGAAAAATCTTAGGCAGAGAGCAACCAGAGCAGGCAAAATAAATGAGCACTCTGCTTGTACTTTATTATGCAATAATATTTACTTGTTATGATGAGCTGGCAATATATCTTAGAGCAGTTAGAATGGAGTAATGGAGTTTATAGGCACAGAACACAAAGCAGAAGCTAAACTCTAGTGGCCTGGAAATTACTTATCCTCCTATCCACTAAATGGCAGAGCCTCTCATCTCAGAAACATTAACAATACAGGACATCAATAAACACTTCTTGATACACCAGTATTAGGTGTACAGGCTACCTTATCTTTTCACAGAGTGCAAGAATCAACTCTTTTCATACTGGATAGTTAAGAAAATACTTCATTTTCATATATAACATTAATGATAAAGTACAGCGTAGCCTTCAAATGCAGAAGTAGATCCCACTTGAGAAGCAGGCATTAAGGCAGAGAAGAGGAGAAAATCCTGATTCACCAACTAAAGAAAATAAAAACTGATGCTGAAATGGAAAGAGTAAAGCAGGTCATGAAGTGGGAGGTTAACAAACTTGGTATAAAATATCTTGCACTTGTTTACACACCCATACATATTTAAAATTGCAACAGTAGTGCTATTTGCTGTTTCTTGCTGTCCCAATCCATGTCTCATTTCTGCATCTTGTGCAGCATCTCTAAAACAGAAGAGTCATCAACAGATAACTGGTTACTTAAATATTTGCTGGGTAAGCCATGCAAGTTATACGTTGTCTTTTTTTGTTGTTTTGTTTTTGACTACAGTAGCATTTATTATGATTTCTAACAAAGGATATCATTGGGATTTAAGACATTTGGGTTTTTTTTTTCAGGGTCAGAACTTTACTCAGAGTTTGTAAATTAAATCAACTGTCTCAATAAAAGCTAAAGTGAAAGCCAAAAAAAGACAGTTACAGTCAATACAATTTTTTCTCCATAGACCTGAAAGCCTGTTAAGTGGCAGTATTAGAAATGTCATAATATGCATTTTGACAGCAGTATGGCAAAATTAAAGAGCTCATTTTCCAGGCATCTCACGGGATGCAAAGTCAATAAAAACAATTAATGGTGTTCAACAGCTCCTCTGATTCTAATTCCCCAAAGTGTATAGGTGAAATCTAGTGGGGAAATTTGTATAAAATTTGTTGCCCACCCAGCGTAGCCAACTATGTTAAATTTGGCCTATCACTTCAGGCATCTTCTCTATTCCACATTAGCCCTTTTTCTGCCAAATGGATTACATCAGAGCTTTATTAATACTCTTTTACTTGTCTTTGTCTGATAAAGTTTTCAAGTAAGAAAAAGATGGAAGAAGTCAGAATAACAGCATAAATCTTCCTCTATTTCTAGAATGTACTTTATAGATACTGCCTCAGAAGGACCACCACCTTCATTTCCACCAGCATAACCAAGGAAAGTCATTTGTTTCCTTTGAATTTATTTTTACAGACATTATTTCTGATGTTCAGTCCACTTTCTTAGAGGAAAAAAATTTGGTTAAGGATTCCAGAGCTGTCCCATGAATGGCAAAGAGAGCTGGAGAGTTGCAACCATGGTAAAAATTTCATTCAAGCCACTATAAGCATTCCTGTAGGCCTCCACAAAAAAAAAAAAAAAAAAGCAAACAAGCAAGTCTGGAATTCATTCAACTCCAGCTTCAGTCTTTCAATATCCATAATTACTCCCGAAGGACTAATGAGGAAACCAGTCCTCTATCTTGTAAGAAACACTGACAACCAGGAAGCAAGACACTTGGTGCTATGCAGCCGATGAAGCTAGACCCTAAAAGACTAGGAGAGGCAATGAGAGAAGTGGATTTAATGAATCCAATATTTTCAATAATTTAATCCTACAATAGAAAAACATTCATCTGCTCAGTCGTTTTTCTCAGACAATCCTATTTTTAAACTGTCTGAAAGGGCTCTATTTATACAGTAATAATGCTGTAAGGCCCTCTGAAACAAATGGGACACGAGACAAAGAATAGGGAAGAACTATCTGTTGCATAAGAACTGCTCTGGCTGGATTTTGACATCTTGCTCTGTTCAGATAAATCACATTATTCCAATTCCTTTTATACTTATCAAAATGAGGTTTCCACACTTAGTGAAGATAAACTTACCTGAAGTTATGGGTAAGTTCATGTTTACAAGGCAATAACTACACTTGATCTTCAAAAATACTCCCCAAGATGTAAAGTCCTTGATCTTTATTGAAATACTGGATGTTCTCCTTCAACAGACAATGCTCAAGGATTCAATGCAAGAATTATTCTATTGTGAAAAGCATTATAAGTATTGGACTTTTTTGAATTATAGACATATGACAAAAACTGGAAATCAGCATCTCTGAAGTTTAATGCATAATCATTCACAATAAATCACCTCCTAAACCAAATAATCCCAGTAAAAACATGATTGACGACCCACTCTTAAAAGGCTTTTCAACACCTTATTGCATTCTTTTGATGATCTAATTTTAATAATCTAATAATTTGCTCTTTATCTTCGATCATCACTTTAAGATCTAATTTCAAATGACAAAAAAAAAAAACAACAAAGGTAAACTGTCCCTTAGAGTTCTCAAACACTTCTCTGAATAGTAAGTGCAGGCGAACTGTTAGGTCAGGGCTTGAAGGGATGACTGAGCACCTGAAGAAGGGGTGTGGTTGGCCCCTGGAGCACAGGCAGGCTGTTTACACCTGTGCTCCCCCAGGACTGGAAGGGGTGAGCCTGGGGAGGGGTTGCCCTAGGCTTAGTTACGGGCCAGACAGATATCAGGAGTTTGGAAAGAAGCAGCAGCAGGATGAGGGAGAGCATTGTGAGAGCTCCCAGCTCCAGACAGGACAATGGTGTCGTTGTGAGAGTTTGGGACTTCATCCATAACAGCAAGGTTGGTCAAACTGAACTTCAAATATCATGGCAACTCTGAGATTTCTCATAAATACATAATTTCTCACACTTTGGAAGGGAAAGTGAACATCCTTCAACAGAAGTTTTTAATGAAAAAACTGCAATATCCATTAAAATAACAATCAATAACAACACTCCCAAGGCAAAATGCATAGAGAACCTTAGCTTTCTGAAGTACAGGCATTTACACTGCATTGCCATTCAGGCTTCTGCCACAGATAAGTGTCTCCAGACACATGTATCGCCCTGGCCTAGGATGCACTTGGGATCCTTCAGAACACCAGAAGCCTGACGTGCCAAGACACAAAGTCATCTTGCAGGATAGTTTCTTTATCTGAAGTTTGTGTTCCTCAACCGGACAAATCACAGTTTGTTACTTGTACAGGACTGAATGCCACATAACCCACTATTAACGCTGCTATTGATAAACAGCCTATCTTCATAAAACAGTGGAAAAACATAAAAGCAGCAACCATGACTCCTGGCAATCTGAAAACCAAAGAACAGAAGGACAACAGAAACAGCAACAACAAGAAGGAGCAGCATTCAAGGTGTTAACCAGAGCGGATAACACTTTCTATTAATTGCAACAAGCAAGTACTGCAAGGAGAGCCACTGAAAGGGCCACAATCTCTGTACAAATCACAAAAAATCTTTCTCAAAAAAAAAAAAAAAATTAAATCTGCAGGAATGATAAAGTATTAGGAATCATCTCATGGGATTAATCACATCACCATCAAGATATTTAAACTAATCCATTCTCGCTGTGCTGGTCACAAATTACGGTTTACTGAGATCCGATTAGAAAAAGCAGCTGTTGCACCAAAAATGTGAAAAACAACAGCAAAATGACAAGGACCAGCAAGAGCTACATGTTCTATTATATGATGTTCCCAGCTTGTAGTCCTCAGACAGTCCACACAACACAACAATGGCCCTCAAGCACTCTTTGACAGAGGGACTTAGCACAGGTTACACTGCCCAGCTACGTGATGATGAGACAGACAGCTTCTTCAGCTCTGACGTGCTTGAAACACATCACTTACGCTCAGCCACTGTTTAAAGTAAAACCTAGCTGCACCATATGAACCCTTATTTTAAATCAGTTGCAGTTCTCAATATATTATTATAGCAGCTGCAAAAGAAGCTGTTCTTTTCCCAACATAAACACAAGCTTTTCAATTTGGGTTTTTAAAAAGCTAAGCTCTCCAGCAAAGTGGCTGAAAATAGCAACTGCTTGATAGCTTAAAACCTTCCCTGAGCACTGGCCATGGTTAGAAACAGTCCAGCACTTCACCAGATGGAGGAGAACTCACAGAAGGATGCTGGAATCAAACCCAAAACTTCCTCTTGAAAAGTAAAACAGAAGGAAAAAGAAAAAGCCAACACATTTGGATGAAGTACTAGAACTCCTTTCCTCCTAACTACAAAAAGAACAACTGAGGGCAGGTGGGACACGTAGAAATGCCCACAACATGTGCCCAGATACTACCAATGTCCTCTTCCTCCCCTGTGCCAGACTTCCCATGGTCTGAGTGATCTCCAAGGCACAGCAAGGCTCGCGGGAAGGAGGGAACAATTTTAGCTGACCCAGCTGTAAATACAAAGGCACACAAGCCTACAAAAAGTTTTCCTTTTAAAGAAAACACTTAATTCTAAGAGGTTTATTTTTCATGTAGATTATAACAACAGAATTTCCCACTTTCAATTCTATTTATTAAAATTTCTTTTGTATATGGCAAAAGGGAAGCTTTTAAAAGCAATGTGAAAAAGGTGAAAATATTATTAATCCTAAATCTCAAAATCTCATAGTTAAATCCACACTGAAAATGTTGAAAATTTTACCTCAATGTTCCTTTGTAAAATCATTAGCATTTTTCTTGTTGGAAAAAATTCCCTGAGAATTGAAACCAATTTCCTAGAAGCCTGTAATTCCTGCAGACATAGTTGTTGTACTAGACTTATTTATATTTCAATTTCGTTTGTGCATTCTTGTTTGTTTTTAAGTGAAAAGGATTTTCCTCATTCAGAATTCAGTTATAAGATTTTACCTCAGCAGTTAGTTTTCTAAAGCACCCTTTCCCCTTCCTTTTCCACTACCTCTTCACAACAGGTGAGAATAATGTGCATCTTGCTTTCCTCAGTCAAGGCAGCTGTCAAGGTCGCTTGCTGGTTTAACTTGCTGGAGGCTCTTGCAGATTAAAGCCCTGGACAGACATCAGTGCAAGGAACACTAACTGTGGGCGTTCTCTCATGCCCAAGTAGTGCAAAAGCAGCTGAAACTCAAGACCTTTTATCCAGTGTATCCTTTTATCCACACATAATTTTTAAAGACTGCTTCTTCATATCCATCCATACAAAACATACTTGAGAAGTGAAATACAAATGGTGTGCAATTACTGCAATACTCCTCCCTGACCATAAAACATGTAGTGATGACTTGCTCTTATCCATCCACATATGACTGTGAACAAGCATAGTACATCATTTTTCACTAAGACACCATTTGCTTAAGTAAATAAATAAATAATCATCCCTGATCTTTCAAGGCCTATGTGGACTATTTTCTCTTCTTCCCAAAACAAATTTTACAAACTGTTTTACCTCCCAGCTGCATTTACAGCCAGCTAATTTATCATTGAGTCTTCCTCCCACTCAGCCGCCATCCAGAGATGCTGCATGTCAGCACCTACAAACCCCTTTACTGTTCTCCTCTCCCTCCTACACTACTTCACTGATGCCCTAAAAAGATCAACACAAGCACCACTATTTACAACACAAGACAAAATTGCTCCAATATTCCTTGGTGCTACCATTGATCATCCATTGGATGAGATGGAAATATTCTGGTCTTGTTTCAGGTCCCCTCAGTGGTTACCAGAACAGTTATTCTCAATTACAGTTCTGCAATATTAAAGATCCCCTTTTTGTCCTCTACTTAGAGAGCACAAACATGAATGTCAGGAACTACTTCATATGATAATTACCTTTTCAAAGTAAAATATCCAATAATAAAATACTCTGTGTAAAAACCTGCATACAGTGTTTATAGTGAGCCTATTCATACAGAAAATGAACAATTTACATGGCTCAATTTCAAAGCAATCAAACGCAGGATAAGCAGCCCAATATACATAAGTGATCGGATGTAAGTGATACATATCGGTATGTGAGCCACTAGAAAACAGCAGACTGACCTCTGCTACCAGCACGGGTATGAAACCCAGGAAATGCTGGAGAACAAACTCTTTCTATTAGTTTTGTTTATGTTAAGGAATATTATCTCTAAAGAGATGCAGTTGTTGTAGATAAAAAGATTAGTTTTTCAAAAAAACCAACACCATAAATACATTGTTGGATTGCAGATTAAAAGCTGCATTAACTGCTTAAAACTTAATTTGCATATAGCAAGAAAACACAATAAAATTACCAGGATAAAAAGAAGTATAATGGCTTTGCACACTTGCCAAGCACGTTCTCCTATATTAAAATCCCCAGTAGGCTAGCCTAAATCTTTAAAAAGGGAAAATATCAACAAGCAATAAGAGATGAAGAGGTTTAAGAAAGTTCTTCGTATAAAGAACAGAATTTTCTTTTCAATATGAATCAAAAATCCCTTTAAGCAAGAAACAAGACTTAACTTATTATTTCCTATTCATTCTATTGTTATTATATCACGGTGATTAAAGATAATCTCAACAATAATGAAAATGAAGTGGTTCCATATTAAGTACCCACTGAAGAGACAATTTTATCCACATCCTCAATGCAAAGCATTCTAAAATTTCACAAAAATATTTATCTCTATAGTCAGCTCTTAGTATCTCAGCCATCTCATTGATTTCAATAAGCTCAGTAAAATATTCTATTTAATCTAATATTAAGTAATAGCAGGTCCCAATGTGAAACTGAAGGCACGGTGATCAATACAGTAGTCTTGTACAATCACTTGGAAACAAGCATTGTTTTAGGTAGGATGAATTCTTACAAACCACAGATATCTAACCATCACAGTTCAATAAACTAATAAGTTATAAGTTTGAAAGCACTGCTCAGAAACATGATCAACAGAAGTGGAGGTGAGGCCTACAGCAAGCACAAGGCCTCGCCACTGTGGAAGGGACAACCCCAGGCAGGAGCAGCCAGTGGGGACAGGCCTGCTCCACAGGCAGGCCCCAGCTCCAATGCCAGCTTGCAGCCTGCACAAGGGCCGGAGCGGGTCCCTGGGTCCCCAGACCAGCCTGCCAGGAAGTCCTCACAACATAACTCCTCTAAATACCTTGAAACAAACGAACAAAGCAACACAGCAAGGCTTTACAGTTTGTACAGCTGTCTTCAGGGAATCATTTTTCTTTTGTTCCATAAAAATATAGTCTGGTGTCTCTGCTCAACCACACACATATTTTTGCTAAGGCAATAACAGAGGAGTTGGAGTTTTCCTTCACCTAAATCTTTCTCTTGAAGAATTAAGTGATGTAAAAACCTTCTTGGCTCATAGCTTCTCTTTACTAGCTTCCCTCCTAACTCTGTTTCTATAATGCTATAGCAGATATAAAGTGTCTGCTCACACTGTAAAACAGATTTTGTATCAGCATTCATATATTTGTTACATATTCAAAATATACAATACACTGAGTACTATGAAGACAACAAAGAAAAATACACAAATAGAACACTTGAGATATCATATAAACCAGTTTAATACTAAAACAAAGGTTTGTCTCTGCCTTCAAATGCCTTAAAATAAAAATGTTGAATATCTATTAGATTAATGCTTATGAGAATATATCTCATGACATTTCAGTTTCAATTTAATTTTTGTTTTTAAGACAGCATCTTCATAACTTATTATATATTCTATTATATTTATGCTTTTAAGCTAAGATACATCTGCACAAACTCCCTATGTACTTTTTCAGACAGTATGTTATCATCTAGCACAAGAAGTCACAGATGGTTTGCTACTTTAACTGTGTAGCAGATAGAAACAAATGTCACATCAGGATTGCCTTACTATTTGCTAACACAGCAAAGTTTCCAGTGCAATGGCTACTTCAAAGGTTACAAAGGAGAAGATATTACACAGATAACTTCTATTTCCTATGCATTAAACATACCCAAGTTACCCCAAAAAAAGAGAGAGAGAGAGAAGCGTGTTCTGCTCATCATTTATGTATGTGAAACATTTTTCTCTATGAAGCTGGCATTCTGCCATCTTAGAGATCGCCTGCTGAACTGCCCCATCTTGGCTCGCATTATGGAGAACAGGAACAACAGGCATGCTTTTATAAGGCACAGAGCCAAAGTGAGTAATATCTTACAATTTATATAATTACAGAAAACACAAACTTACTGAGATGCATATAGTATGTAAATTTATTTCTACTTCTGCTTCTGAAAATCTGTCTCACCAGAAGTAACTACATACTCAGGTTTTGGTTTCATGAAAATGGATGGGGATTCCTCACCTGGTTTCTAACACAAAGAGCATTTCATGACTAAATCAGTGCAAGTATATTGTACCCTTAATTTCTTACACATGGTTGGTTGGTTTTGTTTTGTTTTTTAACTTAATATGCTGAAATAAACTGATATTGGGGCCAGAATGAAGTCAAATAAGAATCTGTGATTTTACCATTCATTACTGGACAATGCTGTCAGACAAAGGGTCTGAATTTTGGGTGGTCTGGTGCGGACCTGGGAGTTAGACTCAATGATCCTTGTGGGTCCCTTCCAACTTGGGATATTTTATCAATCACTATCATCATGTAATCAGAAGGGTACCCCCAGAAATCATCTTCCTATCCAGAATTATTTTAAAATACAAAGCTTCACCTTTTTTTCCCTTCTCATTTAACACTAAACTATGAAAATTTACTAATGTTTATAAAATACAAAGCACTAACTTTAGTATTATGAACTCCTATTACATCCATCATTAAACGTCCATAACAGCATGCTGCTTTTACTACTACTCGTCAGTCAAAACTATTTGTTGCCCCCATTTTTCGCAGACTTGAGTACAAATGTAGAGAAAAGCAAACAGCCAAAAAAGAAGTCTTCAGAACATGCATTCAAATCAGCCAATACCAGACCACACCAACAAAGAAAATCGCACTTTATAGAAACCTGTACCCCTGTGGTATGAGTAACACTGGGGAAAGAACTAGCCCTCAAATATTACAGTATCTAGAACTCTCCAACATCTTTAACTTCTAAAACATCACAGCAGCCTTAAAACAAATGTGGTTCACCCTTACGTTCACATCTACTGGTACCACATACGTATCTGCAATCATGGACATATGCAACAGACAAGCTGTTGCTACTCTAGCTGAGTCCACTCACAAGTACCTCTTTTATTCTAGAAGAGAACAATTTCTTATATTTATATGAAAACATGACTCAGTCAGTTAAATCTGCTCAGAAATCCACCGTAAACTTGAAATTTATTATTTCTGACTCTGTATTGAATAGCAAGGATAAAGGACAAGGGACCACACTAGTTTCATTAATTCTTACCTTCCATAATTCTTAGTTAAGCTTACTGTTTTTATGATAATCAGTTTCACAGTATTATTCTTTGAACTGAATTTTACTGCCATGAAGCCATTGTATAATTAGCCTAAAATATACCAGTTACAAGCCCTTTAATTGAGTTCTATTTTCTTATCTCTCTTTGAGAGCAAACACCTCTCTTCCAAACTGAAATTTCAGAAAAATATTGAGGTAAGTTAAAAAAAGCCATTGCATATCACTGAGGACCACACAGGTACAGACTGAAAAATGTGCATACAGAGCATCAACCACATGCTGTTAAAGCTGGAAAGAAACAAGGATGTAAGAAGCAGTTATCGCAGGATAGTAATAAACTACTTCCACTTGTCTCATGATTTCCAGCTGACACATCTGGGAAAGCATCAAAGTGTTAGGGATGTACTAACAACACCCTGTATTACGCCTAAGTGTAGCCAGCCCTTCCTCCTGACTGAAGTCAGTGTCAGAAGATAAGTCCGAAATAGGCCTCTGGCAATGGGACAAGCTGATTGTTTCCCACAAAATGACATTATCAAAATCACCATTTCCAAGACATTTTCTATACTTTCAAAAATGTATCTATTATTTGACAAGAATAAAAACCATGGTAAGCATTATAAAAAATATGTTAATCAGACAATTATTTAATATAAAAATTCACGTTTTCAAACAAGAAAATTTTCACATTCAATGATCCTTGTGGGTCCCACTAGAAGTGTGCAAACATGTCACTGAAGAAGAAAAAACAACAAAAAAGTACCACTGAATGTGATTATTCAAAACAGCTGATTTGCACATAAAAAGAAATAGGAAAGTTACAAGTATGAGTTTCACTTTTATATTAGGAAACCATATAATACCAAATCAGCAATTCACAGGAACACAGAGAATTCAAAACAATCTGTGCTGACATTCAGTGCCTTAGTAGGGTCACACTTCAAGCAGGGACAGTATAGCATATGCCAGCAAATGAACTTCTGCCAGTACTGAAATAGTACTTAGGAAAACCAACCTTTTCCAGTTTCAGCCAGAGTAGGACTCGACACTTGAACTGGATTTAGAAGTTCAGGGGAAAAAAATAGCTTGTTTTAAAAAGCACCATTTTAAAATCATGTCATCTGCGTTAGTGTTAGAAATTTAAAATCAGATTTTAAATCTGATAGGTATCTGTAATCTTCTGGTTCCTCAGTCACATCTCTCTGTGTTCATAAATACTCAGGTCCTTCAAGGTCTTGACAGTTCCAGCAAAGGTCTAAACAAATCTCTAAAAAAAATTAACACTGGCCTGGCACCACAGCCAATCTATTTCTCCAAAATTCCAGAGCATTAAGTAGTACAGTACTACCACATAAAACAGTTATACTTATGGGCAGTTTTGGTCCAGCAGAATAACAGTAAAAGCATTTGCTCATCACTGAACATAGTTAATAAATTTGATTTGCATTCAGTGCTCCTAACTTGCAGCTTGGAAGGCCAGCAGCATTGTGGTCTGGAGAAGAGGGTGTTTTCATGCACAAAGCAAAACAAAAAAGCCCAGAACTAAAAAGAAGCATTTAGAGAGAAAGATTTAAAGCGAGACATGGCTTACATTCATTAAAATCAGAGATATAAATCCAGGCACAGCTAATTGTCATTGATCACATATAGTCTTCACATATGGTATCTATTTATAAATGGTCATCAATAGCACAAGATGTGAGGACACTCAGGGAAAAGTGAAAAAAAAAACCACTTCCCAGAAAAAACTGGCAGGAAAGGCTTTGACTCTTAGATGGCAGCCACAGGCAATCTTGAGCCATGGCTCTGACACAAACTTCTTCACAATTTCCTCCACACTAAGAATGAAATATTAAAAACTTATGTTGGACAGTCTTTGACACAGAGTCCCTAAGACAGTGAGAGGAGAAATGTTGCAACTACACTCACACAAACTCATACAAACAAAGAATGCAAGGCAGATTTTTGCATTACTGTCATTTTATACAAGCGGAAACAAATGCAGCTGCCAAGCACTAAATAATTGCTGTTTAAAGGATTGGTTAATAGCATAAATGTGATTCATCGGGTATTGGGAGGAGGAAAAGTGGTAGAGGAGATTTTTGTTACCATTCCTTCAGAAAATCACAGAATGAAATGAACACTAAGTCCTCCTCCTTGGACTGTCTCCCCACAGCTGCAAGCAGGGAAGGGCCAAGTGTCAGGTGATCAGTTATGGTGGAAAATCAACAGCTATGCATTTAATGGTAGGCAATAAACACCATGAAATAGAAGTACACATAATACAATAAAATCTATGCAGCTACCTTTCAGTCTCATTGTAAATGTTTTTAGGATATAAATTCTTCCCAAAAATGTAAGCCCAAATGTTACACAAAAAGGAGATTTAAATCATTATCAACTGCATATCCACACACAAAGATCACAAACTGCAGTGAAGTTTACTGGGCTAATTTGAACAGGCAGCATGCCATTATTATTTGTTTGAATTTGAGGTTTTGGATTCAGAAGTCTCAGTGGTACTGCTGCTATGACTAATTCATCGTGCCAATTATTTCACTCTCATTATTTCTTTAAAAAATGCCCACTACCTTGTTTCAAAGGACCAAGTTGCAACAAAGTTTTGTTTGTTTTTCCCTGTGCTAGGTGCCAGCTGGCCAGAACTTGGTACAGATGCTGAATATTCTGCTGTTCTTCAGGAAGGATGTATTTCCTCAGCAACAGCCTTGATGTACGGGCACAGCAACATCAATGTTGGTAGACACACCTATTACCCTACAGGCTTCCTTCATTATCCAGCTCCTCATGATGATAAAATCTGTTCTGCAGGATGGGGGGCGGTATCAGCAGAATTTCTATACATGAACACCAGGATTCGGCTATTAAAGATCACAGACAAACTGTATTGTTGCATCTCTATTTGAGGATTTCTTCTTACCTTTAATGTCATGATGAGAATATATTTGAGTGGAATTGCAAGAAACTCAGATTTCTAATTGCAGTGACTTGGAAATTACTTTGGCAGGTGAATGCAGCCTTGCAACGGCCAAAACCTTATAGTCAAATCAGTGTGTACAGCAAGAGTTAAAAACAGATGTAGAATGCAGTATTCTAGGTGGCCACAGAAAGATCATCTAGCAAATGAAAGCAGAGTTAAATATGATGTGACTAAAAGTACATTTACTTCTAAAATTTTACCTTGTTTTAAGTAACCTTATGCCATTAATAGAAAAAATAACAATTATTAAAAAATCAGAGTGCAATCTTTGTTTTCGCACCACATACTCTTCTGAGTAATACATGTGCAAGGCAGTCAACTTCACATTTTATTTTCCTTGGGTCTTTCACTTTGCAACAAGAAACAGAAAAAAAGTTTAAGGACTGCATGAAAACTGCAAATGCACAAAAACTGACATCGAAATTCCAAACAAATGCACTGATATTACTTTCACCTCAAAAGTACTTATCCAGCCTCCAACACCTTCTCACGGTCACACTATTACCATATAAGCACACACAAGAGCAGAAGAGGAACCTTCTGGCTACACATCTCAAGGCTGTTCTACGATATACCCATTCTTAAATGACTCTAGGAAGTTTCTCTGGAAGCTAAGAGACTATCAGAATGCCAAAGTGCCACTACCTCCCTTCACCCAAAGAACAAGGCCAAACTGGCTGGGGATGCAAAATTTCAGTGGTGAGTAGCTTTGTATATCCTTTGCATCCATGAGTTAAGGCAGAGGGATTTAGTGAAAACCTTAAATCATTAAAAGCTAAAAATGCTCCACACATCCACTATCTGCAGGGATTCAGGAGCCCCTCAGTGCCAGGTCAATGGTCCATCCAGCCCAGTGCTGCATCTCCCACAGACCACTATGAAATGAATCCTGGGAAAACTGCAGTCCCTGCAGAGCCTGCCCCCTCCTACTCCTCTAGCACCCAAAGCCTTGAACGAGAGATGTTGGAGAAAGTCATCAACAATCCTAACCACAGCAAGGGGGTTGGAACTACATGATCTTTATGGTTCCTTCCATCCCAGGCCATTCTATGATTCCATTCTACGAGTATTCTTAGCATGTATATTTCTGGACCAGCTGTCCATAAATCTTTCAACCCTCTGTTTGGTCCCATCCAACGCTACCTCCCCCCACAACCTCCCACAGCTGTGAGTGCCAGGAGCTCACCATCATCCTCTGACTGAGTTTCAAGTTTCCCTCAGCTCCCATACTGAGGGAACTAGCAAACAATTCCCCACTTCCCATATATATTGATTTCATAAGACTCAGTCATCTCTCCTCCCCTCCCCTCTCCTCAGTCTGTTCCTCACCATCATGGTAAGTCCCAGGCCTTTTTATTCTCTCCTCATCCTGCATTCATCCATCTCTTAGGGATGGATCTTCTATCCTCACTCTCAAACATCTCCAGGGAAAGGGTCTTGGATGTTAGCTGCAGTGTAATCCACTTGGAAATATTTCAAAAGAGTTTTCAAACAGCTGGCAGGAATTAAAAAGGAAATACACCTCACAGTTATCTGACGCTGGACAAAAGATGATGCGAAACAAAAAACCCATAACATTAGTTTGAAGAAAGACATGGAAATATCATCCACTAATATTCAGTAACATCATTTTTTTTATTTTAAATGCATTTTTATTTAATTGGGAGTTCTCAGAAATACAGTGACGTATTCATGAACAATAACAATCCTTTAATGTCTTTATCTCGATGGCCACCTGTCTTATACTTGTACATGAAAACAGTCAGAGACCGTCTACTACATTTCCTAGAACTAGATAGGTATAAAGAAATAAGAATCAAATGTAATTTTTTAAGACTTTTTTTGTGCTTTGCATTGGTCATCAGAGCCTATTTCACCTTTGTGGGTTTTTTATGGGCACTTGGTCAGAGCCATCCCATGCTACGTATTCTTATCTATTTGTGTACACCTCTTTTCAGATAGGGTCATACTAGTCATCACTGTGAAGTCATATATTGCTCCTTTGCACAGCAAAGGTTCCAAATACTTTCATTATGCTTATCTCATTTTCTAATCTCCATCTATTCCAACCAGTCCTCAAAAAATTATTTCCTTCTTTTTGTTTACCCCATCCAGAAATGTTTTTCATAATCACTCTTACAAAGAGAATGAAACATTTCCTCTCTTCAGAAGAGAATAAAAAATTAAAACCAGCTGAAATTTAACTGTATTCAGAACCTATGCCTCAGTGTTCTCTTAATGAACACCATTTTACAAAGTGAACAGATAAGGTGAGCTACAAGTTAGCAAAAGAAGTCATTGCAGCAATTTACTACTGATTGGAAAATATTAATAGCTTCAGGCAAATTAGTCATTAACTGATACTGGATTGGAAGGTGATATAACATTAATAATTGAATAAAAAACACTTTGAGCAATAAAAGCTTAGGGTTATTTATTTAGCCAATTAGACTCCTTTTGGCAGCATCCCTGCTTTTGAATAAACCATGTATGTTCTTCAATTAATCATGAGAACTGAAAACTACAAATCTGCAGTCTCTGTTTCCCAGTCAAAGAGATACATAGCGCAAGAAGCCCAAAAAATTGAGGGAGAAATAAGTATAATTTACATTCCCTCTCAGTGGACAAAAGAGAGCTGGCTCTTGGAAGATGTGCTAATTAGCAAAGCTTGGCTACTGGTGCTTAAAGATCTGTTCCTCATGCACCACCTTCCGAATCCTCTCAGAAAGACAGGTACAAATTGCACCTATAAAAAGTTATAACCATTAATATGCATATGAGGTGCATCTTGTTATTGCTAATGTTTAACATAGATTAGGGGGATCTATGGGAGAGGTCACAAGATACAAATGTGAAACCAGAATACTACACTGAATTACCATGCTCAGCATTTATTAACAGCTTTATTTTATTCAGAAACCTCAGTGTGACAAGTCATTACCACACTGGCTGCCTAAAGTTTGTTGTTTTTTTCCAGTTTTTGAAATGCCTCAACTTTAGTCCTTGTCTATCCAATGAGTTGATATGTCTCACAGTCCCTACCAAAAATTCCAAGTCCCCTACAGTGCAGTCCAACTGTACATTCTGTGTTGAGCCTCCAGTGAATGCTCAACTTTCTCTTATTCATTTCACAAAACATTCATATGGATTTGCTTATTTGAAAAAAGGCCAAAATTAGGCATTATAAATCAAATGATTTGCTTCTATCTGATAACTGAATTGTCCTTAGCAGACGGATGAAAGGGAAAAATTGAAAGTAAGGGAACCCAGCCCAATTGTGGTCTTTACTTTCAAAGCTAACAATGAAGCTGTGTCCTAGACTTAAGTCTTTTGATATTTAAACAGGGATTTTACCTGAAGAACAGAAGGTGATTTTTTTTTTTAATTGTTAGTCATTCCAGCAGTAATGCTGAGCAATTTGAAGCATGATCTTTGGAACAATCATTTAAAGAAGAAAAAAGAAAGATGTTACCTTCATTATACGGAGTAGGATCTGTAAAACTCATTTTTGAGATAAATCAATGAAAACAAAAGCAACATTCAACATATATATGCACCTGAAATTACAGCATTTTACTACCAAAACAAACCCTGTTCCCCCCCAAAACCTTCCAGTGCAAAAACAAAAATTCCACTTCAAAGCTATTTCACTTTATTTTAAACCAGTAAGTTTTCTAATTCTAGTCCAAGGTGAGGGATTTTTAACTGTCCATCCCTCATTTCTTTCACTGTATGAAGGGATATCACTGTATCACTGGCTAATTTAGCATTTTCAGAAAAGCATATTTTGTCACCTAAGCCCAAGTCCCAGTTTTCTTAGAGGAAGCATCCGGATAACTAGCACGAACAAAGGACTTCTGGTCTCCATACCTGAAAAAAAAACAAGCCTCTAGCTATTTACTTCTATGTGCAGAGGCAAGCAGCTTTAGTCAAAGGAATGCTTCCCCAACTGAAATGTTTTTTTTTGTTTGTTTGTTTGTTTTTAATTCTCTTCCATTTTGAAGTTCACCTACTGGTTTCATTAACTACGCAATCAGACCTCAGTGTAAAATTTGGATATTATGTTAGACTAGCACCAATTATTATTATTATTATTATTATTATTATTATTATTTTAATAAAGAAAGACTGAGTACCATACGTATAGAGTAATTTCTAGCATTTCAAACCAAGAGAACCATATGTATTGCACATCTTAAATTTCTTTTCTCCAGTAAGGATATTATAAGATACAAGGTACAAGTATGAATTCTGTGACAGAGTTTGAAAAAAATTATCATCAACAGATTCATGCTAATGAACCGTTTCTATAGTGTGGTGAGGCACTGGCATAGGCTGCCCAGGGAGCTGTGGGTGCCCCATCCCTGGAGGCATTCAAGGCCAGATTGGATGGGCCCTGGGCAGCCTGATCTGGTGAGTGGCAACCCTGCCTACAGCAGGGGGTTGGAAATGGATGGGCTTTAATGTCCCTCCCAGCCTAACCCATTCTATGATTCTATGAACACTCACTGGAGACAAAATGTACTTGGGCACCATCAAACCAGAAATGTCACCAAAGAACTGAAAGAAGGATTAAATGAACCTGATACAGTAAACAAACTTTATTTCCAGTATTTTACAACATAGAGCCTTTTGTATATTGCTCTTTCTTATCACCTGTCTAATGTTCAATTCAAATAGTGAATCCATAGCAACATCTAGGTGAGGATTTTCCAATTTATACAGAACACATTGATTTCACAAGAAGTTCAATAAAGTCAGGTTAAGTAACTTGAGATGTATGTCAAAATAATTGCTTTCTCCCTTAAGTTTACCCAGTAACATTTCCTTGCAATAAATATCCCATACTAAGGAGTACAACAATTATATATATATATATATATAAAAATTCTAAGTACTACTTCTCTTTTAAATTATTCAATCTAGCCTGTTATGCAGGAATTACTGAGAAAGCAAATCCACACGCCAGGTAACCGAACTACTGGAAGTAGGCAAAATAACTGCACTAAGGAACAACACTAGCTTTCTACACATGCTGACAACAATGGTGCACTGCAGTGATGCTGCTTCCAGAATTGAGCTTCAGCATCTGTTCTGCTAAATGATGACCATTCTGTCCCGCTGTTTCCTAACAATGCCCAGACTGAGTGCATAACTCCTGTGAGTCAGTAACTGAAGTTTTCACGACATCAACTATAGGCACCAGCCAGCAGATTCCTCCTTTTCAATTCAGAACAACTCAACTCCCTTTTCACCCCTATTTTTTCCCTCATTGTCATTCTTTTCCTTCACAGTTGCTCCTCACCACCACCCAGTGTGGGTCCTCTCCAGAAGGAAACTGGAGACCTGGTCACGAAGGATGTGGAGAAGGCTGAAGTGATGAATGACTTCTTTGCCTCAGTCTTCACTGGCAAAGGCTCTAGACACACCACCCAAATTGCAGAAAGAGAAGGTAAGAAGTGGGAGAAGGAAGAACTGCCCACTGTCAGTGAAGATCAGGTTTGAGACCACCTAAAGAACCTGAAGGTATACAAGTCCATGGGGCCTGATGAGATTCATCCACGGGTCCTGAAGGAACTGGCGGATGAAGTTGCCAAGACACTATCCATCATATTTGAAAGGTCATGGCAGTCTGATGAAGTTCCCACTGACTGAAAAAGGGGGAACATAACCCCCATTTTCAAGAAGGGGAAAAAAGAAGATCCTGGAAACTACAGGCCGGTCAGTCTCACCTCTGTGCCTGGCAAGATCATGGAGCAGATCCTCCTGAAGGCTCTACTAAGGCACATGGAAAATCGAGAGGAGGTGATTGGCGGCAACCAACATGGCTTCACCAAGGGCAAATCGTGCCTGACAAACCTGGTGGCCTTCTATGATGGAGTCACAGCAACAGTGGATAAAGGGAGAGCAACCGACGTCATCTACCTGGACTTGTGCAAGGCGTTTGACACTGTCCCGCACAGCATCCTGGTTGATAAACTGGATAAATATGGGTTTGATGGACGAACCACTCGCTGGATAAGGAACTGGCTGGATGGCCGCACTCAGAGAGTGGCGGTCAATGGCTCAGTGTCTGAATGGAGACCAGTGACGAGTGGTGTTCCTCAGGGATCGGTACTGGGACCAGTGCTGTTTAACATCTTTGTCGGTGACATGGACAGTGGGATCGAATGCACCCTCAGCAAGTTTGCAGATGATGCCAAGCTGTGTGGTGCAGTCGACACGCCAGAGGGAAGGGATGCCATCCAGAGGGACCTGGACAGGCTTGAGAGGTGGGCCCATGCCAACCTCATGAAGTTCAACAAAGCCAAGTGCAAGGTCCTGCACCTGGGTCGGAGCAATCCCAAGTACACATACAGGCTGGGCGGAGAATGGCTTGAGAGTAGCCCTGAGGAGAGGGACTTGGGGGTGTGTGTTGATGAGAAACTCAACATGAGCCGGCAGTGTGCGCTTGCAGCCCAGAAGGCCAACCGCATCCTGGGCTGCATCAAGAGAAGCGTGGCCAGCAGGTCGAGGGAGGTGATTCTGCCCCTCTACTCTGCTCTCGTGAGACCTCACCTGGAGTATTGTGTCCAGTTCTGGGGCCCCCAACACAAGAAGGATGTGGAGCTGTTGGAGCGGGTCCAGAGGAGGGCCACGAGGATGATCAGAGGGCTGGAGCACCTCCCCCATGAGGACAGGCTGAGAGAGTTAGGACTATTCAGCCTGGAGAAGAGAAGGCTGCAGGGGGACCTGATAGCAGCCTTCCAGTACCTGAAGGGGGCCTACAGGAAAGCTGGGGAGGGGCTTTTTACAAGGACAGGTAATGACAGGACAAGGGGTAACGGCTATAAACTGAAAGAGGGTAGATTTAGACTTGATATAAGGAGGAAATTCTTCACTGTGAGGGTGGTGGGACACTGGAACAGGTTGCCCAGAGAAGTTGTGGATGCCCCCTCCCTGGAAGTATTCAAAGCCAGGCTGGATGGGGCTTTGGGCAACCTGGTCTAATGGGAGATGTCCTTGCCCATGACAGGGGGGTTGGAACAAGATGATCTCTAAGGTCCCTTCCAACCTGAACCATTCTATGAGTCTATGATAATACGTCCACTGCTGCAAGGATCAGAACAGCCATGTAAATAGAAAGGGAGCTGTGAAATAAAAAGACAGTATTTATTAATCTGACCATAACCCTAGTTTTTGAGCCATTTCTTTTTATTATTTCCATATAAAAAGAATGACCTTGAACAAGGGGTTAAACAAACAAACAAAACACATTTGACATGACAGTACAGACCTGGAAATACAACTGCCCACAGAGGAAGCAGATCATTAAGAGAAAAACTAACTTTATCTGAGGAAACATGATCGTTTTTACTCCAGAATTCTGAAAGAATAGGGGCATGAGTTCACAGGGATGACAGCAAAGTATTTAAATAACCAACCTGTCAAGACTAACCCAAACACTGAGCAAAAAACAAACAAAAAATCTCATGTCTGCTTTAAGAGGGAAGGATAAAAGTGATGTGGGCTCTATAGACTCTTATGATTACATATGTAAAGTTTTAGAACAAATTTGAAGAATAATATATTAAAAGATACAGCTTGATGGAAAAAAGTTAAACATGGATATAAAGCTCTTTAAATACAGTAGGAAATATCAGGAAAGGGAAGAACTGTACAATGATAATCCCCACCACACCATTACATAGAGACATGTGAATAAATTTCTCTAAGTATCCAGACGATGTCTGTCAGAACATCAGAACGTAAGCAGCCTGACCACAGTGGCAGTCAGGCATACAGAGAGCTGCTTTATTTCAAGATGCCACTTGGTTGATTACCAGAAACAGAAACGTCAAAAACTTAGGAAGGACACCAAGGAAAATAAATAAAAATAATTCAAATACACATAAGTATGGCATTTAAAGGTAAAAGCATTCCTTGCTCTAGAGAATGGAAGACAGGAAACACTTGGAGTGGAATTTGGAGGTAGTTTATATAAAACCTGGCAGTGACCAGGTAAAGCTATTTTGTAAATAGCTATATTTCATATGGAAACTATCTTCTGCATTCAGAACACTTCCTTCAAATTTCCTCAATTTGCACACATTCTACGAATTAATTTGCTTTAATGACTTTTCATAGCTCTGCACCAAATCTTTCTCAGCAGTTTACCATCCTTGCACAGTAGCATGTCCTGCATTGCATTTATTGCTCAGAGCATTTCATACTACCACAATATCCTTCAGGATGCAAAGGACCTCAGAAGGCTATTTGTTCAATGCTCTGCTCAAAGCAGAGACAACAGAATTCACACTAGGCTTCTCAGGCTTCATCCAGCTTGTTCTCACAATTTCCAAGAATGGAGATTTCACAGCCTCTCCAGGCAACCAACTCTAGTATTTAATTATCTACATAGTGATTTTTATTTGCCTTTTCCTCTGAGATTTGGAAACTCCATGCTTTAATTTATGACTGCTCTCTCTCATTCATCCACCACACATCTGCTGTGATGTCCCACTGAAGCTGCCTCTTCTGCAAGATAAGCAGGTCCAGTTCCCTCTTATTCTTCCTTATATGCTCCAATACCCTGACCTTTTTGGCTGTCCACTGGATTCACTCAAGTTTGTCAACACTCTCATTGTACTATGGGGGTCAAAAACAGACACAGTATTCCACACATGGAATATTCCGCACACAAGTGCCAAAAAATGGGAAGCAATCACTTCTCTCAATCTACAGGCTATGCTTCTGTTGACATAACCCAGGATGCTGTTAGACTTCAGCATCACCAGGGCACACATCTGGCTCATGTTTAGACTACCAGCAACCCACCCCCAAATCAATTAACTTTAAATGAAGTCATCTTAGTTGTATTGCAATTTTTTTCATCATAATGATAGCTATATATATTTATGTAGATTTTCTCAGCCACACAATTGCAGCTTTGAGCTACAATGTAAAGTTTTCGATGAAAAACATCTTATGTTTTTTAAAAAAAAAAAAGGCTGGCTAAGAAAGCAATGCTAACATTCAAGTACTGTAACTAGAAAGAAAGGAAAAAAAATCATCTCTTTGGAAAGTGTTATGTAAATACAAAAGCAAAACAAAAGACAGCTATGGTAAAGCAAATAAATCAAAAGATTTCCAGAAATCATCACGCCTTTCAAAACTAATTTTTTGAGTTTTACAAAACTAGGATTTGTTGAGCAAGTGAGCTCAAAATTTGTTAAAAGAAGGCAAGTTATATTATCACAGTTACTTTGAGTAACCGTAGCACCCTGAAGTTCCAGTGAGAGGCTAACATCTACAGTTGCAGAAATATTTTCAAAATTAATTTTCAGTTTAAATAAACATCCACAAATGTCATGGATTTTTTATTTTTTTATTTTTTTTTAATGTTTGACAAATACTGTGCGTGCATCATTAATCAACTCCATTTTCTAACTTTGTACTTGCATTTGACAAGCTTTGGAGGATCTTTGTTTTCCCACCTCAATTTGCAACAATTTCACTATTCCATGTCAATGCACTCTGACATCTGAACAAGTCATTAACAATTTAACAAACATACAAACATATTCTCAAGAGTAACAGATCAAAACAGCATGATCAACTAAATTATAATACTTGCAGGATATGCAAGTAATTTCTTACTTCAATTAAACTAGTGTATTTAAATAATCTACTTTAATAAACAAAGTATTTTTCCTTGGTTTTAGCGTCTTACAGTTCATTGGATCATAACAAGAATTAATTAATCACATAAATAGAATACGAATTACCCATATGAATGCTGCAATAACTCACTGTGCTTATAATTTGGGTTAAAATGTTTCTCATAGAAAGTGCATTAACTTCCATTCTCAACACTAAATATTTAAACTTACGCGGTTTGAACTTCATACCTCTGAAAAGTTAACTTTACAAACACAGACAGCTTTCAAACTATATTTTCAACATTGATCAATAAATTTTAAATCAGTTTCAAATCTTTTTTCATAAAGAATTCCACCATACTGCAAATGCTGCTTTTCACTAAATAAGATCTGGTTTTCTATGTTTTTTTTTCATAAATAAAATCTAACAATTTGAACACATAACACTCTGAAAATGTCAAAAACAAATAATTTTCTGAGTTCTATGCTACCAGAACTGCTCCACAAATTCAATACAAATTCATTTTGCATGAAATAAGAATAGTAAGTTTTACACCAGGTAACTTCTATGGCACTGACACCACAATCCACTGATGAAAGACAGACACAATCCAGCCAGTGGACAAAGAAAAGTGTTGCCACTGCAGCATTGTTCTTTCCTCGCAAAACTGAAGCCCTTCTCAAATAAACTCTCTATTCACAGAATCACATAGAATCATAGAATGGTTCAGGTTGGAAGGGACCTTAGAGGTCATCTTGTTCCAATCCTCCTGCCATGGGCAAGGACACCTCCCACTAGACCAGGTTGCCCAAAGCCCCATCCAGCCTGGCTTTCATGTTAATGCCAATCTGGATTTAAAAATGTAGAAAGAGAGAAGTATCTATATAGGTGCCTGTGCATAAATTCACACTGAAACCATAAGAAAATATTTGCATATCACTGATAAAAATGCAATGCACACCTTGCATGCAGTTCTAAAACAATTGCATGCTTAGAACAACATACTGCAGTGGCAACTGGGAGATGCTGACAAACATTGGCAAGCAAAAGATAACGTGCACATGAGCACACAGTATAATAGCAACAAATGTTCTCTAAAGTCCTAGGACCTTTACAAGGGGCAAGACTTCTTCAGCCTGCACAGAGGCTCTTGCCCTGAGCCTCCTTCAGGCCTCCTACTCACAAGGCCATGAGGCCACTCAGATTTGGGACTAAACGAGTTGAAAATAGTCCACTTGTTTCTCCTTCTGTTCTTTTCTGGTTCTGGGGACCAACAGGAAAGACGTCAAGGACTATATCTTTTGGTTTCAATGCAGGCCACTCCCCTGCTGCCTTGTACCAGTTTGGTGTCCACCAAGCTATCATTACAGGGGGTTAAAGTGACTGAGAACCAGTGTGGGGTCATTGTCTGAGAAAGAAAGGAAGAAGGCAGGGGCCACACAGTGGGTACCAGGAGCTGCAGGACATAAATGAAGCCCTAAGTCCTAAGCAACTCCTAAGAGGGCTCCTAGAAGCCTTCTCCAGTGACTCAGTATGAAGTGATAGTACTTGACTGCCAAAAAATCTGGGGAATTGTTAACATGCTCTTGAGTTTCTTCAATGCAGAAACACTTGCTGCCCAGTCTAGGAAGGGAGAGTGAAAATGCTGAGACCCACTAATTATTCCTGGCACAAAGAGAGTAAGCAAAAATTGCCCCATCACAAAGAATAGTTGAGTTTTGCCCTATCTGTATCTCAGACTAAACATTTCAGTAGAGCTACCTTCCTAAGTAAATTGACTTTACTGTCCTAACTCATCATCTTCTGAATTAATAATAGATTTCTGTAATTTCTCCATTACTAAGGAAAGTAGTATTTCCATTAGTAAAGGAGACTTCATGTAGAAAGGTATTGAGTAACTGGCATGGTAGTCTGAAAAATGTTACACTATTGTTTATGTGTCCAAACGGGTTAAATTAAGTCCTTAAAGAAGCAGTTAATCCATAGTAAGAAGAAAATTGAGCAGTTTAGCTAACTCCTCTTGAATACTACAAATTCCCCAAATCCCAAAGCTGTATATACAGATGGAACCGTTCGTAATGGAAAAAAAATAACATCTAATCAGATTTTTAAATATGGGACAAGGGGAATGAAGAAAACAAACTCCGATATAGAGCCTACAAACTAGAAAAGGTTGTGCAAGGCATCTTATATGAGGTTGCCATTAATTTTAACATTTAAATGCCTAATCCTAATCTATATGCTGTCATAGAAATTTATAGTAAAATCACTAGCACAAGTGAGGTTAAAAAATAATGGCAGAGGACGAAAGAAGGCCAAAAACAAACAGAACTATAAAAAAAACTATCAATTATGTTTTTCTACTCCAGTTATTGATTCAACAAGTGATATAATCCTTTTCTAGCCCTAGGGCTGCTTTAAAATGTGTTCGGCTGCTCCAACTGCTACTGCTGGTCATACTAGTACACTGGGATTTTCATAACAAAACTGCCTTCTCAGCTACTCATTCCCAAAATTAAATGCAAGGCAAAGAATGCAGTGGACAACTGTGCCAATGAAATCCGCTGAGCAAATTATTTCAAGGTGCAGGTTACACAGCGGCAAGGTAAGGGAGTCCAAGCCCATTAAACCAGTCAAGATAGACACAGTGGGTCCACAGCAAGCAGGAGCATGGTCAGCAGCAAGAACACAGCCTACTTGGGATGAGCTTGGGAATCCCTACTCTGACCAAATACCTTCCTCTTTAACAATGTGCTTATACTGCCATGCTGAAATGCAGTGATCTAAGGTAAAATCTCTTTATCTGAACATATTCAGCCATATGTGGGCATTGGTAGTGTAATGGCAGAGTTGTAACATCAGCACTCTGTAAATATTTACTGACTTTTACTAGTACAGTGTAGAAGAAAGATTTGTAAAGGCATTAATTAATTCAATTTTCATTTAATATATTGTCTTCCTTTAACGTGTAGTATATTGAGAATCACAAGAATGTTTCACTGCACATTCTTACAAGATTATGAAATGTTGCTACCACTTGAGACAGAGTTACTTATTCATTAGACACTTCTCAACTGTTTCAATAAAATTAATTAGGGTAGAAAAAAGGCGTCTAAAAATTCATTCTTTGACTAAGGTTTTACTTCAATGTGGTTTGGTAGGAAGTTTCAGAGGAAGAAAGAAGAGTTGAAGGGATGAGCAAATTGAGGATGCTGTCACAGACAAAACTGATTCTCCCCCTTCACACTCCCCCCAGTTCATGTCCAAATAAATGCATTAAGATTTAATTTTAATTGATTAAAATTAAAGTTCGCCACAGCCATACAATTATCATATTAGAATAATCATATAAAAATTGAATGTTCTAAAATTTATTCATAGGAAAATTTATAAAAATTAATTTTGTATCAGTTTCAGTGTTCTGGAATATTAAAAAGCATTCCACTGCTTCTGAAAAAGATGCAGCAGAGGAATTGGAATACATTGTTTTTAAACATTTGAAACATTTTCCTTTTATTGTGGTGATTTGTTCCTGAATGTTTTTGGGACAGCTCTATATTAAAAAACAAACAAGCAAACAAAAATCCTACCTTGTATACACATACTGACTTTATCAAAAATACGTTCCCCCTATTTTCTAAATCATAATTTCTTGCTAAGTTATACAAAGTCTCATTGGTTATTTTTCCTTCTAAATATTAAGACAACAATTCAAGAGCTACCAAGTCTTTCATCATGGACCATAATTAACTAATCCAATTTGTTTTAACCAAAGTTTTACAGAGAAACCAAGCATGATTTCCTGTAGAAGAGATACTGACCTTTGAAAATATTATCCCATTAGTGCGTCTTTTTTACAAACAGTAAACAAACCCTTCAAGTACTCTATGCAAACTTGTACGTACACAGATAAAAGCCTATTAAATTTCAGGATAATTTACAGATGTTAACATTGTTAACTTGTACATTCTTCCAAAACATAACCAAAAGACCTATGAAACAGGAAATTATTAAACAGATTCTTTTAAGTGACCCCTTCAGAGATTTATCTAGTTCCTTGTTCTTAACATCTCTATATCTTTAACAGAGAAACTCCGAGTCCATTTTTGTTTGAGGCAACACAGGACAACGTAACTGAACATCATTAATCAAACATCAACACAAATTTCCTTAAGCGGGAATATACCTGCTTTATCTTCCACTAGAAGTGTCCATAGAGAAAATGCAACTTAATACAGAAAGGCTGATAACACAATTTAGGAAGAATTATGAATATATTTAACAAGCACACTAACTGAGATGGTAAGATCAAAACCATTAAACCATGAATATACTTATTCATCTAAGTGAAGACTACATCTTTTCTACCATCTTAATACATGCTTCTGCAGAACGCTGTCATGCATCACAATTAAGTTTACAACTTTCAGATTGGCCTAGCTGTTCAAGGTTATGCCTTTGTGACAGTCATCTAGTTGAGATTTAATGTAAACCACAAGTTTTATATTGTCTCTGAAGGTAAAAAATATTGTCAGTGTATGCTTGTTTTACAGTTCTGAAAATATTTTGGAACCACTAGAATAATAAATTTGAGCAAACTATCATAACAACAACAACTGGGTTGATATTTAAGTGTAATTTTTTAAAATGCATTTCTATTGCTGTCAGTTATATTTAGGATAAATAAATATGTCCCCACATTTCAAGCTATGAAGTTACAATGCCTGCTGCGCAGCTGTTTGCACGGGATCATTCACTGGCTAAGGCCAGGCATTCTGGCACTGAAGTATTAATATTCAACTTGGCAGATTAGCATAGCCAGAGGCTGTCAAAAAGGATGAGTGGGAGGGTAGAAGTGTAAAGTATACAGAAGGAGACATCTATGTTTAGGAGGTGGTTAGTTTAATTATCTATGAAGTTATTGATCCAGAGCTAGGAAGCAGCTGAGCAAGTGTTTCAGGGAATGCCATGAGCAGCCAGCTCATAATTAAAAGAATGCTCATGCCTTTAAAGGAAACTGGAAAGTTGACAGTTGAAAAATACACATTATGCAGAATCAAAACAGAAACTTAAAATATTCATGTCTGTGTGTGCCAGGTCTATTTCTGATCTTCTTTTTTTCCCATACAGAAAATTTCACATAACATCAAATATACATTATTTAGAAATAATTTCCTACTTTTTCTGTTAAATTTCCTCAAAACAAGTAACGTGAAAAGATGTTTCTACTTCTACAGAAACGTATACAGCACACCACAAGTTTCTGGTAAATACTTACTCATAAACCGCTGAGTGTGCATACAAATATTCTATGTGCCAGGAAAAGAATAAATGCTTATGGTCACTTAAACAGAATACCAGTCTAGACCTAAAACATCACCAGCAAGGAACCTGCAAGTTTAACTTCATTCTATAAAACAAGCTCTTTCATTTTTATTCTTTTTTTAAAGAGAAACTCTTTTAATCATTGTCTCAGTCCTAATCTCATTTGTGGCTTCACCACTTCTGTCGCTGGGTATAGTGAGACTATCCCAAGTCTCAACATCACCCTCCTCGTCTCTTTGTGTAAACATGCACAACTAATGAACAGTAGAGAAGTCACTTCAGTGTAAGTTATAAAACAAATATTGCCATTCCTCATTCCATAAATACTCACAAATTAAGCTGAAAATGACTCAAAATTTACAGGGTAGATGTAAGACACAGGATCATCAGTTTCTTATCTACAACATGCCCTGACCAAAGTCTCAGGAACATGGCAAAAAGGCTGCACACCTACACCCTGCAAACAGAAGGCAGGGCCTGTTTACACAGGAAAATGCTCAGACAATTCTGTGGCTGCAGCTACTGTGGGACTTTTTCAAAAACAGCAGTAAAACTGTTCCTTTCTCCTTTTTTTCCCATTGGAAATCTCCTACACAAGCTGGTTAAGGCAGTATTTCCCTGATTTTTCTTTTCAGTGCTGCACCGATACCAGTACAGCTCTACTCTGGGTAGCACAGGTATCAATAAGAGCACAGGCACGAACTTGATCATGCACACATCTAAACTAGGGGTTAAGCTCAAGTCACCAGTGTTTCCAACGTACTGGCCCCTGAAATAGATGTACAAAAACTAGCCTAGGAACATCTGTGTGCATGTCAGTCACACTTCCAAGCTACAGTGCAGTCCTACACAAGGACACAGTATCTCCAGAACTAGTTTCCGGTACCTTAGCATGACTAGGACTTTAAAATAAAACACAACAAAAACCTGTTACAGAGAACCATCTTTGCAACTATTTGGGTTTTTTTTAACGTGTGCTTATCCACTGGTGCTCAAGCATTATGAAAAGACAAAAATTAAACAGATTAGAATAATTTTTACATAAGCAAGCTTTGACATGGGTCCTGAGGCAGTAGTAATACAAGCAAAACCCAGTTTGATTAGTGAGCTCTTCTCTAAACATTTCGACATGTTTTTTCAACTATTTTTACCAACATGCTTAACGACAATCATGAGATCTATCTTTTCTACTTTTTAGCCCTATAAAGCCAAGAAGAATGCACTTATGAATGTAATATGACATAATTCTCATTTAGGGGTATTTTTGTATATTTGGGAGTTAAAATGTCTTCTCTATGAAGCAGATATGAAAAAGAAAGGAGTTAAACCTCAAAATCTTCCTGCTTCAAGGACACACTTCTAGATATACCAGATTTGTCTTGTTAATCAGCCATTTCCAATCAAGTATTTCTTCATTCATCTCATCAACAAAATATTACCTGAATAAATAATTATACTGTCATGTTCCCAATCCCCCATGCTTCTTATTTCTGGGAATATTTTACTATTACAAATAGTTTTTCCCTTAGTGGCTACAAAATGAAGCTAATTTTATGTTAAGAGGTAATTTTTGACATATGGATTTATATATGAATCACTGAAAGACACATGTAGAAAAGGATTTGTGAGTGTGATAAGCTATTTTTTCTCCTTTTCCCCTCAAAAGTGACTTTATTCACCACAGACTTTCTCTTTTATTAAAAAAGATTAGAAAATGTATATTCTTATTAGAAAATATCTGAATGAAGAACTGCTTTGATTACCCAGTTCAACAGTGACCACTTAAATTTTTGCTTTTAACTTTGTATGATAAGAATAAGTAAATATTTAGGTAAGTGTGAAGAAAAATGCCCAAACCAGTTGTATTCCAGGAAAAGAAGAATGATATCGGTTCTTGATTTATAAAGGGAGTTAAATAACTGGGTAATTAGTATGGGATTCCATAGCCAGGACTTCTCCCAGAACAGATTTTAGCAGTTAATTAAGGTGTCTTATGATGGAAATACATGAATACAAGTACTATACACATTAGTACTGAACTGCATGATGCAACAGAGAACTCAGTTTCAGCCAGCTGAGTTGAAAAAGAATAAAACTTATCTTTGAAACTGAGAAACCCAAAGTAACTTGAACTGAACTTTTACTTTCGTCTTAGGAAACTGTTTTCTTTAAAACCAGCTAGATAAACAATCCCTGGATATCCTAAAAAACAGCAAAATATGCTTTGCTCCTGTCTGTGTTTACATCAGTGGCCCGACGCTTTCACAGGCCTATGCACGGCCCTTGCACAGCACCAAGCTCTATGTCCCACCATAATGTGAGATTACACTGCACAGACCAGTCTGTAAAACAGCAGACAGTGTTTTATGCAGCACAAAACACAGACCAATTAAAGAAACAAAGTGATAAGCATCTCAATCAAGGAAGAAGCAATTAGGAAGTGACTGCAGTCAGGTTCTTCCCTTGCATCTCCTTCCCCTCTACCCCCAAAGACATTTACCAGTCTACGGATACTGGCAGGCTGAAGATAGGGTGGGAGCTCAGGAAAAGCACTGTCGCACCTCTCGTTACTCTTGCAGCCAACATCACACCCAGCCAGCCAGTAAGGGCACAAATATGAAACCTTCACGACTCCCTTAGCCCCCACATGCAGAGAGCTCAGCAGAAGAGTTTATGAGGAAAGCAGCTGGACTGTCAAGGACAGTTTGTCCCTAACATAAACTCTATTTTAAAGGTTATAACTACTACTTTAAGATCCTAATTACTACTCATGCATTTTTATTTTTATTGTTCATTTCCAAAAAAGAAAGCTGGACAGTTTAAGACCAGCTTTACATAGGATGGTCTAAAGGCTTCTCCTAGAAAAAAAATCTACTGGTAACAGATCACAGCTTTCATCTTTCAGCACAAATACCTAAGTCATAGGGTCTGTAGCGTAGAGAGGTCATGCCAGTAGATAAAGTCAATATATCTGCAGCTGTCCTATCACATGGGATCACATCCCATCAAACAATAAAGAAGTAGGAAGGGTTCTCAATAATGCATCTGTGATTACAAAATCACAGCATCATCAGACCATCCTGAACCAGCCTATTAGCCTCAGCCTAGCGTGCCCCTCTACTCATTTTGAGTACTTAGATCTGTACACAGAAGACAATGCAGGTAACCTGATAATTCAATCAATTATGTAGGTGGCATCTGACAGACCACTGACCTATCCACTTCATGTAGGATGATGTGGGAGATCATTGCAATGAAAAAGTAATACTTGGCTAGTTTTCATTTGCAGGGGTAGCAACTGTCTTTTTGGTGACAGTTACCCAGACAGTAACTGTACAGAGCTATTTTCCTTCTACTCACTGGCATATATTCAGTCCAGTCTTATTTCATGCAATATTTGTTATATTGTGTATAATTATAAGGGCACATAAGTGGTGAATAAACGGGTATGATAACTTGAGTAGCAAAGCTTGAAAGGAAACAAATCAGAAAACAATGATGTCTTAAAAATTAATAGAATTAAAATGATTAAAACAAGAAAGCACAACATTATAACAGTTCTCTGTGAAGAAAAGCTATTCAGAAAACTAAACTCTACCTCTTTGGAAACACAGAGGAATGGCTAAATTAAGCCACTAAAAACATGCTCTTGTTGAAGAGTTACGTGCACCATGAAGTTGGTCTTTTACAGACTGAAAATACTTCTCACAAACTAAGAACATCAACTTCGCAATGATGGAATGTGTTGGGCTGCAGTTGTAAGCATTGGAGGAAGTGGTAAAGAAGTCGTTATATTAAATAAGTAAAGGATTCTAAAGGATATTGTCACATCACAAAAAGGATTAGACATATGGCTTAGATGACATTTTCATTCTCACAGAGAAAACTAAGAGGAAATGGAAAATGAAGGGGCTTAAATTTCCTATGCTTTCATCAAAGCTTTTCTCTCATAGCAAAGTTTTATTAAACAGGGTGGAGTTTTTTTGTTTTGTGAATTGTGGGGTTTTTTTAAAAACTTTCTGACAGGTGGGCAAAGAATTAAATAAGCAGAAAGGAAACAGCTCTTAGTAAAAAGAGATTTATTTCTTTTTTAATACATTTAATGTTTGTTAGATTTTTTTTCTCTTTAAATAAGACGAAAAAATCTTCAAGTTCATCATATTTACTCTTGAACAAAGACGTGCAGTTTTTCTTAAAGGAAATTAAATTCAAGTTGATTTAGTAACGGGTCAAAGCAAATGCTGTTTTTTTGTTTTTTTTTTTTTAATAGCTTTTAATCTAGATACCACTCTTCTTCAGAGAGAGAATGAGAGGCTGCAAGAGAAATAGCTGGGAAACAGGAAAACATGCTTAGCACCTCCCCATCATAGCATCTCTGAAATTAGTATCTCTTCTTAGAGAAATCTCAAGAACATTGGCTATCTTCAAGTGTCCTACCATCCCACAGCACAAAAGAGACACCCACACAGAGCATTTCAAAGTTTCAAAAGCAGCACAAGAAGTCAAGTTCCAGAACTTACAGGCGTGTGCACACCATCAGTCTTGGTAGAATCATAGAATCACTAAGGTTGGAAAAGACCTCCAAGATCATCTAGTCTAGCCATCAACCCAACACCATCATGCCAGCTAAACCATGCCATTAAGTGCCACATCTACCCTTTTCTAGAAAACCTCCAGGGATGGTGATTCCACCACTTCCCTGGGCAGCCTGTTCAAATACTTGACCATTCTTCCAGAAAAGAAATTTTTCCTAATAAATTTTCCTAATAATTTTTTCCTGAATCTCCCCTGGTGCAACTAGAGGCCATTACCTCTCATCCTATCACTAGCTACCTGGGAGAAGAGGTCAACCACCACCTCGCTACAACCTCCTTTCATGTCACTGTAGAGACAGATAAGGTCTCCCCTGAGCCTCCTCTTCTCTAGACTGAACCAATCCCCATTCCTTCAGCCATTCCTCACAAGACTTGTGCTCCAGAACCAGAGAATGGCAAAGAAGCCCTTCTCTGGACATGTTCCAGGGCACCAATGTTTTTCCTGTAGTGAGGGGCCCAAAACTGAACACAGTACTCGAGGTGTGGCCGCACCAGTGCCTAGTACAGATAGATAGAAGTATCAAGTACAAGTAGATAAAAGGAGAACTGTGTCTGTGGAAACAAGATTTCCCTAGAGTTAGCCACAGAGAAGAGCAACTTTCCCTAGCCACACTTGGATTTCCCACAGAGCCCAGGGGAATGAACACAAAGGCATGTGTTACCTCCAGCGCTCCTTAGCTCAGCCTCAAAATGTGGATTTGCACATCTAAAGTTCTGAAAGTCATACTGCAACTTAATAACCCTACAGTAATAATAATGTTATGGCACATAACCATTTTACTGGGATATTCTTCATTTACTGATTTATGAGGCAAAAATGACCTGTTCAGCCTCCTGGAAAAAGAACAGAAGCTTCACAGGAAGAAGTGGGTTTTATCTTTTTAAAAGGCAAAGCTTCATCTGCAGATAAATAAATAACAGGATGTGGAAAATATATGGGATGTGATGTTCCATTAGCAGACATCACATCTGTTACTCATATTTTAATATCTTCACTGTCACCCTGAAGCATACCATGTGCAACTAAGAGGAAATTGTGATGCAATTTTTTAAGTAACTCATTGTCAACAGGCATACAGCACTAAGCCAAATTCAGATCACTAAATCAATTCTGCACCAGTTTAAAAAGTTTTGATTAATCCTCAATTCATTCCTCTGCCATTATAAAGTGTTATTAAATGTGCTTGCCACTTTAAGACTCCCTCATTTCATTTGTAATGATAGTAAATATTGATTGCACGGGAGGCCTGGAGACAGCTCCAAAACATGCAAGCATGGTCCCTGGAAGCAGAGCTTAGTGACAGGACTCTGTTCTTATTATTGCCCTTCAGACAGACTCAGTAGAGATATAAAAAGTCATGATATTAATGTACTGGTTAAAATGCATACCTGCCTGGATTTTGCTCAATTAAGCACAGTAATTTGTTACAGTACACATTTTTCTAAAAGCCTTAATCAATTTTGTCTTTCAACGTTGCTGCAGAAACTGTTCTAATTAGTTCTGGAAACAGTTTGAAAAGCAAAGCACAGTCTCAAAGCACACTAATAGCGCTAGCCTCCATTACCTTTTTTTCTCACTAGTTGTTGAGAAAAACCAACACACACAGATAACAGAGGCCAGTTCACTAAAGACTTAGCACTTCAAAATAGAGTGGCTGGCTACACCTTTGTTCCAACACCTGCTCTTGTTGATACAAGGAGGCAAATTCAGCAGTCCCCCTTCCTCTCAGCCTCCATTTTTGTATCACAGCCCTCTAATTAAGCAGAGATCTCCAGCCTCCCTCTCTAAAACCTATCATGCATCTTGTTCCCAAAAGTGCAGACTCTCCAAGCTCTCACTCTCTTCTCACTGGATTAAGGGAAGCCCAGCAGAGCCTCCTAGCTCACAGGCTCATGTCTCCAGGCCTATCTCACATCAGCTCCTGCTATGACAGCAGCTGAGATAGCACTTTGCCCTGCAGGTTTCCCTCCACCATAATCAGGCAGATACACTGTAGATTCGATCAGTTTTTCATGCACTTTAATAAAGAATAAAAAAAGCTGAATATTAATGTTCATACAAATAGGTAGCACAGTCCTGTGAAGCACAACCAGCTTCGTTCTAAAATTATCTTGTGTAAACACACTGTGTACACCTCACAGCTAGCCATTTAGAGAGATGCTGGTGTAACTACAGGCTTCAGCATGGATTTGTTTAAAGGCACAGCCAACACTTGGCATAAAATTCAGTTACACATCAAATCCAGCTCCATTGGAAGATTTTGCAGAGCAGAAATGCCACACGTGCACACGCCAAACCAATGTACTAAAAAATTGGCCTAAAACCAGGCAGTAAAAAGGTCGATACGGAGTACAAATGAATTTATCCATAAGTAGTACCTCATTAAAGGAGAGTACCATCAGTACAACTCGCAGTTTTATTGCCATCAGAATATAATTATCCTCTTCCCCTAACATTCTTACCTAGCTGTAAGTGCTCTATTAGAAGCCACTAAGGCAACATTACATAAGTTGATTAAATAGTATTGATAAACATGCCCAGGCACTGAAAAATTCATTATCCATAATGTTTGTTAGAATGACCCCCAGCACAGCCTTCATCAGAGCTAACTATCATTCATCCCAGTGCCTCCTGCGCATGCCCCAGGAGCCAGCAGTAACTGGGAAATGTGACACATAGACAGCCTGCATGCTACCTATTCTTATTTCTGAAGGTTGAGAGGTTTCACGGCATCAGTGCAAGAAGCCTTGCACTGCTTGGCTTCAGTGACACACAGTTGTCTGAACACATTAATTTACACAGAGATTCAAACTCAATAGATTGATACTTTGTACAAATCTCCATTAAAAAGCAAACAGAACACTACACTTTCCTTAAAAGTAGAGAAGAAAACCCCAGTGAAATTACACCGACCAGTTTGTTTCAAGATTTTGATACGATGTACTAAAGCACAGTCACTTGTCCTCCCTCTGGCAGTCAGCCATGATATAATAAAATGACTAGAATTTTTCTGACAATTACTTGAACAAGAAGGTTGGACAATAACCAAATTAAATTTTTGCTGTCCATCTATCTTTGCACTCCAAAGACTGAACACATTTCACCTATGAACAAATTTTCTTTTGTTCTTCCTCCATGTGTGCTAGATTTAGAATGAAATAGAGATGAAAAGTGTGTACATGTGAATGCATATATTATATGTTAATGAAACTGCGACCAGTTGGTGTGTGTGAGCGTATGCAGAGCAGCTGAGTTCCCATAATGCATCTACAGATCAAACCTGGCTGTACTGCAAGATCATATGATACTGCACATGCAGATAGAAAAATCTAATTAGATTTTTTGGAACTTTGTTCTCCTTTAAGTACCTAAATAAAGCAGCCAAATCTCCAGAAGTGCTCAGTAATATGTGGATTACATCTTTTGCAGGCACTGCTGGATGCTAAGAAATTTCAAACAAGTTTCAGAGCCAGTATGTGATCACTTTTGCCATCTGGTGCAACAGCAATTGGCCCAACAGTGAATAATAATTATTACAACACAAGTCAAAACTATAATGCATATATAAACACTGGCTAACATGGCTTCCTCTGTCAATACATGTCATGTCTGACACTGTCAATATCTGGCACAGGACTCAACCACCTTAGCATGCAGTTCGGGCTGTGGAAAGCCGCCAGTCTCTGTAGATCCCCTCAGAATCAGCATTTCACACAAAAATGGACTTCCTCTACCACTAGCCCTTCCACAAACTACTCCACAGCCTAAGGTTCACCTGTGTCAGTCTATAAATATAGTCATATACCCTTGAAATAAGAAGGGCATCGAGTCACTGAAAAATAATGACCCAACTAGAAATATCTAGAAGTTACTGTTTCTGGACAAAACTTTTCTTCAGCAATAACACTGACAAGGAGACAGAAAGAGAGGGAGGGAAGACAAGTGTTTCTTCCAGTAGCCCTACCAAAGAGAAGGCAGAAGCAAGAAGACATGCTCAGGTACAAACTCCAGCTCTTCACATTCTCTTACGCCTCAAGAACCACAGCTCTATGTGAATGTAGCAAATCACCTCCTTGTTCTCAAATTCCTCCCAGTGAAACTGAAAAACAGTGTCTCCTTACAACAAAAAGATTAGGCAGCTCAGATGCCAACAGTCAAGGTGGTCAACAAAAGTACATAGAGAGATGTGATTATGCTCTCTTGAATTTACCAATTCTGAAAGAAACACTTCATTCAATGTTTAAAAAAAAAAAAAATAGCTTTGAGCTCACCTTTGGACCAAAAGACTACTTCTACACTGGCTCAAAAACAGACCTGCAGAACCAATCAGCTGTGTATATGTCCTACTACGCACACTGTATGTTAAGTGTTTCACTTAACCCTATTTCTAATCTAGTCTCCTAGTCTGAACAGCTTTTAATAGACAGAGAACATCATCTTTTTTCTATTATTAAGTTTTATTGGAAAAGAATCCAGCTTCTGTGATCCAAGGTTTCTTCAACATGCAAGGTAAAATGTTAATAATCTAGAGACTGGCTTCACCTCAGAAGCCCTGGACTGCAACAAGATGCAACTGGGGAAGCTGCTTTTCATGGAACAAAGTCAAAGATTTGAGCTACTGCTGTTGTCCAGATCAGAATGGTAAATAGCAAATCCCTTCACCTCACATCAAATTTTGCCGTGTTTAGAAATACACATCCCTTCCCTCAGCTCCACAGCCCACAAAACCTGCAAGCTCTGATGCTCCCCAGAAGAGCCAGCAGAACGCCCATCAGGACTAGGAACATTATGACTACTTTTACATTCATTTCACAACCAAAACTAGCAACACTGCAATAACAAGATGGCACAATGTGGTCCTACAACATTCGTAACAAAGGTTAAATTTCAGCCTCTGAATTCCTGTGCTGCATAAACACTGGCAAAGTTGACTGAGTTTTAACAATGCATAAAATAGAAAGTAACTACAACTGTTTGGGCCCAGAGTGCTTGGAAATTATCTTTGCCACTCCTCCCAGTATCTTCAAGGGCCTTGCAAAGTTCTGCAAAAATAAAAATACCTGGGAGAGGAAGACTGCAGAGCTGTAAGGAATCCAATTTTTTTTCTTTTTCTTTCTTTCTTTCTTTTTTTTTTTTTAAGAGCTTATTTTCACTTACTAGCATTCTAGTCCTTCATCTTTCAAAGCACTTTTTGTCTTAAACTCTAAAATCTGTCATGGGAGATGGAGATTATAAATTGAAGGGGTACCTTTCCTTGAGCGTAACTAGAAGTATATAGGTTGCTCTGTATCAGGGCCAGTGGATACGCAAACCACCCCGAGAAGGAGAAAGGAAAGCAACTTAAACTGCCAAGCTCCCATCCTGGCCCACATAAGCAGCAAGTGATCATGCCAGGTGCGCTGGTGCCTCCTGCATTCCCTTGTGCCCAGTGCAGGGGGCTCCTGTTGGCCATCCCACAGCCAGTTCAGCTCCCGCCCATGCCTCACACCGAGGTAACCCCTGCTGCTGAAGCACCAAAATGATTTTGGTCAACTAAGGAGAATCCTTCAGGCACTGCAGTGAAATCAGACAAAAGATTGTTGAGAGTCTGAATAATTTTATTTCCTTATTACTTGTTGGTTATCACATCATCATTATAAAATATTAAAACAATATGAAAAGCATGCCAGAGTTTTCGTTTCTCTCCTTTTTCACCATTTTTTTTTTATCGTCATCCCTAACACACATGGTCCTTTTTGCTCTTACCTCTCTTCTCTCCCTCTCTGCCTGCCTCCTTCTCCCCATGATCGCCCATCCATGCCCATGTGAGCAGTGCTGTTGGAGCCAGCATGGTGGCACTGCCCACTGCCAAGACTGCCTGACAGCTTGCGTGATAAGATCCTGTTTTCACCCACTTGGACTGCAGATTTTCACAGCAAATGCAGACAATGGCTTGTGAAAGTTTCAGCTGAAGAGTTCAGCTGCTGCATGGAACAAGGTTAGGGAAAATACAAGTTGTCCTCACACTAAACTATTTTGAAGACTATTGTCTGAGATTCTCCATGGTATTTGGTGACAAGGCAAGGAGGGAATACCAAGAATCTTCATTTCGCTGAATTCCATCTAGGTTTGCTGTATGGTCAGCTAGGGTTGTTGAGCTGAACAATGAGCTTGCTACTGCTGGAATAGATGGACCCGTTTCCCCCTTCACCCGCACTTTGTCCACCCCTCAGAGTCAACTTTGATGCTTCTCATGCCAATTATGGGCTACAGAAAAAGGGTCTCATTTGTGTGCAATTCAGCTCACCAGCCAGGCAAACAAGCTCAGAGCCAAAAACATAGCTAGACCAAGGCTTGCCCTTCCAGTGGCAGCAAGCACACAGATAATCCTAGGGCATCCTGAATGCATCCTGAGTCAGGCTGGAGAAAGACAAGTAAAATCCATTTGCACACAATTACAGGAGACCACCTAGAGCAGTCTGAACTCCAGCTTCAGTGTGTTTGAAACTGACACAATACTGTTACAATTCTGCCATGTTTGTTTCCATCAGTTCTGGAGGACAGGCCTGAGATCTTTTTCTTCCGGAATAGCCAAACTGTTGAAGGATTAAACGTCAGCAGCTAAGATTGAATGTTGACTGAGACTTATTAACCTATTTTGCAGTTCTTTAGTAAACACACAGAAAAATTGCTGCCACTTATAGTGCTTTCTGTGTGGAGTATTACGAATAACTTTTAAATGGAAACGAGAAAACAGAAAACATACTGACATTCTTCACAGAGACCTTCTATTACTTATTAGTCAAATATTTTGACACCTTGCATTGAACTAGTAACAACTCTCATCCTTTAAGATGCTCATCTTATTTATGTACCACAATTACAAAGCAATATTAATAGGAAGTATGTCACCTCAGCTCTTTGATGCTTAAACAGGGAGAAAACATGAAAGGCTCAGGCCAAGCATTTCAGTCACACAAGTAACTTGTGTGTGAATCTCCATAGCCTTGGCCATGTTCCAGGCTTTTGGCTGATTACTCATCATCTGCTGGTGAAGATAAAAATGTCCAGAATTTTCCTGAGTGGTATCTATTATGCAGATTTTTTTTCCCATATCAGCACATTTTCACTCCACAAGGCATAGTGAAGTCTGCTCTCAACCCCAAACTCCAGCACTTCGGAAGAATCGCCACTTGCCAGGTGCAGGTCCTAGCCCTTGGAACAAACACGGCCTGTCCAAACTCAGTGAGAACTTTTGTCCTTCCAGCTCCCTGAACCTCAGGTGGTTCATCTATCAAAAAGTGAAAGGGTGTGAGCTTACTGCTACTACAGAAAACAAGTTGTATAACCATTACATGACACATTTTATTTTGGAAAGTTTTCAGATTTTTTTTAGCTGAGTTATCTCAAATCAGAAACACCGTATATTTGGAAAAGAGTAGCATAGGTCATTTCAGCTAAGATCTATGCTTTCTCCATTTACCTCTCCTCTTCAGGCTTAAGTCAAATGCTATTAGAAAAACAGACATATTATAAACCACATCCTTCAAAATCAAGAATTAGCCAGACTGGTTACACATGCCCATCACGGATAAGTAACTGAAGGAACTGAGTCTCTAGATCCAGCTGTGCTGGGGAGGACACTAAGAGAGGACAGAGAGGGGCAGAGACTCTTGTACAAGCAATGACTCCCCAACAATATCCAAGGAGAGAAGGAAGCTTGGTGAGAAAGGGAGAGAGCTGGGAAGACGTTCAGAGAGAGGGAAATGGCTCAGTTAGGACAGTATCTCCTGAAAAAGTCATGACCAGAGAACTACCCACCCTTGAAAAATGGCAGTCATTTGACCTAAAATCAAAACTCTTCTGGCTGGTTGAGGAGACTGCCACAGCAACATAAGGCTCCTGAGGGAAAACATACAAAGAAAACAGGATTTTCTGGTCTGATAGGCCTGAGAGAAAAGGAAATAGAGGAAGCAGACAAAAAAGACTTTGACAAGGAACCAGAGGTGGAGTGGAAAAGAAATGGAAAAGTTGGTCTTTAAAAAAAAAAAAAAAGATATAAGAAAGAAAGAAAAACCAGATGATCCAGGACAATGAGTCTGGGGTTAGCAGGACCACGAGGAGATAGGACAGCAAGGCTTTGAGAGAGGAGGTCAGGATTGAACAGCAGGGAGAACAGACGTGGCACAGAAAGGCCGCAAAGCGAGCTGGCTCAGTGAGCAAAACTAAGAGACTGGAGGGGGATGAACAAGACTGGGAAAAGCTGAACACGCTTACTGGTCTTAACCAGTAACAAACAAAAACCAGCCTGTGATCAGTAGTGCAAAATCCATATAAATGCTGTGTTGGAAACCTTTTCCAACCTTCACCCTTCCCCTCCTCAGCAAAGACCCCTGAAACTCACTGGCCATGTTCTGATCCATCCCAAAGCTGGTTCACACAGCAATAAGCAGTTTCCTAGCACATAAGGAAGGGTGGTCTGCACTGTAGGTCACTGATTATAACCCAAACTACATGCTTTTCACACAAAGACATGATGCCTTTCTTTTACTGGATACTGGAAGTCTGCTGTGTTTTTTTTTAAAAAAAAAAAAAGAATAAAAATAAAAATTAGACTTTTGTGATTACATTGGGATTATATTGGGTGGGATTTATATAGTTTTTGCAGAAAGAGGCAGAGAACAGGGGGAAAAGAATAGAGTTTAATGAGTACAGGAGTCAGCAGTGACACTGGAAAAACAAACCTTCATTGTAAACTTTTCCTTTGATCCTAAATCTCACAGTAAGCCTACATGTGTTATTTAGAGCAATCACATGACTCGAAAATATCAGGGTTTCAAAACCAAGATAAGACAGGGTTGTCAATGGGCAGAGTCAGATTTAACCCAAATTTAAAACAAAGTAATCAAGAGAGATTTTATTTTTTAACTCTTATCTAGATTAAGATATAAAAAAACAAAATTATTCATGGCAATGAAAAAAATGACCTGGCACCAGGAAAACATTCCTCTGGCATAAAAAATGTTTTCATGATCATTCTGAAGATACTTCCAAAATTCTCCTTAACACAGTCTCTGGAGTTATGTAAGATCATTCCATCCCATTCCATTGTCAGAGTTCTTTAAAATAATCCTTAATTACCTATTCTTTCCTTTCACATCATCTTTTTCTTTCATTGAGTAGCTACATAATAATCAACTGCATACAGTTTCTATGATTGTAACACATAATTTTTCTGTCATATCTATATCACTTTTTGCTATTGTGGTGGTTAGAAATGTTGTATAAAATATCTAAAATACCTAAAATTATAAATAGCATGATCTAAGGAAATTTGTAGATTTCAAAGGTTCTTGTAAAGCTTGGAGACACTGCAGAAAAGTAACTTACATGTCTTGAGCAGAAATTCAGACTGATTTTGATTGAAATCTGATGTTGATTGAGTGATTTGGAAAAGCAAATAAAAATATAAAGCACCATAGACTGAACAAATCCATCTGTGATGACACGTCCAATTCCTATCCAGCATCAAACCTGGCAAGTCACGCCAGAGCTGCTGCCTGTGTGGACGTGCTTGGCGCACAGAAAGGAGCATTCCTCCTGTCAGAGCGGGACGCTGGCCCTGGATTCATTAATGCAATAGATGAAGAATGATAACAGAGCCCTGTGCCTACTGTACACTAAAATGTCAGGTAAGAAACAGTGAGAAATAGGTCCTCCAAACTGAGGAAGAGCAATAGTTCCACCCTGCAGGTGGCAAGCAAAATACACTCCCCTGCTTCTTCCTCTCTTTCCTACCCATAAAATGCTTTCCATAATCCCTGGTAAAAGAGGCATACCAAGTTCTTCAAAGTACAGGCCTGCAAGGCAGCTGTCATTACTTTTAAAAATGAATAAAATTCTGAAAGATAACTCTGTACCTACTACTAGAATTTCTAAAGAAGTTTGGATCCAAAATGTAAAATTCCAGCAAAAAATCAGGGTCATCAACAAGTTGGTCTTGGTACAGACAGGTTTGAAAAAAATGAATTACAGAGACAAATGAGAGGAAAACAATAGTGCAGGAAAAAGCAATCTTCAATTTCCTTGCCCCTGTCATCCAGTTCCAATTAAAGTTGAAGTGCAAAAATCCATAGCTCATCCTCTTCCTCAAAGTAAGTAACAGGTGGAAGTTATAATTATTACTGCCAACACCCAAACTTCCAACTAAGAACAACACAGTCCTAAATCTGAAACTCCCCCAGGTTCTTACACTCAGTTAGAAAGCAAAGATAAGCAAGCAGAGGCTCATCCTGTACACATAATAGCTCTATTCCTCCTCCCACAACCAAGCAACAAAGAAATTAAAAAGTTTTAAGAACATGGAAATATACAAAAAAATGAACGATTAAACAATTGAACTGTCAAATTTAGGTAACTGATGAAAAGAGTGACTAGATACCAACCTGTCATCTTATGATTTTTTAAACACAGTAATAAATAAATAACTAATAACAGCAATTATAACAATAACAACAACAATATACACCTTTCAAAGTCCAAGGTTAAAGTTGCTAAGGTTGTGGACACCCCAAAAAGGTTTTTTGATCATGAAATTGATGGTCAGCATCACCTTTGGCAGACAAGAGACTTGTGGAACCGGGAGACACAGCCCAGCCACTGCCATCTCCCCTGGCCATGCATTTGCACTCTGGAATAGACACAGGTCCTGACAGCACTACCCAGAGCAAGGGAGCAGGAGCTGTAACACACAGCCTGGCACAAATGAGACAAGAAACTGTCACTAAGCTTCCACAGCCAGTATTAAGAAACTATATTTTAGTACCTGACCTGGTCAAGCACTTGACAAAATTTCTACAAATATTGAAACAAAGGGCTGGTGCTAGAAGGGACTGGGTCACAGTTTAATCTTGTAACTGGGATCAGATTTCCTTGCTACAGAGAATGCTGTCCATTAATCTGTAGTCTTCAGCCCAAGCTACCAGACATTTAAAAACTACCAAAGCTATCTAGAGGCATCTTTAGGAAAAATAGCTTCTCTCCTCTACAGCTGTAAAAACATGCTAGCTTTTCTAAATGACAGAGCAGCAGCCAAGGTTTCTGATTATCCTGGGAGCACAGAACCTGCCTGACAGCAAGTTGGTCTGATTAACGTCTGCATCCTCATGACTCCATCACCTCTTCTTTCAAAGAGATCGACCTTTAATTTCTGATAAAGATTGCTTCCAAGCTTCTGAAACCAGCAGAGAGGACAGCATTGATGATAAGAACAAATTCCATTTGTGTTCTCAAGAATATTATGACTACCCTGGAGGGGGTAACTAAGTACAAAAATGTCACTTTCGCTTCTTTTGCTATCCCATTTGAAGGGTGAAAGGAATTTGGTGGTGTGCCACCAATCAAGTTACTACAACAAGCGGTCCTTTGCAATAAACATGCTGAGAATGCAACTAGTCAGCAGCCCTGAAGTGTCCCTCCAGGGCACAAAAACATGTCTGAGCAGGGAGCAGTGACCCTTGCAGAGCTCAAGCTGACCACAAGGACTTCAAATTCCTGCTTCCACTCCTAGTCTGTCACCTGATGCTGGGCCTCAGATATGTTGCATGCTCCAGCTCATCAGCCAGTGCTCAAAGCTCCTTCAGTTTCACATGGCAGTCTGTTGTTGCTGCTCTGTCCTTCTCAGCATTGCCTGTATGCAGCCCTGCCTCCACCCCACACCCCTCTACAGCTGGAGGAGGCAGGTCATCCACAGGTGGGTGTCGACTTGGATAGCGCTGGGGCTTACAGAGAATGATAAAGTTGCTTGGGGTCAATCCTCCATCCTCTCATCCAGCTATGATTAACAAGTCACTTACGCTAACTTCCCACGGGTGCCTCCTCTGTTTTCTGGGTATCCAGTTTACAAGTGGGATGTGAATTAAACTGTCAGAAAGCAGATACAAAAACTGTGGATTGGCTTTTCCACTTTTGGAGTTAGTTACAAGTTTTCTAACTTACAAGCTCTTGATTTCGGTTTTCTTCCACACTTCGTTTTTTGAAGTTCTGCAGTAACAAAAACAGTAATTGAGCACAAAAAGCATTAAATGTCATTAAAAGTTCCAAACAACATATGGTTTTAGGCATGTAGGCAGAGCAGAAAAAGTGAACAGCTTAAGTTTCTAATCAAGAATTCCAATTTACCATCTGCCAAAGAAACAAACGATGTATGTGACAAAGAGCACATCTATGTCATTGTTTCCAGAATGGCCCATAGCTCATGATCTCCAAGATGGCCAACAAACCCAAAGGAAAAAAAATAACCATAAGACTTGTAGACACAGTCGAGTGGAGTTAAGTCTGGCACTGTGTTGAACTGCAAAGCTGCATAGCTTTCAGACTGGAGCCAGCTCCCATGCAGACAGCTTCAACCAAACACAACAAGCTTACTTCTGCCTTTAGCACACCAGGGAAGGAAGGAGCAGCATCTCCATGCTTCTGGTCATACAAAATATACATATATATATAAAATACATAATTTATATATTATATAATATACATTCATATAAATATTATCTTAAAATACCAGAGTAAACTTGAAGAAGCTGGACAAAACAATATAATAGTTTTAATGTGTTAGCAGAGTAATTCTGGGAGCATCTTTAAGCAACTGCGCTCAATCTCAGCATTACAGTAGTAGTGCAAGTGAACTTCAAGTGTGCAAGTGTGATTCACTGAATCACAGAATCATAGGGGTTGGAAGGAACCTCTGGGGATCATTTAGCAGGTCCAATCCAACCCTAGAATGGGTTGCACAGAAAAGCATTCAGGAGAGTTTTGAGTATCTTCAGAGAAGGAGACTCCATAGCCTCTCTGGGCAGCCTTCGGATACTTTCCTGCAGAGCTTTCTCTATTTTTCTAACCACTTCAGATGAATTTGTAAGAGGGCTGAATCATGCTGACACAATTAAATCCAAGTGATTTCGTAGTCAAGTAAGAGCAGAAGTGTTGACAGCCACTCCCTCTATTCGATATAACTTCTTCCTTGATCAGAGGAGGCTACTGGTGGGTATTCTGCTCTTCAAAGAGCCCTCTCTGAGATTAGTCCAGTGAGCAAAGAAGTTCAACTTCAGAATAAGCTGATAAGCTAGAATGGTTACTTATGTGAGTATGGCAATATGAACCCACGGTAATTTCTCAAAGAGAGGTAGCTCCCAGAAAGACAGTGCAAGGAGACACTGTGAAGGCATTCCATGCATGAACAAGTTGCACTATTTCGTTCAAGTTGTGCAACAAATGAACACAGAGACACCAGGTTTAAGATAATCTAAACTTACACATACTATAAAAGGAAATTGAAACATGTTTCTTTGACTGAGTAATTTAGGTGTAAGTAACAGAGCACTAAATTTCAGAACAGCATGGAACAAGAGATCAATGCCAACTAGCAAAGAAATTATTAACATATGTGGCACAGCTCTAGAGATGTAGCATAAACTGCTAAAACTGCAGAATTATAATGAAGAACGCAGATGGTATTTGATGACAAAAATAAATGAAAGTAACTTAAATGCCTTGTGAAAAAAGTGTCTACATTAGCTTATAATTTGTTTAGTAACAAATTATGTTCTGTACTTTGCAAACAAAGAACTTATGATCAAAATATAAGTTAATAAGTGCACAAATCAGTACTAAGGCTATGTTTGTTAAAAAGCAGCCTTAATCTCAAAAATTTCACATGCCTGTCCCTGGGGAATAGTTCCAATACACATTCAAGGAGACAACAGCCAAGGCTTGAAGCTGAGCAGGATACTCTTTTTAGAGCACATTCAAAAATAAAGCATAGCACCTTTGAAAACTTTTGAGGACAAGAAAGGCCTCTATCAACATCTTTCTTCGTATACAGCTGGAAATGAACAGATAACAAATCATTGGTGAGTGGAGTTGAGAGAGTTACAGGACTTTAGAATAAATCAAGTGTAGCAATGAGTTGAAAAACTAGGAAATCATTACTGTATATTCTTAGAAAAACAAACAAACAAAAAAAAACTGAACACGTCATTTTGATTCTGAAAGACTATTTTCCACAATTCCAAGTATCCCAAGACTGAAAATCTGTTCTCTATAAGGATTCTATTTAATCTGTAATTAAGCTTGCAAGCACGAAAGAGGTCAGCAGTCTTTTCATCCCTGTCTTAAAATGTGGGGAAGTAGTTAGCTTTGATGCAAATTTCTCTCACTCACTCCTTTTACCAGTGTCATTAACAGTTTCTAATGCAAACCAGATGATAACAGCACAATTCTGAGTAACACAAAATAGGTGCGTCGTTTTCACCGCCTGTTCTTTACAAAAGAAGTAGAGAATATTAATTCTATTTTTTTTCATTTTAACACTGCAGCTAATTTTGTTCTGCAGTTCACACAAAATTTATGTGACTAAAACCAAACAATGCTTAATGTGTTGCCGAAAAGAGTCACTTCTCTTGTGTCAGGAAATTCGCACTGACATCTCTATACATTAGCTTGAACCCAGGACTTGGGCTCCAAGCAGAAAAGGGCTCCTACCATCAGCCCCTTTGCTGCTCAACAGTTGACAGACTGTGGTTGCAACACTGAGCCGATCTGTGCAGGATCCGGCATTACATTAACAGATCTTCCTGCTGCTATGGCTCCTGCTGCAGGTGGGCCAGGGTAACCCCAATATCCCCGCACACTGTGATAGACTTCCCCACACTTAAAATTACTGGAAGTTCAGCATAAGATTTAAGATACCAGAGTACTTAGGCTCAAGAATAATTTTACTGGTCCCTGTTGAATCTTCTCTATGCCAACTGTACCACCAAGAAAAAAAAGAAACTGGATACTCTTACTATAGCTTCCAGACAAGACTTTCATGTCAGTAAGGGTGAAATGCATGTTGGAGACATCCCTAGGGCTATTTTATACCAACACATCTAGGAAAGTTATACTTTTATTTTAGAAGTTTCATTCCAAAATTCACCTACAGTAAATTTATTCCATTGTAGATTAGAAGTCCTTTTCCATCTAGCAGACAGGATTATCCATATCTTTTTTCATGTAATCATGTTAACTTTATAAAACACGTGAACTCAAGTCATTTAAAACTCGTCCCATAATCCCTTATTGACCAACTACACACTTAGCTTTAAGTACAAATACTGGTATTCATTACACAGCACTGAAAATTTACGTCTGAAGGTAAGAAGCATCATATGGTTGCATAGTGACACAGGAACACATACACACCAGTGATGTGACTTCAAACGGAGTCACTGAAAATAATTTCATGTACAAGAATTTCAGAACTAGGCCAAAGAAGCAAAAAACAAATAATATGATTGAATAATGTGAAAGACACCTTATCATTTTCAAACAGATCCAGAACTGACCTTACCATCTCTATTTCACACAACTGATCATTATTTTATTGCAAGGCAACTTTTATCAACTCATTATTCTTAAAAGTCACTTTCTGTTGATTTAATCCTCAATTAGTCCTACATGAGGAGTATTTCCAGAATAAAATACTTATCCTTGCATTCTGCTTAATCAGAAGCTGATTCATATAGTAACATCAAACTACCATTTCAAAATTATCACCACAGCACAGAACATTTTCAAGGATACGTAAGACCTGTAGGATGTCAGGCCACTTCCGTCCTACAGGCCACAGTGCAAGTCTGCAAACGGTTTTTGCTAACATATCTAAGCCAGAAAAGAAGCAAAGATAACGTGTTGGGAATGCCATAAAAATATATTGTCAGAAAATAAAGCAAAACATATTATGATATCTAAAGACACAAGCCTCCAGATAGCCTCCCATTGCTGCAGCAGTGCTACAGACCTCAGGCCACCGAAACACCAGGCCCCTCATTGCTATGGTGATGCAGCAGGAGCTGCAGTCCAAACACAGCACACGCAGGGCTGGCACGGCCCGACCCCCAGACACCCACTGAGAAAGAAACTGCTCCAAGGCTAATTTGAAAAACTTAACTAAATGTGCTCAGAGCAGACATAAAACATCAACTGTATGTGCATGAGCAAAAAGGAAACACAGTATCCAAAGCCTCCTGCCTACCAGAGTGTGTGCGCATCTAGCCCAGGTTATTTATGGTTAGCAGGTTTTACCATGTTCTCATTGCTTACAGAAAATACCAATGCCTGGAGCTCAGCTTTTCATCACTAAATCCACCAGCAGGATTGGACACCAACAATGACAGCTTCAGCAAAGAATAAAAGAACAGATAAATTCACAACAAACAATTTGCCTCTGAGTAAGCAGGTAATATCTACAAGCATTGGAGAAAAAACAAAACAAAAATCACACAAGCCAAATAAGGTTTCATCACTTCCTCTTTTCACATGGAAAAGCACTGTAAATCTTAAATTTGGTTTATGTTGTGTCCTCCTTATAATCTACTGGATGCTCACGCTAAATCAAGGTCTAATCTATAGCCACAGTCTTTTAATAGTTTGTGCAGGTTATGTTCTAGGACAAGAGCCAGTAGCTAATAATTTTTCCATTATTGATTCTTCCTGGATGGAATGAAAACTCATTTTCCTGGCTTTGACACACAAAGACCTGATCTTCCTTATTACAAATATATATGTGTATACAAGTAGTGTGGGTAATAGAAGACATTTAGAGAATGCCTTCGCTAGTGTGGATATGTTTTTTACCACAATAATTCTCAATATCTAAATAAAGGGAAACAGGTAATAAAATACAGCTTTACAGATGATATATATGGAGTTGACAGGAAAAAAAAAGAACATATCATGTCCCATCTGTTGGCCACTAATTTTCTACCATTTCTGTATGACTGACCAGCTCAGATCACAAGCCAGAATACATTCAAACATCCCAGTGGGTGTCCAAGCCAAGCCACTGGGGATGAAGACGTTTTCTTCCATTGAGAACCACGGGCTGCAGAAGTTAAGTGGATTAGAAACTGACAAAGAACTGATTATGAGGATTTTCAGAGACACAAGATCTTTTAGGTGACAAATTGGAGAGAAAGGGTGTATCGTTTCAGTAGCTAGACAATTTATTTTAGACAGCATGAAAAATCCCTCTCCCTGCATGACAGTAAAGTGGGAACTCTGGATCTGTGTGTCATTTTCCACCCCCAGTATTGATGCTGAAAAGATATAATGAAATAAACCCAGACTTTTAAGATCACAGTTAGCTTCATCAAAGAGGTATTTAATAAAAGTGTTACAAGTCCTCCTGCTATTTGCCAACATTTTAAAAATATATTCTGGAGGAACAGACATTTACCTAGGCATACAACTTTGCGTATCTGTTATAGAACAAACACAAATCATCTTACTCTCCTTTTTATTATTAATTGGAAAGACTTCAGACTCAAGGATATCTTTATTTTACCCCAGTACCTATCTGATTAATGGATGCAAACCTTTCACCTTTCAATTACACAATAAATTCTGACTGCTTCATGAAACTGATTAAGCTTGTCATATCCTTGTCCATGGATAACATAAAACGTATGTTTGGAACAGAACCAATTATCTTTGACTGATGAAGAAGGCATTCTTTCTTCCTTTACTTCCCCTCTCTCCTCCCTTCCTAACAGACATCTTTCTACTGCAGAACAGTGAAAAGTGAGTAATGAAACACCAATATTCTCATGCTTTCAAGATTCAAACACTACTGTCTTGGGTTAATTCTCTACAGGATATTTCCAACAAGTACTGAAAGTCGTCAAGAATACACAGTTTCAAAAGTTCAGATACTCCATAAAATGTGCTAGAAGATGCCAAATAAAACAAACATGGTTGGAGCAGATGAGTTTGACCTCAGGGTGTGCTACTCAGGCCTCGTAAAAATACAACATTGAGAAGGACACTCAGTTCACATAAAGAAGGAATTTGACAAGATCTCCACCAGTCCTAACCAACCAACATTTGCTGATCCTCTGATGGTGACAACAAACAAGTAATATTCATCCAGAGCACAGTGAGCAACCAAAGGGACATTGGAAAACACTGGCAATACAGAGGGGAAAGGTGGTTACAGTTTTATGTTCTTTCCCTACGTAATTAAACGCTTGTCCAAAAGATAAATTTAGAAGTTGTAGGATAGCCTGGAGAAGCAATTTTTGTTCTCTGTTCTGTTAAGCTTGTTCATAAAAGAGCTGGAACTGTTAGCTTCAAAAAAGTAATGAGCACTGTGCTGCATCTATGGGAGAGTGACTATGTTTGCTTTCAGCGCAGTTAAAACACAAACATCCATGAGTTATTTGGCAAATAGAAAGCATTTTTTTTCACTACTGGGTATCAAACGTCAAAGAGATCCCATGGAGCCAAAACAATGAGAACTAATAATAAAATTTACTAATGCCATCAAGAGCATAAAGATCTAAAGATAAACTCGGATGACAAGATCACATGCAAAAGCCAAAGCAGAAACATTTCCAGTTAGTCTTTTGTCCAAAAAGGCACTCATGCAAAAAATGAGATGTTTTTCATGAGTTTTGGTGTACTTTTTTTCTCTTTTTTTTTTTTTTTTAAATTGTAAAATATGTCTCCGTTTGGGGAAGTAGAAGTTTTCAATGTGCAGATGTTTGTGACTGCACACTAGCAGCCTGCTGGGAACCATTACTGATGTCAAGAGCAAAGTTATTCAGTCATCTGCAAGTCACTGTTCAAAACTCTTGCTCTCAGTCAAGAAAGTGATTAATGGAGTCCAGCAATGACACAGATTATCCCCTGCCCATGCAAGCTCTTTGATTTTAATGCAGTTAAGCTATTGAAGTAAACAAACCAATTTGGGTGTTCAGTTAGCTCTTTGTCTCATTAAAAATTATTTGACTAGACTAGTGGTAAAAGAATATTGCACATGTCCCCAGATTCCATTTGGCGTTCTGTAATCATGGCAGCAATTACATTTGTAAAAAGTTAAGAAATTAACAGTGGCAGAAAATGCTCAACCTTTCATTAGGGACTTTCATGTGCAATGAAGTTAATATTTTCTAATCACTAGAGTGCAGCAAACATGCTCTTGTATGTTTCAAAGCGGCCAGCAGTAACTACAGTCACTAGGCAGAAGTCTCAGTGTCTGCAAATTTTATGTTCAAAACACAACAGCACACTGCCTCTCTCAGCTAGGATTTTTGCAGACTGCAGCTCTAGCATCCCTCAAGAACACCCTGGAGCCTGGCATTAGATTGTACGTGGAATTTCATGCAGGGACAAGTTTTTCTTGCCTCTATTCTCCAGTCGAGATGGAGAGTCTGGATGTAGAAAATTGCAGTATCAAGGCTAAGGTATTTTGATTCTTTACTGAAATGCTCAGTGCCCTGTAATGACTTCAGTATAGTTTAAATAGAAAACGTGAAATCACAACACCTGCAAAAGAACATATCATTTTCGTTGCACTCTGTGTTTGTTCAGCAACAGAGAAGACCACCATGGAGGGCACAGAGAGAAGCCCTGTTGTCCACACCCAGGGATGGGCTTTGGCAAGCTGACAGCAAACTGCTGTACAAGAAGCACTGGAGGGAGTATCACACAAGGCACGGACAGATGACCACTTTAATTCCTTTTAAAGTGCTTCAAGGATACCAGGCCTCACAGCTATTACCATGCTGGCCGGTCCCACAGCAACCAGGGCTGGTTGCAGCCCATGCTGCAACCCCACGCAGCAGGCCTGCACCAACATGCCAGGGCATCCCACAGTGTTATCACTGACTGCTGCTATTGTTGTCACAGAGTGCAGGAAGGAAAAAAAAAATTAAGTGTCATCATGTAAAGTGGAGCTGACAGCATGCCATCTTTGGTTTTAGAAAATGTCACTGTCCACATATTTCACGATACATCAAAGGCTGCTTTCCAACCTTCAAGACAGTTACTGAGTCTCATCTTTCATCACACTCCTCCTGACAAATTAATACCAGCCTTCCATATCTTACAAACGAGAACAACGTATGTTTCCCACACATCCTGATCAGCCTCTTTGCTCTTCACTGACTCCAAATCCATCTCCTAACACCCTTCTGCTTCCTGACCACTGACTCCAGTCTTTGTTTTCTCTCTCAGACATGACTCTTCAGCAAGTATTCTACACAAACCCACAGCACCATAACCTGACATAAACCTTGTAAAGCCTGCTTAAATTCAGCACAACGAAAGATAGCACAGAGGAATACTTCCCTTTGGCTGCACAACACAGACATCATCCAGAAAGTGTACTAACAATGCAGTTTCCATCCTAACACAGAAATAATACGCTCCACATGCAGAGCTTTGATTGTTTCTTCAGTCTCCCAGTACCTGGTGCCACAGGACATCTTAGTAGAAGGTGTTACCATCTGGTACATTCTCAGCAGACAGAGACCAAAAGCATGCAAAAGTGACAAGAAGAAAAAAATGCGAAGCAAATAAGAGAAATACTTACCTTATATATCAATGCCTAAATTGAAGGGGTGAGAAAACAAAACTAAAAAAAAAAGTAATAATAATAATGAAGGCTCTAGCCATCTCATCCTCAGAACCAATTTCATTCATTACAAAAAGGCCAAAGGTTTGCTCCAGCCAATACTATTATATAGAGTTAGAATAGAGACTTCTGTCACCACTCCCAATTTGCACACTGTATACTCTGGAGCACCGGAGAACCTACACAATCCAGGCTGCAAAATTCAGTACATGGTAACTGTAACCATCTAAATCTCCTTTAAACTTGCCTCTAACTCTAATCTATCAACAGATCAACTCCCTTGTTGTATTTATAATGCAAATAAACATGCAAGTTTCTAAGCAAAAACACACATTTCCAGAAAAAGTATCTGCATGTTGCTTTGGTTCCAAAAGCAAAGTGAGATATAAGAGAATTATATTGACTTGCTAATGTATTACACAAAGCATTTATGTTTTTATAAGGCTTCCTTTTTAGCTTTTAAGTTTTACGTCCTACTTTCTGGTCTATTAAAAGAATTCTTTGCTTTTTAATTTTAATTATCTTCTCTTTACCCTTCATTCATTTATTAGTGTGAAAGGATATTATTACTCCTTATGGGGAATGCTCTTTGATAAATAGAGAGGATCACTACCTTAAAGCTGCATTTAATTCCTCTTACTTCCTTACTCTGAAGCAGTTTGCCATTGAGCACTTACTCTTCTGAAGGAGTTTCATACATAAATCAAATTTCAAGAATCAAAACCAGAGTATTAACTGTTACCATAAAAACTGAACTTCACTATCCAGTGAAGCAATAGATACTGAAATCTAAAAATCTGAAGCCATATGGATTTGTGTGTCAATTCCTTTACAACTTTCTCATTCGACCTCTACAAAACATTACTCAGTTTAACGCAAAGGACAAAGTAAAGCAGGCGCACAGACTTCTAGCAGAGGTTTCTTTGTTAAAGCTGTTTGTACTGCTAGCAGATGCAGCTTCTTAGAATGTCATTCAAGCTGAAGCTTTGTCAGATAAAAATCTCCAGTCTGTTACCTGTCCACAAAAGTTGAAAAATTTCATTGTTTTCAATTATGTTCTGTGGAAGTGGATAAGGGTGATCTGACAGTGTCAAGATAACAGAAAACTGTTTAAAAGTCAATAAATGTTGGTAATGATTTCTATGTCTGATAGCTAAAATTGGAATTTTAGCTTCCTAACAAAGTCAGGAAACTGCAGAGAACTTGGTAAGGCATCAGATAAAGATTAAAAGTGCCTTACTTCTCTGTCAATAACCACTCTGAAATTAAAAAAGCAGAAAGACAAGCAGTTTTCTGAAGACAATGCAGGTGTTAATCATACAAGAAAACAGCTAAAATCATAGCTTCCTCATCTCTCCCCAGAGTTTTCACCTTTTACATTTAGCTTAGGAAGAAAGTTCTTCCATCATCCCGTGTTTCCAAATGTCTCTCAAGCTGTTTGTCAATCTGTCCTAAAATGCCATATCGTAAAGATCTAGTCATGTTTTCTACTTCACAAGCAAGGCTGCAGTTGTTACCCAAGCAAGTAATATGAAGAAGCTTTTCCATATCTAAAGCAAGTTTGTCTAGAACTAACATTAAAGCTAACAGCAATATGGGAATAACTTATTTTTGTGAAGCTTAAATTCCTGTGCCATCCCAGCTGCAGATGTGGCTTGTTTTCAGAGATGAGTCAGGAGCTGCAACACTTCATGCCTGCAGGGTGCTCCCACCAAGAAGCCCTGAAGCTGAGGGGCAGGTGAAGGAAGGAGCTCAGAACTGAGTTCTGCCTCCAAAGAGTTTTCCACCAGCCTTCCAGTCAGGCCACCACGGCTGCTGCATTTGAAGCAGGCATTAAATTGGTCATTTCCAGAGGCTTTTTTCTCAGAAGACAAACAGAACAATCAGAAGAAAGAAAGACTGGAGCAACCAACGAAAGCCTTTCTGAAGTTTCAGATTTAAAATGTTTTTAAACTATTTAGGTTGCCATCCAGAAGAGCTCTAAAATATCATCAGGATTTTTTTTACTGCATCAGAATATTAGTGGCTTCTAAGTGCTTACTTATTTTTTATTATTATGTTTAATTTCGTGGAATTTGTATACCATTGACCTATTTACCTACAGAGCACCTTCCACTGAAGCAGTCTGAACTCCTTTTTAAAGAGTTTTGACAAGAGCATGTAGGAATTAATTTCTCTCTTCAGACAGGACAAAGGCATTAAAGGCCTTTATTTTTTATATGTCTATTTATATGCCTTCATTACAGGCATTATATTAAGATACCAAATATAACTTCACATGGCCATATACTAGGCCATGGTATTCGGCTTTCCCAAAAATTCATTCCGTACGATACGCTTTCTTAGAAGGTTCCTTTTGGCGCTTGCATTTATTGTTTCCCTGCAGTTGAAGGACTAGAAACACACATATACTTTATTTGGAAAGTGAAAAAGATCTACAGAACACATTTCTACTTCAAGCTAATGCACTAACCGTTATGTTTTGACAGATCCTCTTCTAACGCCATTCACTTCCACAGCAGTACAGCTCTAACACATGCTCCTCTGAGAAGCAAATAAGAAACCCATACTAAGGGCACATTAAGGTCAGATTTATTTCAGTGGGGAAAGATCCACTTTTCTTCGTGAAACCTCATATTTTTAAAGTGTCCTCACAATAGAAAAGGCACATAACTAAAAAAAAAACTTGCTTAAGCTGTCAGGTTTAGGTTTACTGAGCCATAGGACTTCCATTTCCATAAAGACAAAAAGCATTTGAAACTTCGTATTTCATAGAAAAAGAGAAACCAGTGAAGTTGTCCTTGCTAGCTCATCCCTTTATCATGAGGTAGCAAGGGAGGTTACAGGTTCTGACTAGCATTACACTTCCAAATCATTTCCCCTTTCCTAAGGGATGCCTCATGAAGACAGAAAAAAGAAGAAAGAGAACACTGCCCTGAAGACCCACATTTTGAAAAACTATATGACAATACTAGGAGAGAGAAAAATGAGATCACTTCAAAACACTCGCTTTTATTAAGTACATTTTTTCCCCTCTGCTTTCAAAACACAAGTGTCCCTCAGATCCCATCACTATTTCAAAGTTTGCCAATGACCTTCTTTGGCAAATGAACAGAAAAAGCCCCTGCCACTAATCTTTGGACAAATTACACTTCTGCCTTACCCCCTCTACTTGTTTTACCACCATGTCTGTACCCACAAACAGGTTTCTCTTTACTGTAGCAGTGAATGTTACATTTAGAAATTCAACCTCTTTGTGCCATGATTATCTAAACTCTTAGAAGTGAAACCAAGTGAAAATATTAAATATCATTTAAATTAAGTACAGAGAAAAATGTCTTATCCTGAAGAAGACACTAAAACTCCTACAACTATTCAATGGTAAAGAATTAAAACAACCTATACTTAAAGAGTGTGAGCAAAGCAACAAAGATCTGCAGACAAATTTGAAAAAACAGAATACAAATCTCTCATCTTACTTAAAAGTAATGAGTTCAAAAGCCAGAAGCTTCTGTTTTTAGTGATAATCTCAAAAAAATGTAAAATTATTAAGATACTCTGAATTCCAAAAGTTATAGTAACATACAGTTAAAATATTACCAAAAAACACAGATTTTGTTTCTAGAGATTCTAAGAGAATATTTAGACATACACACAGTTCTGTTGTCTTTCTTGCAGCTCCCTTCACACACACATATATGTATATATATTGAGAGAGTGAAATGCACGCTTTTTTTTTTTTTTCTTTTTTTTTTAGGGGGGGGATAAAAGAACAAACATTTATACTCAATAAGCGGACCATAAGGAAATCTTGCCTTACTTGTTCAGGTCATTCCAATGGACTTTAATGAAACCTTCTGCCCAGAGTCCTTAAAAGTCCTTAAGAAGTCTTTGTCCCTCAGTCTTTTCAGAAAGGCGCAGAAGAGTGCAGGAGAATGGAAAGAAAAAGCCAGCACAGACTTTCTCCATAAAACTAATCTGAACCTAATGCAACTTGCATAAATATTCAAGCAATTAATCAAACCATAATAATCGAGTTCTGCTTTGCCTCAAACCTTGCCTTCCCCTAATAAAGGGAACAGCACTTTTCCCCAAGCTTATTTGGCCAAAGTCTATTGTACTGCTGCAAGTAAAATAGTATGATGTGAAACAAGTCACTCACAATCCTGATGACTAAGTGCGTGTTTGTACATTATCAGAAATACGTCAGGATCTACTCCTACTCCAGGCTGCGCCCCACTGGCATTCTGCCCTGGCAGGACCGGAGCTCCCTACGTGAAACCTTGCTGGCCAACACCTCACCTCAATACCTGTGAAACACACTGCATGTTGTGATGCCATATAAAGAACAAGAGTAATAACATCAAGTTAGCTTTGTTTAAAACCATAAAACACTTAAGATCTGATTGAGTAACAGAGGGTGCTGAATACTGCTCAGTGATTGTGGCCACCTGCAGTATCATATCCAGGACACTATGCTAATTTTAGCGTGCTGGATGAATGCCACCATAGGACATGCTATTTTTACTAATTTCTGACATGTCCATCCCATGGCACATCTCCACTTCTAAAGTGGTACTGCAAAGTTATTAAAGTTTCCAGTTACCACTTGGCTCAAAACTGCAATCTACTACAAAGTCCTTTTGCAAAACTCTTCTTCATACTCTGATGATCTTTACACAACAGAACTTCTGAATGAAACCAAAACAGATAACTGGAAATAGTATAACTAGGAGAGGTCAGCTGTGGTATATATTCTTCCCTCCTCTTCCAAAGTCTTTCTCACCAAATCCCCAAATAACAGGATACAGTACACAAATAACAGTTCAATATATATTATTGCAACTTTTAGTTCAACAAATAGGGAAAAATCACTCAGAAATAGCCTTCACCTCATAGATAGACTCTACCAGTACTCTCTACTACACCAATCACAACTACATCTCTCTTACTGAGAATCAAAAAAAGCAAGAAATAAACATGGTAATAATGGTATTGGTACATTCTGCATAAAAACATGGAAGCTGGGAACCTCCATTTATCCAGTTTCAATTTAGACCTACAAGTCTCTGAGCACAATAGACAATAAAGTCTTCTATAAGAATTTATACTACAGAGCTACTGGCTGGCTTTCCCAAGGAGACAACACTAACTGAAATATGGGGGCAGCAAGTTTGGGATGAGCTTTAACAATTAAGATTTAAGATTTATACACCTCTGCTCACATGCACTTCTTTCCTTACTTGCCACTTTTCAACAGGTAGACTGAGACTGGACAGAGAATTCACTTCTGTTATGATAGATTTTTACACATTCTTAATCACAGAGATTTAAACGAGAGCACAGTATTTGGCATCCATCCGTATGCAAACAATAAGACATCTTCTGCCAAAATCTCCAATAAAGACAATCCCAATAGTGAAGAGGAAATGTCAGCCAGAAACAGTTACGTGAAGCATAAAAACCCATGAGCTTTAAAAAATCTTTATTTATTAGATTAAAGTCCAATTTTTCCATTCTAATACTTCTGATCTGTTTTTGTGGGTTTTCTCAGGTATGCTTAATTAAACCCAGTCATCAACTTTATTCAGAAGAGCAATTAATGAATATGGCACTGAAGTAGCTCAGCCCTGGAGGAGTCTCTGACATTTGTTCACAGTGAAGACTGTTCATTAATTGCTCCCTTTGTTCCCAGCCTCTTAATGATATTTTTGACACAACACTACAACTCATTGTGACTTATTCTTCGCAGCTAGAGACATCTGCACTATGTTAAGTTAATAAAACTACCTTTGAAAGATTTTCAAAAGATATTTAAAGACGCGGGGAAAAAATAGGACTGGACGAGCTGACAACAGGACAAAAAAGCTGTATTGCAATTCTTACTATTAACTCCAAATATGCTTTGTATTACAGATAATTTAAGCAAATATTTTGTGTTTTACATTTGCTGCAATTAACTGAACTCAGGAAGAAATTCACAATGCTCTCCCAGCCTCTTTAAACCGTACTCCCATACAAAATTGAATCATAAGGCTTCATAGGTCTGCTGATCCTAAGTTCTCGGATGATTTTCAATTGCTTTCAGTAAAAATAATTGCTTTACTTCTTAGAATAGAATGTGGAGAGTCCAGCTCTGGGTTACAATGGAACTACACAGAATCAAAGACCTCTTTCCAAGATTTAAAACAAGGTTATTGGCATTTCACACTGACTTTTGGAACCTAAAACAGGTAACCAAAGCCATCCCATAAAACAAAGAATGTACTAAGAGCACACTGTATAGGTTTTACAGATTAACTTTTTTACCTCTGTAATACGTCCATAGCCTCAGCTGATCTTTGTAACTGCTGGAGTCCTACTGCAACACATGGCATCACTTGCAGAAGAAATACAAAGCAAGTAACAAACAAGCTGCACGGGAATTTCATACCTGGAGAACAGCTGAAAGCCCTACAGATCTTCAGACCTTCCACATGCAAACGAAAAGTGTCCACCCTCAAAGCTGGCGACATTGCCCCAATTATCCTGACCTAGTTTTTCAATTAGAGATTCATTTTCTGTAATTCAGATTATATGGCAACTCCTTCTGCCTGCCAATTATTTTCATCAATATTGCCATTGAGTTTCATGCATTTATATGTGTAAGAAACTCTACGTTAATAATTTCATCAGCTAATTGTACACCTCCAAGTACTTAAGAGGTGCAGCGGCAGCGGACACAGCTGCAATCTAGTTTCATGATCTACCTGAAAAGGAGTTGGAGCCTGTGAGGAGCCAGGGTGAGCTGAAAGAACCCAGGGCAATGCCGTGAGACAGTGGGTACAGGATACATGTGTACAGCAGCAGAGAGAAAGAAGAAACGTTTTCATGATTCTGCAATTGCCTATATCCGGTCTACTATCTCTCACCGCATTGTTCTCCTATAACAGAAGGGTCTGGTTTCCACCAAAGCTTTCCATTCACACCCAACACATCCTCTCTCCTACTTTTTCTCTCACCTCTTATTTCTACCAGCTGTTCCTCCCTTCCCCCTTGCCCCATACCTACCTCCTTATCTTTACTCCTTGAATGAGGCATTAAAAAACAAAGCAATACAAAAAGCACCCACTCACCAGCAGCTGCCCTCCTCTGTACTGAGCTTCAGGACAAAAGCAGACAGCCGCACAGGTGCAGACAGGCTCCTGTCAGCCAAGCACTCCTGCCTGTCTGGAGCCAAGCAGCCACAATACAGACACAATATGGGAATGCCAGAAAGGTGACCTACTGCGGGTTTGGATGCGGCAGAGGTAACGCAACGCTCAGCGCACCTCTTGATTGCTACTCCAAGGTTGAGCATGCAGAGGACTTGCTCTCAGAAACAACTTTGCCTTCTCAGACACCATTTTTACTGACTTACTAGAGAGAGAAAGCAGAAAAGAGTAATTCCACCTAGATGCAAAATTCACAACAGGCTGTCATCCTTCATGGATTAGTCAGAGAGAGATCAGCAAAATACACCAGTACTGCTATTCAGAACTTCTTATTTCTATGCACAAAAGAATCACTTGAGTATCTAAAGAATTATTTGTTTATTAATACATTTGTCCATGAATTATCTATATGCAGGAGTGCCCCGGCCTCCTTTACCTTAGGCATTGTCCTGCACACAGAGATCTAACAGAATTAAGCCAAATTATTAAACAAAGCAAGAAATATTCTGATTTTTTTTTTTTGGCCTTATGCATAGAGCAAAAAAAGAAAACTACAGAGCATAGAAGCTTGTTTTATTATTATTACTAAATACATAATATGTAGTAAAAGTTAGATAACAAACCCTGTAGAGCATGTATTTCCAATTTTATTTGGATCATGAACCATTGTGAATGTCGACCCTCAATATTCCACCTCCTTCATTAGCATCATGCAACCTCATCACTTTTAATTGAGATCTCTATAAAAGCAAAATACTGCCATAGATCATCTCAAGTAACATACTGAGATCTATTGATCACACTTTTAGAACTACTTCAGAGGGGATAGAAAGAGGACTAACCTGAAGGAGTTAGGAGGTAAAACATAACTGTTCTTAAATCTTACACAACAGATGCACTTAATCATAGCCTGCAGCAAGAATGCATGGCATTATACACCATCAAATCAGAAGCAAACTGCAGATAATTGCTCACACTTAAAAAGTGTTCATCAGCTTTCAGGAAAAAAAAAAGGTACATTACAGCCTCAAATTTTTACATACATCCCTATTACTGCAGTCCAATTAGTTTGGCCATGTTTGTGGTCTGTCTACGTTAATACAGCTTCATAATTTAACAGAAACCTACTGCTTCAATTATATCTTCTAAACCCAACAAAATCACATCATGGTCTCCGCCTCTAAAGATCTCACTATAGCCACTGTGAAGGATTAATTTAAATTACATTTCTTTTATTCATTTTCTTCCCTATTGTCAAGCTAAGGGATCTTCATTCTTCCTTGAAGCCCAACTTGCTAGATAAAAGAAGTTTATGAATTTTAGATGGTACACATAATCAATATTTGATGCCAATATTTCTTTGCTCTTCAAAGATATGAACGCTTCAGAGCTTAGATTAAAACTATCAACGAGCAGCACAGTGTTCTGATCTCTATTTCAATTCACTTTGTCTTTTGGCACAGTCACTGGACTGAAGTTGACCAGCTCTTCCCTGCAGAAAGGTTTGCCTGTCCTTCCACTATCCTTCGTTTTTGTCTGGGATGCTACAGCAGCGTTTTGATGCAAGGAAAAATGGGAGTGCATGATCTAGCCAAGAGACTGTGTGATAAACTGGAATAGGCCATACAAATTTGTGGGTGGGAGGGAAATGTGTGTGTATGTCCGTAGAGAGAGATGTGTATACACGTACACGCAGAAACACACACTGTATATATAGGAATTGGAAGGTAAGGTTAATTTTGATCATGCATACAGTAAGCTGGGAAGCGTCTACAAGTGTTGTTTGCAAACATTTAAAAAACTATAAACATCACAGATTTATAATTAACATAACACTTATAAACTGTGCCTAGGCTTTACTGCCAGGAGGCAGCATTATTACAATCCACAGTCATCTAACTGGAATAATTTTGGTCATCAAGCCTCATCCAGCAATTCCTGTACATAATTTATTACTCAAATGAGTTTTGCCTATCATACTCTAGATTTATTAAAATACATTTTTCACGTATTACTAAAGTACTAACAGTGCTCTCAACTTTGCTACATGGATGCATTATACTTAATCTTCCTTTGATGTTTCAGAATCCTGAGGAAACCAAACACACCACCTGAAGGGCACAGGCAGCTTCTAGTCAACAGAAATGAGAGGGGAAGGTGGTGAGCTAACATCTCCAGCTTGCCTCACGGCACGCTGCATAAGACACCAAAAATGCTCCATGTGCTTCAATGGGTCTGCACAGAGCATTTCCCATGTCTCATTTCATGTCCTGAAGTGCACTTGAGCTTACTGGAAGCGGCCACTCCACACAAACAAGTACAGACTTCCTTGTGTGAATGGAGATTCCATCTGTAGTCACCTTGGGGTGGGAGTGATACATCTCCACTCATTTTTGAATGGCCTGGCCTACCTTCAGAAAAACTTCTAGAGACAAGTTGATGCAATAGCTTTCTCTGGTGAAGTGCTCCTGGGACCAAGAGAAAAGAAGTACAGCAATCACCCTAAATCATGGTAAAAATGTGCATATGTCTTGGGAACTACTGCTGCGGAAAGAAGCTGCAGGAAACAACATTTCAGAAGATGCTAATGGCTTATTCACACACCAGTTACTATTGCCAAGGCTGGAAAGATTCTCAGACAGGCCTGCTCATCACTTCTTCGCCCATTAGCTGCCTACAAGAGCACTCTCAAATTCTTTTCACTCACAGTATGACAAATAAAATTGAACAATATAATAATACTAAGTCTTGTTAACTCAAATCCTTATGACTCACTCACAAAAGTAAGGTTACCGTAAGCATTTCAGTTCACATAAACATATACTTGTAAGATTAGTAAAACAAGGATGGAAATCAACCCAGACACTATCATAAACTCTAAGGTTTTTTCCTGCTCTTAATATTTTGGGACTCGGGGTGGGATTAGAAGTACGTAACAGACAACATGAATGTTGTTCAGGAGCAGCCAGATGATTTTCCCTAAGATTGCTCATCTTACTTACCAGCTATCTGTGGTAAGTTATCTCACAGAAACACTGTGCTTCACATGAAGACTGATTTATGGAAACTAGTTTCATCTGACGTGGAAGCAAGCACATTTAACATATTCTCCATAATTTCTTATAAGGCTTAGAAAGTTTTAGTCATCAAGAAGCAAGAAAGGAAACAAGAGATTCAGACGTGCCACAGAGCAACACCTCCCACAGTGTGGAAAGCAGGCAAGAAAAGGAAAAAACACTTCAAAAAGCAAACAACTCCTGCTGTTAAGAACAGAAATCTCTACATCCTCAGGTTTCACTTGTAACAGTTTTCTAGACCTGATGTATGGCTACAGATGCATCTCTGAAGGGGTCAACATGCACAGAGAACATGGAACAACTGTGGTGTCAACTGTTGCAATCATTCCAAATGCCAATTTCAAAATTATCGGTGTTGGCACTGTTAGCAATTCAGAGCTTACAAAAACATCAAGGTTACTGACAGCAGCAGGAAAAAGAATTGATACCTCTTTTAATGGACTTTTACATGGGGAATGCTAAACCTACGAAATCAATAAATGAACGAAGTCTGACTTCTACAAATAATTCACAGTACATCAAAATGGTAAGTTAGCGTCATGAATTGTTCCTTGCAAACAGAGCTCCCTACATGTGAAGTTATGGAATTGTTGCATTTCCCTGTATTAAAGTATTAGTAACATATCCCTGCAACAAACTAGTACTCTTTTAAAAAATAGAAATAAAAATAAAAATTACAACACCATGTCTCTAGAATTAAAGAACAAGTTTTGTCTACAATCATCCTATGCAAAACTAGCGTTTTCCTGGGAGGCAGGCAGCCCATTGCAAACAATGCATTCATATGGATTCTCAAAGGAAAATAATGCATTTGCTCAAGTTATTTTAAGAGCACTTTATGATTTTAGGTTTGAGAGATAAATACAAAGACTCAAGCCAAATATCAGAATTAAGTGTTTACCTGTAGTTCAAGATTATTTTTCTTCAAACCCTGATACTAATCTAATTGGCCTTCAGATTAAATAAATTTCCAAAACTGTTTTCCCTGCCAGTTATAGATAAGAGAGCAAAAATGGAATTTTATAATAAAAGCTAGTTGCAAACTCACTTGTAGAAAAGATACTGGAGGAAGAAAACAAGTCCCTATCCCCAGACCATGAATTTAACTTAACAGACAAGCACTGCAAAAAGAACACTGATTCAGATGTAGATCCCTGATCTCTCCTTTTACTGTTGTTACTAGCTACTCTTTTTTTGATTAGCACTAGATAAAAAAGATGATGCTCAGGCTGCACTGCTTTCTGTTCAATATTAAAGTCATATCTAGTTCTTCAGGTAAGGAGTCAAAGCCTATGCTATCAGGAAAGCACATGAAGGAAATTTGGAAAATCTTGCAATTCTCTTGGGCAATTCAGGTAAGTCTGTAGACCCTGATCAACCTTTATGACAAGTCTGCAGGGCTCACGTTAACAGAGTTTTGGGACTCACACTCATATCCATCAAAAGAAGATCTTCTCCTTGTAAACACAAACTTCTTCACCAATCACACATCTATATCTATATGCATGATTTCATGTCTTTGGCAAATCAAAGCAGGTTTTCAGAACAGTTATGTCATTTTATGCTACCAATTCCAGCAGCATGTACCAGAATCCATTATCATTTTTCAATAGAATAACGTCTGACAGACAAGCTCTGGAAGACTGAGCTCCAGTTTTTAACAGGTTATTACCCTGAATTTCCCTTCTTCCTGACACACTCAAGGTCACTGTAATGAGGTATTGCCTCTCAGCTACCTCAGTCCTCAGCAGATGAGTTCAGGCTCCTGGTGAAGACCAGCATACATCTAGGTCTCAGTCCATTTGCAATCTCCACAAGAGAGCCTGTAGCGTCTTATAAAACTAACGCAAGACAAAACTGTATCAACACACTTCAAACCACCGTGGCAAAATCCTCCAGAATTCTTCCACGAGTCCTAAATTTCATTGTTATTTGAGGAACTAGCAAGAGTTTTTATCCACACACATAGTTCTCCCCTCCTTCCTCCTGTAGCATATTAATTCCACAATCTCAGTCATGTTGAGATCAGGGCCTACAGGGGCTTACTGAGATTGGTAGCCATGGGTACTTTAAAGAGAAAAAATATTTTTCAGAGGATAGGTTCCCTAACATCCCTCACAGTATAGCTCCACATAATGAGTTACGTTGGCACAACCAAAAGGACCCAGTAGCCAACTGAGAGGCATAAAGTCCCAGAACAGCAAAAGATGACAACAAACTGCAACACTCTCTTACTGAGAGTATTTTCCACCTATAAGTGCCTGCCTTTGGGGAACACAGCAGCCAATGTTTTTTGAGTCACAAGGAGGAGCTTTTATTAGAAGAAAAAAGATTTATTAAGATGTTAGCAAGCAAGAGTCAGGACATGGATTTTGAGTGTCAGAGACTGGTAGAAGAGGTACCAACACTACCCGCATCATCTTTAGCTACTTCAGCATCACAGCTAGCTCATAAGGCTGAGTGTTCTGACTCCTGAACCATCTCAGGGAGATATACGTTGAAGAGCACTATCAGGAAACAGTCCTCTCTTCTCCTTTCCAAAGCTGAAATCTTATATTTTGGCTACATTGTAAGATCCATGGCACAGCAATGGTCAATATAACATCAGATGCCAATAGTAATTTTGTACATTTACTCCCTCCTAAACATTCTTATTAAGTATTTCAATACCATTGCTTAAGTTGAAAAAGTGAGCAAGGAAGAGTATGCTCTGGAGCAAGAGAAACTGGATGAAAATTAGAATCCCATCACTTTTGCTAACAAGCTAATAAAATAACTGCATAACCCTACTGTGAGTTCGGACTAAGAAATAGAAAAAGACATAACAGGACACTGAGTGCAGAACTCAAATGAAGTATCACATCAGCCCAGATGAACAGCTGCTCTTAGAAGGACCTGCTAGGAAGCCCATCACAGAAAACAGCAGTCACCGAAGAGTGAACAAAATCCAATCCTTTCTCACAGCCTTCAATTTTGATTCTAATGTAATAAAAAAAGGACACACAAGGCAGTACACATGGTCTATCCTCTTGTAACTGGCAAGACCCGGAGTTTTCCTCAAATACTCAACATCGGCCCAGTTTCACTTCTATTGGACAAAGTCAACAAAAAAGGCTTAATCCTTAAAAGTCCTTAAGATTTGAGCCAATGGAAGTGATAGTGGAATTTCACTGAAAATAGATGACTGAAATGGTTCATATGNATGGAAACTACAACAGACACAGAGCACAACACCACTCAACTTTGTCAGTCAGAGAAGGGGTGGGGAAAAGAAAGTGGGANGAAAATTAGAATCCCATCACTTTTGCTAACAAGCTAATAAAATAACTGCATAACCCTACTGTGAGTTCGGACTAAGAAATAGAAAAAGACATAACAGGACACTGAGTGCAGAACTCAAATGAAGTATCACATCAGCCCAGATGAACAGCTGCTCTTAGAAGGACCTGCTAGGAAGCCCATCACAGAAAACAGCAGTCACCGAAGAGTGAACAAAATCCAATCCTTTCTCACAGCCTTCAATTTTGATTCTAATGTAATAAAAAAAGGACACACAAGGCAGTACACATGGTCTATCCTCTTGTAACTGGCAAGACCCGGAGTTTTCCTCAAATACTCAACATCGGCCCAGTTTCACTTCTATTGGACAAAGTCAACAAAAAAGGCTTAATCCTTAAAAGTCCTTAAGATTTGAGCCAATGGAAGTGATAGTGGAATTTCACTGAAAATAGATGACTGAAATGGTTCATATGATGAAGAAAACAAACAAACAAACACAACAACACAAAAAGTAGAAGCAGGAATTTCTGAATTTATACTTGAGAAAACACAGCACAAAATGACTGCCTGAACATTTTTAAAACTACATGACAAATACTACTTCAGGTAGCTTGCCTGTAGAGTCCACTAGCAACAGAAACTAAAAACTCAGCAAAAACCTTACTGTGGGCAAGAAGAACAGAGCCCAAAAATATTAAATTATATTAAATATTATATAAATATAATATAATATAATATAATATAATATAATATAATATAATATAAATATNNNTAATATAATATAATATAAATATTAAAATATTAATATTGGCTGCTATGAAAGTAATGCCTCTTATTTATCTCCATGGAAACTACAACAGACACAGAGCACAACACCACTCAACTTTGTCAGTCAGAGAAGGGGTGGGGAAAAGAAAGTGGGAAAACTCCACAATTTGCAGTATGGTCCATCTCTTCAGGCCATCCTATTTGCATTGTAAAGCAATCCTGCAGCTATCACATACACTCCAACTCATTGATCACGTTTTTTGTAAAGCCTAAGAAAGCATCTCCAGCATTACAGAGGCTGCATTTCTGTATTCCCTAAGTTATCATTTCTGTAAGCCTCCCCTAAACCAAACAAATACTGCTAGATGGCTGCATGTCACTGTTCATTGAGTAAGGCATTCAAAATCAGCAAATTATACACCAAAGATTCACAGCTCCTCAGTCAACATCCTCCAAATGAAATAGTAATTCCATCTCATTATTGGGGTTAGTAGAAACCTCAGCCATGAAGATACCGACCAGTTCTTTCAGCAATGGAAAATCCAACAATTGTAAGGTATACATGAGCTCAGAGGGAGATCTTGATTTCAAAATGGGGAAAGGAATAAAAATATGTCATTTTGCCATTACGCAGAAATTTAACAACACCAATGAGCTAAACAGAGATGAGTCTGAAAGCGACAGTGCAGCTGACATGCTACACAGAACTTAAAATTTTACTAAAATAAATCACTCAAACTGTTTGAGAAGATAACTTTTGAAAAGACAGTTTTAAGAGCAGAGTTAAACTCAAGAATTTCATTTGCAAAGACCTCAAGACAGACTTTGGACCAATTCCAGCATTCTCCTACACTGATGAACATTAGCTCCTTTCTGAAGTTACCTCGCTTCCTAGCACACACTGGAATACAAATACATTTCCCTTTCCAAATGATTCCCAATTAGAGATTCATTTTATTAATATATTTATACAAAAACGGTGAGTATGGAGATAAAGAGTTCGTTTATACAGCAGACAACTGGATTGTGTCAAAGTAACTCAGAGAACACACAAAAGTGATAATAAATACATTAATACATCAGCTAAACAACGATCAATTCACATGCCTATACTTTGAAACATACATTCCTAGCAAAATCAAGAGTGAGACATTAATTAGGCTGCAGTTTTGCAGTCATTAACTTGGTTTACATTAGCTGTCATCCTGACAAACACTAGGCAAACGTGCTATCCTTCAGAGAATTGTAGAATGGCTTAGGTTGGAAAGGACCATAAAGATCATCCAGTCCCAATCTCCCTGCCATGGGCAGGGCTGCCACCCACCAGATGAGGCTGCCCAGGGCCCATCTAACCTGGCCATGAACGCCTCCAGGGATGGGGCATCCACAGCTCTCTGGGCAGCTGTGCCAGTGCCTCATCGCCCTCTGAGTAAGGAATTTCTCCCTGACATCTAACCTAAATCTCTCTTCTTTTAGTTTGAAGTCATTCTCCTTTGTCCTACCACTGTCTGCCTATGTAAAAAGTCAGTCCCCCTCATGTTTGTAAGCTCCCCTCAAGAACTAGAAGGCTGCAATGAGGTCTCCCTGCAGCCTTCTCTTCTCCAGGCTGAACAAGCCCAGCTCCCTCAGCCTGTCCTCATAGGAGAGGTGCTCCAGCCCTCTGAGCATTTTGTTTCCTCCTCTGGACCTGCTCCAACAGCTCCACGTCTTTCTTGTGCTGGGGGTCCCAGACCTGAACACAGTACTCCAGATGGGGCCTCACAAGGGCAGAGCAGAGGAGGAAAATTCCCTCTCCCTCCCTGCTGGCCACCCCTCTTCTGATGCAGCCCAGGACACTGTTGGCCTTCCGGGCTGCAAGTGTACACATGGCAAAGATCTTAAATAATTGGACTTGCTTATAACACAACCTAAAATAAAATCCCAGCCCTTCACGGAAACGGTTGGCCGTGTTAGCAGCAGCTTTAACAGCACGCTGCACCTAAGGCGCGAGCAGTGCAGCGCGGCAGCTCTGTGCAGCACTGCAGGGAGTGCAGTGCCACCTGTCTGCCACCCAGCACAGCTGCACCGCTGCAGCCCGGGGATCGCAACGCGCCACCGCTCGCCGCCGGCCAAAGCTCCGTGTCACAGAGGGGTCAGCTTGGAAACTGTGTCTGACTCAAAATCTCATCCTATAGAAAGGGTTACAGCTTTAGGAAACCCATCAGGCAAGACTGGAGTTTGTAACTTCAGTGAGGAATGTATGTACACAGCAAAAGAGGATAAAAGGATGATAATGAAGAGAAACAGACTGATGAACAATAATTTGGACTGAATTTAGCATTGCCAAGAGTTCCATTAAAGATCTCTGCAACAAGATGTTACGGAACGTTACAACTTCCTCAGCGCTGCTTGTTACACTTACGGCAGCAGCATCACCGATTTATCTCAGCAGCTACAGCCACTTCAGAACACATATCATCAACGTCGAGGTGATATCAAAGTTCCATAAAGCAGATGTTACATCCAGAGCCCCATCACACATCATCGGCACTCAGAATCCAGTCATCACTCCATATGTACGAGTTAGGAGACCCCGTTCTGTGCCAAGCACCCCGGGGTCGAGTTGCACCCACCACTACCAGCGACTCATCGTGCTGGCAGCTGCACCTCTGAGCAGCCCTTGGTGCCACCACCCCACCACGGGGACACGGGGCACCGCGGCCCTCTGCGAGCGCAGGGAAGGCTCTGCCCCTGCTCTTCCTGGGGACTTGGCTATTCCATGCTGGAGCCCTTCTCACAGCTTCCGACCCTGAAGCTGAAGTTTGCTGAGGCTGATGTTGGGTGCCTGTGATTTGTGGCTTATGCTACATAGTTTGCTCTCTGGAAAGTAATGAACTTCAGCCAGTGGTAATCCTGTACGTGTATAAGACTATACCTGCATGAGTTAAAACCCACGTGGTTTCCCTAAGATGCTGGGGGGGAGGGGGAAGATAGAAAATATATATATATGCGTATCTCCTGCAAGCAGCAGCAATGCACACTTAGCACCCATTGCGTGCCTGCCCAACAGGAAATCAGCACAACAACCCTGCTATAACCAAAGTTTATGGATCATTACAAAGTGCACGAGCACTCCTACTACCTGTAAATATTTTAAGAAAATAGCACTGGTTAAACATTAAAGGCAATAAGACACCACTGACGATAACACCTTCGGCTCTCCCAGTCAAAACAGAGCTGTGTTCCTGCACCCCGGGGAAGGAGCAGCACCACTTAGGAGCCCTCGGCTCAGAACAGCACTTTATTTCCTATGAACCGCTGCCCTCAGAGCCCCAGCTCCAAGCAGGACCTCTCACAGCTGTTTAGCATTAACATGGGAAAGGAGAACAGCCTGGTGGAGAGCATGACAGAGTCAGAGCATCGCTACCTGCTGGGGAGGAAGGTGGGAGCACAGCATGAGTACGCAGAAGCCTCCCAAAATCTCACCAGGCTGAACACTCGAGGTTGTATCTCAGCCTCTCCAAACAGCACAGCACTTTGGTCGAGTGCCCATCCGGCTCACCGGGAGAAGATGTGGCATCCCCAAATTCAACAGTCCCCAGTTGAGCCCAACTTCGCTCAACTGAGTCAGAGCTGTTACTCCCGCGCCAGCCCGAGGATGCTGAGAGTGCTGCAGTTAAGACCTGAGTGCAAGTTCTGTGGTGAAAGCTCCAGTCTGACAGAGCCGTAGCTGGGCTATGCTAACCTTCATTTTATATGTATACTTATATATAAAATTAAGAGAGTTTTGCTAGCTTTTGGAAAACACACGTTTCCAAGTTACCTCCAGACTGCTGGAGCACGCAGGTGCTACAATAACTTTTTGGATGTTTTCCTTTGCTGCCATCTCACACGCTCTGTCTTTGCCGGGGTGTCTGCCACGGACAGCTCCCCCCGGCCCCGCTGCCCCCCGGGAATAACTCAACCCCGTGTGCACGTACTTCGCACAGGGAACGACGCGATGATGCCGACAGCCGTCACTTCTCCGGTAGAGTAATCCTCACAAAAAGAATGATTACCCAGGGTGAGGGGGGGGTCTCCTTCTGCGCGACCACAGAACGATAACGCCAACTCCACGCTCCACAAAGTGCCGAAACGGGGCTTCGCCACAGACCCAGCGGCAGTGACACCCCGCGCTGCCGGCAGCCGCGCGTCCCCCCGCAACCCCGGCGGGCAGCAGCAGTCCCCGCGCTCCCGCCGGGTCCCAGCCCCGCGCTGGGGTCGCCGCCCGCCCGCTCGGCTCCCCCTCTTCTCNTTTAAATTATTCTTTTTAATGTTTAAAATTTTAAAAATTTTTAATTTTTTTATTTTTTAATTTTTTTCTTTAATTTCAATTATTTAATTTTTTGTTCTTCCCGCATCTCACAAAGCTCACGCCCTGGGGCTTCCCCTCCCGACCAGCCCCACAAACTCTGGCGGGCAGCAGCGGCACGGGCGGGGGGGGGGGGGGGGGGGGGCAAGGCCTGGGGGG
>WBMW01004158.1:16868-86329 GCA_013396635.1 Penelope pileata | reverse complement strand
TCCACCGCTGCCCTGCGCCCCCGGGATCGCGCCCCGCAGCGGAGGAGCCCCCGGCGCAGTGCGCGGCGCGGGCATCGCTGTGGCTGCGGCCACCCCTTCTCATCCCCCTCCCCTTCCTCCGGAGCTCGGAGCCGGCCCCGAAAGTTTATTTTTAGCCCCCGGAGAGCGCTATAAAGGCCCCGCGGAGGGAGCGGGGCTGAGACGTGGCACCGCGCTGCCCGCAGCGGCCGCCCAGGTACGTACCCAGCGCCCAGCCCTGAGCCCCTCCGCTTCAGAGCGGTGCGTTCTTTCTTCTCGTGCATAGATCGTGATGAATTCCATCAAAGCTTGTTGTTGTTGTTGTTCTTTTTTTTTTTTTTTCGCTTTTATGGCAGCATTTGCATGTCTTTGCTGCAAAGCGCAGCGCGATCCGCCTCGTGGTGTTTGCAGCGAGACCCCCTCCCCCCCCGAAGAGGGGAAGCGCTGAGAGTTTATTAAAACAAACAGAGCCGTGGAGCTGCTCCACGCTGGGGTAACGCTGTGAAAATATATTTAATTAAAGCGACTGCAATCAAAAGTGATCCGCATGCCAGAGCCAAAGAGCCCCGAGCGCCCAGCTCTGGGGGGAGCGCCGCTTTGGCTGCACGTAAAAGGAACTTGTTTCGAAGAGAAATGCTAAGGAAGGTTTGTGATTACCATTAGAAATGAAGCTCTGGAATTTGCAACGTTCTTAGTGATTGTTTGTTTGTTGGCAATAACAATTTTAAGAACCCACCAGAAATACTGAAGGCCAAACTTTTTTTCCATTGCACTCATGTAACCCTGAGATCAGAGCTGCCTCCCTACCTTGGGTTCCTCAGTTCTGCTCTGGCTCCTTAGCTCTGCTGTTCTGTGAGACACCAGTGGGATGTGTATTTCTGCAGCGTCGCTTTCCTGTGATTTTATGGCATCTCAAGAAAATATAATCATAGCATATCCCGAGTTGGAAGGGACCCATTAGGATCATCAAGTCCAGCTCCTTTACATAGAAAGTAAAAGAATCTATTTAACACTTAGAAAGCTCAAACAGAGCAGCTGCAGATTCATATACATACCCCATTAACTTGTTGACGTGTTGCTAGGATGTATCTGTGCACATCAGAAAGTCTCCTGTTCTGTCTGTGTCTTCATCTGTTACAGTAACAGCTTTAGACTTTTTCTTTTGACAGAGGGGATCCACTTGCTTTTCAATTGCTGGGGGAAAAAAGCAATACTTTAAGAATGAAATAATGCACTCCGTACACAAAACCCACTGCCAGTGGAGAAAAAAAAAAAAAAGGAAGAAAGAAAAAGAAAGAAAAAAGATATATCAGAATTTTAGCAGCCAGAGTGATTAATATTTTAGCCTCGCACAGTTTCTCTGCAATTTGGCTAAGAAAAAAAGGGGTACATATGTAAAAACAGTTGAAAAAAGATGTTTATGGCTATTATATGGTACATGGTTCATGTTATGCAGTATGTTCTAAGAAAAAAGCCGTTGAAATCATACTTAATATCTCTGGAGGTTTTAAGTCGTGCTTTATAACCAATCTCAGGAAAGAACAGTGATGATGTCAATGATTAATGACATTTCATTTGATTTTGCTTTGAGAAGCTCACAGACCAAGAACTAAGAAGATGTATGAAACTGGTCATAAAATTACCGGTATTTGAAATAAAGCTACCACATGTAACATTACTTAAACTCTATGTCAAAGTGCAGAGTTAGATCAGATGAGTTGAGTAAGTGAGATGAGCAATTTCAGGCAAAGCAACCCCCGGAGGTGCTGTAATTATAACAAACTCATGGCCAGGGGGTGGCATTGGGTACGGGTCTGTAGGGGCACCTTGATCCTGGGCTCAGCCTGTACGTGCTACTACAAATAAATAAAATAAATAAGGAGATTCTCCTGTAATCCAGAGGATAGGGGAGAAAGGAGCAGATGCTCTCTGATCTAAGGAAGAAATAATCTTCTCAGGGACAGGTCCTGTTTCCATCCGGCCTTCCTTCCAGAAAGGATCCAGTATGAATCTCCTCCTCCTTCACCCTGTAGTTGCTGCCATTCTACTCCAGGCTGCTGCTAAGTCTCGCTCCCTCCTCGCAGCAGAACAGAGCCTGGGGTGCAGGGCCGGCAGCCTGTGCCAGCAGTTGGTTGGACAGGAAGGGCCACACAGCACCTTCGGGCCTTTGGCCAGCGTGGTGGGAAGCCAGGTTTCAGCTGCTCCCTAGGGCAGCAGGATGCGAGGAGTGTTAGAAAGCAGCGACGGGGGGCACTTCCATCTGTTTAGGTAGGAGAGCTGCAGTGAAAGGGAAGGCCTGTCTTCACATTGCCCATCAGGAGTGCCTTGGGTAGGATGGCTGTCTTCCATCATTTAGAAAAACACAGTCGAATACTGTGAGCTCAAAGTTGAAGCTAGGTTAAAAGGAAGGGGGAAAAAAGTAAAAAGAAGGGAGGAGTTAGCTTCAAACTGAACCTTGAGCCATGCTCTGTGCTTCAGTCATAGTGAAAAATTCAGTTTGCTTCATGATGACAGAGTTCAAAGGTTTAATTGCCGTTGCATTTTCCTTTTCTCACTCCGTTGAAAACACTGGTTGTTTTTTTTCCATCACATCATCTGCTGCTCAGGAGAAACCCTGCTGATGACCACAAACTTTCCAGAGCATGCCAGCAGGAGCACGGCATGTGCGAGCAAGCTCCTTTTCCTAACCTGGTATCTTGAATCCACCTTGCTTATGTTGCCTTGCTGAGAGTCCTGTTCATCAGGTCTACGTCACTGTTTCTTCATTCTTTCCCACTGAAACTCAGTAAAGCATTTGGGTGTTGCAAGTCCTCAGCATTCCAAGCTGCATTCAGGAAGGTCATTCTGCAAGGCTGGATCGTCATAAGTCTGCTGTATTCAAATGTCACAGACTTGTGATGGTGCTATATGTAAAAATAGGAATGGCTTCTCCATCCTAGGAAGGTAGGTGACCCAGAGGACTGAAGTTTGCCATCCTCAGGTGGGTCCAGCAGAGAAGCATTGTTACAAAGCAGGATGGGCAAGGCTACAGCTGCGTATCTCAAGCAGTGCATTCCCCAGAAGCAGGCATTAGACAAGTTCAGACTGAGCAAAAATTTGTCTTAGCAAAAGGCACCATAGCAATACTTGCTTTAAATCATGGGGAAATAAATGTCGAAGTCGCAGACTCTCTCCTGTTTCTTGTCAGATGATTGTCTCACATTATGTGCTGTATCTAAAGGTTACACTGTCTAGTATCTGCAATATTTGTGAGTTAGGATCAGCAAGATTCTAAATTACCTGACTTTTGAGAGCTAGATGTGCTTCTGATGAGTTTTTATTTACTGTTTGTGATCAAAAGAGAGAATAAAGCAGTATTTCTTATGGTATTTGTATGATTAAGGCTCTTTATAACCAAAACGGTTTAACTTTGTAAATGCCTAAGGTGATATTTTCAATGCAACTATATAACGTAAATAAATGTGCACTTGCATTTATAAATGTGCTCTGTTAACTCATTTTGGTAATTGCCTCTTTCTTTCCATTAAAGCCTTTGACAGATGAGACAGTTAAAGGCGTTGTTAAAGAACAGTCAAAGGAGCATTAAATAAGGGCTGCCTAACTTCAACTTTCTATAAGCAGTTAGGTATTTGGTGAAAATGATGAATTCTGGGGTACTGACTCATGTGACCTGAAAATGCCATCCATTTCCTGATTCACCTTCATGTCTTCTCTAGCAAAAGAGGAATATTTTACAATAAATACCCGCAGTCAAACAATGTTTTGTGTCTATGTTTTTCTATCTTTCAGCCACTTCTCTGCACTGTTTTCTTCAAAATGAAGAGCAAGACAGAGGTGAGAACGAAGAATGCCTGGGAAAAAAATCCAGTCATAAAATTTGAGGAATAGCAATAATAGGAAATACTTATAAGGTCAGAATTTGGATTGAATTGATGAAAAGTTACGAACCTAAGACATGGGTCCTATTGCGTTTGAATCTAGATTCAGGAATTTTTAATTTAGTACATAATAAAGACATCAGTGCGTCTTTTCCTCTACTCTGGATGATAATGTGTTCTGTTGCGTTTAGCCCTGCATAACTTTCTTATACAAACTAATTTAAGTTCAGCTTAATTCTTTAGTTGTTAGACCCAAGGCACCTCCTCACATCAAGCTAGAGTATGAATTTAGCAATCCATTGGTTGTTCCTCTCTGTCTGCAGGTCCGTAACTGTTAATATTGGATCCCTGCATTTCTATGTCACCAGCAGAACAAGTGGGATTTGAATGTAAGGTATACGTGTATATGACCTCATCACTGCCAAATGCCAATAGTAAATAACATAGAGCTTATCTGGACTTCGAGCTTTTCTGCTGTGCTCAGAACAAAGGCATCCCACAATTTCCTAAGTGGTTGAAAACTTTGCTAGCAAAGTATAGTGCAAGCAGTTCATTGCAAGCAGTCCATTTAATGGTGTACAGCTGTCTTCTATGTCATTCTTCCATTCAAATCTCCACAAATCAACCTGCATCCTAACTTTGTCAACAGGCTGATATCCCTCAATGACAGGAATTGGGAAGCAGTAATATCGCAGGAAGGTAGAATTAAAAACCAGTGGGTGACCCTCATTCTAGTACTACCCAACATTAGAGTGTTTGACTAATTGCCTTTAGCATTCTGCTAACATCAGATGTACGCTATGAGTTAAATTATTAAATTTATGTCCCTCTTATTCCTTTCCATAGCCTGAAACAGTTATTACTATTGAAATTATTTAAATCAGAACCATTGTATTCAAAACGTTTTAATTGATTTTCTTTGAATTTTTGCTAATAAAAACTGCTCCTTTAAAAGTATTGTGAGTTAATGACTTGTTGTTTTGGCTGGACAGAAGAAAACATGAAGGGGATTGTGCTAAAGAGCAGAACACCTAGCCTAAGTCAGTTCCAAGAACTAAGAACTTGATTCTCCACACCCAAAGTTTCAGAAAATAAGCCTCTTTCCTCTTAGCAAGAGGAGGGATGTTCAGACATACTGTCAAAGAGCAAGAGCCATTGTTTCTTTGCAGTTACCCAGCATCACTGAGATTAGTAAGTTTTTTCCTACATAATGAGACTCGGAATTAAGGTAAAGAGACCAGGTTAAGGTAAAGAAACTGAAACTAATGTTAACCATGTAAGTCCACCATCATGCTTTAAATACTACCAGAAGATACCAAAAGGAAACTGAAACTATAACATATACACACCTTGACGCGCCTCTTGTCTCTAATGGACATCCTCCACTCAGAGCAGAAAGTGCGTGCACTGATCTGTATGAACAAAATAAGACTGGTCGCTGTTGAGTCTTTCATCAGACATATGTTCACAGGGACTTTGAAGGCTGAAATTCTTAAAGAAATTGTACAACCACTATACATGACAAAACCATTAATGAAATATTTTGCATTCAAGTCAGATTTCAATTGCTTTTGGCAGCTGTGGACAGACAGTCTAATTAAAAAGACAAGAGTGAAACAGAGCAAGAAATATACAGGAGCTATATCACTAGGCGCTATCGTCATTATTCTGGTAATCAATTCCTTTTGCTACTAAAAAGAGTGTTAATAATAGGACTCTGTCAACAAGTGAGGAAAAGAACTTGTATTACCTCAACAAAAACAGGAGTCAAAAAATAACATATTAATACAATGCAAAAGCCTCCATGCTTGCCAGCATTTTGAACTTTTCTTAAAAATAGGTTATGTATTATGCCCCAAAGACACAGCAGCTTGGATCACAAGATGGGAATTAATTCTAAAGTTAAGGACTTTTCTGAAGAAAAATTTTTCCAAAGTCACCCATTTTGAGCACCTAGTAAACGTGGATGTCTGGCACAAAGACACTATGTCATGGTTCTGAAGTGAGTGTGCATAGGCGAAAAGCAGTCACTGGGCATTGTAGGTCATTGGCTGCTTCTGGTTGTAGCATCATCAATCATCTAATAAAAAAATATCTATCATTTGCATCAAATTCTGGGAGGGTTTTACGTCATGATTTCTCCATGACACTGAAGTAAATGCAATGTCATAACCGTTGCATGTGGAAGCAAGTAGCTCCATGAGAAGATCTGTTGAAGCCGCATTTCCTAAGCTATGTCATATATCTGTATGGTGAAACCCTCAGGTCCTCCTACTTTCCATACACTGAGAAATGTGCACCCTACTCTCCTCCATCCACCACGTTCTCACTGGCCTCCTGCCCTTCCAACCAAAGATGACAGTTTGGCCAACCACCCTGGCAGAGAACAAGTGCAATGGCCAAGCTAGAGACATGACTAGATGCTGGCTGGTTGACTAATGGGCCACTGACATATAGATGTCATGCACGCTGCCCCTGCAAGGCTGGTGGGGGGAAAAATGTAGCCTGCGGTCCAGATGGAACTGATCAGGGATTTCAAAGATTATTGGAGATTGACTGAAAACTTAATTATCATTTCAGGCAACCAGAATAAAAACTGAGGCTTTTTAAAATCTATTTAATAATCTATTAAAAATCTATTTTTAAAGCAATTTCTTTCGTTCTGTTTGTTTGATATGTTAGTTTTCCAAAATTAGAACAACAAAGCAAATATTTGCATGCATACCCAAAGCATAATAAAAAAACAGCAAATAACTATGGTCTGTCTTCATATTCGCTCTCCCTGATTCTCCCTCTCCTGACTTGTAATGCTCCATTGTAAAAGAAGAGGACAACAAGGCCAAGATTTTTGTATAGGATACCCACATTTAGATAACCTTTTTGAAGACAAGTGGTGTCAGTAAGTGATCTCACTTGGAGGAACAAAGCACAGAGCAGCTCCAAGACACAGATGATCAATTTTGCTGCCTGTTTGATGGCTCAGGGAGTTCAGAGTAGGAAATCAGGTTTGGTCAGTATTAACTATTGTTTTGCTCAACTATCCAAATCCTTACATTTTGTTGTTGGTGTTTTTTGTTAGAGAGGGAAGAGATGCGTTACTGTTTGAGGCAAAAAGCACATGAATTGGAACAGTTCTTTGTGACCATTTGCTTTCAATCTGCTGCTGTGACCAAAAGAAATGTGAACTGACAGAGTACTGCTGTTAATATATACATATATTATTATTATTTTTCAACAGCTGTGGAAATGACAAGATTAACATCACTTCCAAATACTTGTATTGAACGTTTAATGGCTGATGTTCCGAGGGTTAGCAGGCATGGAGCTGAGATGGGGAATGTCTGGACTTTACAGCAGACTGTCAGGAAGAACCTTCCAACTGGCTAACTCAACAGGATTTTTCTTCCTTGCTAGATGCATTAAGAGTATCTATAAACTTTTTGAAGTTTTGGTCAAAAACAAATACTTGGCAAAGATTTTTCTGATTTCTCTGGGAATAACAACAGGCAGTATCATTTTTTGGTTGGTGCGACCAAAAGTCTTTCAAGGAAATGTAGTGTTTACATTTTCTTGCACATTGAAAGGATTTACAATTAAGGGAAAATTATAGGTACTGTAAATAAACAGATCTCAAAGCTCCCACTGTATTCAGTGATATCTTGAAGTACATTGCAAGTCTTAAAAGTGACACAGTGTGAAAAAGTACCCTCTAAGACTGAAGCAATTACATTCTGCTTGGAATTCTTTATGAAGAAACTGACAAAACAAAATACATATGCATTTTTCATATAGTAAATATGACTGAAGAAAGCAGCATAGAAAGACGTAAAGGGTGGCAAAATACTCTTTGAATTTGATAGCTGAGATGCTGAAAGCAAACCAGAATTTTCTCATCTCATTTTAAATACCTTTCCTTTCAATTTTAATATTCATATCACTTATTCAAAAATACAGGTAAATAACATATATTCTATGTTTGATAACTATGCTACAGCAATAGTACAGATGGGTTTTTTAATCTGAGAGCACCACAACACTGGTTACCACTGACACTTCATTGTCATCCATAAATGTCATGCCCTAGGAAACCACAGAAAAGTTGATATCTCTGTGCATTTACTCAGTGGTTAGCACAACGGGACTCTGGTTTGGCTTGGATCTACCACCGNATATATATATATAACCCTGAGAGTCATCCCAGGATCTAGGAATGGAGTGTCTAACTATATCTAGCTAAAATGTCCTTAAGGGTACATTTGATTTCTCAAAAATTAACTACGTGACAAATGTATGTTTCTTCTTGGTATTTGTTATCTCCTTTGTCTTACAGCTCCCTTTCCTGCAACTGAAAATAAAGCGCTGAAGGAATGAATAAGTCCTACGCATTGGTTTGAGTTCTTTTAGTAAGATTATAAATGAAAACACATTTGACTAAATCCTGTGAAAAATGTAATTTGTTATGTCACAGCAATCACTCAGTATGTGTACAGCTGAGTTTGATGATACCAGACCCTGCTTGTTATAAGATCAATAGCAATGGCCTCAAGGAAGGAAGGCTAGATGAAGAAAGACTGATGGCTTGTGGGCTCAAACTAGTTTAGGTCATCAGGAGCTAAAAGGAAAATGTTTTAACTTGCCAATGAATTACTCTTTCTATACCAGGCCAAGGAGTAGAGTAGAGGAGTAGAGGCCAAATAAACATCTCCAGCCTCATTTCAAAAACTTTCTATGTATTTTACCAAAGTCTTTTTGATTACTACAGAACAGAGAAGGGGAAAAATGTCCTGCTATGTATATATATCACTCAAAACACTTTCTAAAAGAATGAGAACATAAGAAATATTAAACACAGGATTTTCAACGAAGCTTACCATAGGCCAACTTTAATTCCACACACTTAAAAGAAAGCAGTGCACCACTTCTGAAAATCTGTCAATGTCCCATTTGTTTGTGTTAGTTTGCGTAAGTTCGAGATGACTTAATTAGAAAATCTCCATCTTGGAAAAAGCCAAGAGCCTTGCACAAGCACCTGGGTGAAAACAGAAAAATTTTTATCCCTCTAAATGCTCGTTACTGCCAGTATAACACTGGAAGTGTAGCAGTTTTATAGTTCCAGTGCAAACAAGGCTGGATCACCTGGGATCCCATTGAGGTGTCAGCCACTAATGCTGGACTGGGAGCTCTGACTGTGCCATTGCTCCAAAATCACTTTTCTCTAAACACTGAATACAAGAATACAATAAACTGCAAGTTCTTCCGCAAAGTAGTAATAGCAGAGGAATTAAAGAAGAATCATAACTCTTTGCAAATCTCCCCCTGTGGCATCTCCCAATTCTGCCCTATAGCTGGAAGACAGGGCTCTAGGCTAAGCTCAGATCAGTTGCACAGTAGAAAGCCAAGAACAAAGAAGGAAAGTCAGAAATTCTTTGCAGCGTATATTCACTGATATGGATACTTGCTTCTATTTTGTGTTTAGGGCTGAAGGACTGCTTAGTCTGAAGGAAAAATAAAGAGAAACAAAGATGAAAAGCAAGCAGATGAAGAAAAGCATCGAGATACAAAAAAGCAAAGGGTAAGGTACAAGTGTCGTTCTTCACTGTAGAAACAAAATAATGTTTTCTCAGTACCATGAAATCCACCCATCCTTTCCCCAAAAATATTCAGTTAGCCTGTCACTCAGAGCTCTCGGATTGTCTAGTGTAAAAGACAGGATTAGGGCAATGGACCATCTAGCTAGGAATACTTAAGTATTCCTGTCTCTGATGCTCACCAATCTCAGATGCTTGAGGAAAAGTTTAGCAAGGCAATCACACAGCTAGCCTCCAGTGGTTTGTGATTTATGAACATCCAGTAATAGAGGATCTTAGTATATTTACACAGCCCTTGATATACCTCAATTTCCCTAATTTATTCAATCACTGACTTTGACCATCCACAGCATCCTAGGGTGACGAACGTCACAGCTGACATTTGTTTTGAAAACAGACACTTCAGTTTGTTTTTGACATGTTCCCGTTTACTCCCCACAGTAATGGAGAGAGACATGGAAGAAACAGGCAAGCCCAGGCCACCAATGCCTGGCTCCAAGACTGTTGCCTTCACCAGACTTTTGGGTTTTATAATCATGGAAGAGTCTTTGAGACATGAGATCTGCTGAGGCCTTTATATTTAGCATTAGTGCAGGCTCGCCTTGAATATTGCCCAGTTCTGAGCTCCGCAATATAAGAAGGATATTAAGATAACTTGAAAGCATCCAGAAAAGGGCAAGAAGACTTGTAAAAGAGCTAGAAGTTATGTCCTATGAGGAGAGGCTGAGGACGCTTGGGTTGTCCAGTCTGGAAAAGAGGAGGCTGAGAAGTGATCTCATTGCTCTGTGCAGCACCCTGCGGAAGGGACGTGCAGAGGGAGGTGCTGGTCTCTGCTTCCTGGGAAACAATGTCAGGACGCGCAGAAATGGAACAAAGCTGCTCCAAGGGAGGTTTAGGCTGCGCATCAGGGCAAAATTTTTTGTCGTGAAGGAGATCAAACACTGGAACAGACTTCCTACAAAAGAGGTTGATGTCCCATGCCTGTCAGCATTAAAGAGATGTTTGGACAATGCCTTCAATAGCATGTTTTAACTTTTGATTAGCCCTGAAGAGGTCTGGCAGTTGAACTAGATGCTCTTTGAAGGTCCCTTCCAACTGAACTGAACTACTATGCTATTCTATTCTATTCTATTCTATTCTATTCTATTCTATTCTATTCTTTCACTTATTGTTATATCATAAGACACAGTGAATTCCCTATTTGCCTTCTCCAGACCTCACATGATTCTTTGAATCTCCATTTTGTGTTTTCTCATCCTCCTCTTTCAGGTCAAAAACTGCAAACAGCATTTTAGAAATTTAGGCATACTATGAATTTCTATTCTACTAGTTACTAACATTAAGTTCTATTTTTGACCAACACTAAGAGTCAAGCTGATATTTTCACAGAACTGCCACTTGCAATTCCAATATATTGTTACTGAATAACAACAGCAAGTTCAGAATCCACTACCACTTACGCAAAGTTAGGATTGTTTCATTCTATGTGCATCCAATTCCACTCATTTAAGTGGAATTCCATCCCCACTCTCATCATCCACTCATTCTACATTCTGATGTCTTTCCATAGAATTTGTAGTTGCTCTTTATCTTTGCCACTCAACAATAACTCAGTTTTATCAGCATGTGCTCAATTGCCTCTTGCTGTACATGAAGAATAACAGATTAATTTTCATCGGGTTGTATTAAACAAAAATTCTAACATTTGTTTTAAAAACACTGGAGCAAAGTGTAACAAAATGTTGTTCCTGTTTTCCATCCTGGTCTTGTCAGGATTGCCACTTTAACACAGAGGATTTTGATTTCCAAGCTATTTTCTGCTGCTTGGATTATTTCCTTGATGAACAGCACGACAGCCTAAGAGATTATTACCAACTCAGTTCAAAATGGTCATTTTGAGCTGCAACTTTCAAGATTTGGTGATGAATACTGGCAAGATTTTTTTTTTAATCATCTCAATCTTGCGACCAAAAATACAAGCCAAAATTACAGCCGGTATACGAGTGTTTTAAACAATGGTCAGATAGTGAGCCTGGTTATTTCCAGAGCTCCGCTGTGGTTACTTAGAAACTGAAATACAATGTCAGAGCCCTGCCATTGAAAACCGTCAGTTGTGAATGCAGAGCACCAGACTAGTTCACAGCTTGCATCAGTACAACTTGTTTCAGCTTCCAGTTACAGTTATAACTGGCCACAAATTTAAAACATACAGGAAACAGATTATTTAATTTTTTTGGTCAACATGTACTAAGGAGATTCAAATCTCAAACAAAAATCTCCTAGGCAATAGTCAGCCAGCATTTCCCCATTCTTTTTATTTGACATTTCAACCAATAAAATAATAAGTTACATTTATATAAGTATGCAATTTCCAAATAAACCCGCAGTACTATCTCAAACAAGTGAGAAAAGATAACAAGAGGGGCTATGATGAAAAAAAAAAAAGTGGATGAAAAATAACTATTTTGTGAAAAGCTTAGTTAATTTCTTCATGTAATTAATCACTTTGACTTCTGAATACATTGAAAAAATGGAAGAAATCTTTAAAAAGAGAAACAAATTGTAAAACTGAGAAGAAAAGAGAATGGAAACAAAACAACAAAAACCAGTATTATTGTCATTTCAAGACACCTGCTTCTCTTCTGATAATTCCTATTTTCATAGATGCAGTTAATGCTGAGCATGAAAGAGTGGCTGGGTCACTGCTTCCAGCACATTATGGGCTCATAGCTGTCTGCATTTCCTTCCCCTTCATTCATAGATTTAAGAAAAAAGCTGAACAGGTAGCAACTCAAGAGGCAGAACAGGGAGAATACAGTACTCCAAGGCTATCTTTACCAAGCAGTCATGGGCTAGACTTTAAAGACAAATTGTTTCCGTATATGTTTGATTCTATCTGACCACTGTAGAAAAGTTTTGGCTGACCAAGATTATTCTTCCTACTATAAAGGCTCCATCAATTTATGCATCATTCTTCCTTTAAAAGGCTATTAACACTGCCATTTTAGGCTGAAGAGATTTTTCTGCATGACAGTCACTACCACAGAAAATATCCATATTTCTGTAATATTCAAAGAATTTCTATTTCCTGTCTTTGAAATAGTATTAAAACTTTGTATGTTATCCACCAAATATGCAATTTTAATACAATAAAGCGTTGAATAAGTTAAGAGATCCTGTTTAAGATGAAGGCAGCAAACTTTTGTATGAAAAGATTGTTCATTATCCTGAAACAAAAGAAAGTAAAGTGTATGTTACACTCAAAATGCTTTTATAGGCAGGAGGGAATACACATCATGTTCATGGAACTAAGCATTTATGGTGAGACTAACTGCTATCTTAATCACCTAATTAGAGTTATTAGTAGTCTAGTTATAACAACACTGGAATTTACATTGCAAAATCTGGATAAAAAGTAAAAAAGAAAACAACAGTAATGAGTTTTTTCACATGCTTTTCACTGCAGATGCATATCCATTCCTAAAAAATCCAGTGGAAGGGGCACCACAGCCTTCATGCATTGCTACTCTTACTGTTGCAGTATTTTCTCCTCATTTACCTGAATAGCTCTTGTAGAAACACAAACTAACATCTTCTTGGCCTAATTGCTGTGGAGAACAGTTAATTTTCTCCATTTTTGCAGATAGCTGTAATGCTTAAATAGACTGTAATTGTATTTTTCCTTTTTTTTTCTTTTTTCTCAGGTGAAAAAGTCCTGTTTCTGTCATTCTTCTTAGGATACATTTTCCACACTTTCAGCAGTTCATGTTACTCTCTTCCAAACTCCCTCTTGCTTTCTTTTCACTTATGAATTCCATTATCAGCTTTATCAGAAGGATCACGGACAGTGCTTTGTTTCAGACCTCTCTTCTCTTACCTGAAACATTATGGTCATCATAAAACATCTGGGCTTGCTGACATGCCTTTGGCAATGCCTGGCCGCCATCTCAAGTTCTGTGTAGCTGGGACTGAACTCTCAGTGTTCGCCTTCCAGCCATCTCTTTCCTATCTTCCTTTTCTCAAGATTCTCAAAGCTCTCTCACCACCCTACCAGTCACAGGCACCCACAACTTGGGTGCCAGCTTTAATTTAGCCTTTTAGCTATGCCTGCAGAACCCTCTCTGTAACAAGGCCTTTTTCATCCATTCACGCTGCTAAAATTCTCATTAAGGTCAGAGTTATTTTACAGATCACTTACTGCAGCATCATGGCCCTGACAAAGGTGTTTTTGTTGCAGACATGTGTTTACACACTACTGCCAAGATTGTCTTCAAAACTCAACACTTTGATTAGTTCATGCAGCTCTTTGCATTTTTGACAGTTTCCCTCACAATAAACCAAAAAAAAAAAAAAAAAAGAAGAAGAAGAAGAAAGGAAGAAAAAATTTTCAATAGCTGTCAAATCATTGACAACTCTTATGTTCAATGAATCATTTTTCATTTATTATCCACAGGCGAGGTTCAAGTTTAATTAGTCCACATATTGCCCATCTGTTTATTTTTTTTTTTAAATGCCAATGTTCAAACTTATGTGGAGCTCTATATAAACATGTAACTTTTCCATAACCCCTTCGAACTCCCCTCTTTGCCGTAGTGTCTAAAACTCTCCCCCAAAACCACTGACAATGATTAATCTGCTAGCGTGCAGGAGACAAGCTGATTTAATTGACATTGTCCTATAATCTCCTTGTATACGCTGGTTTGTCTTCACTTTTTTAACCTTTTGTGATGATGGACAATGTCCTCTGTTACATATGGTGAGTGCCTGCTTTGTGCTTGGGGGTCCTATGAGCACGCAACAATGATAACAAAATTAGTAGTTACATTGTATCAGACGGAAGCTGAACTGATTGAGCCCAGCAAATAAATTCCTCAGCTAGGATCTTGCACAAACGTCATGGTTTAGAAAGTTTAGAAAAGCATAAATGTCTGCCAACATTGCAACATACTTGTACTCATTAGAGCTCCAGAGGCAGTAGTCCTGCTAGAACTAGGATAATTATATGTAAGTGATGTTGGCAGACCACATAAAATATGTCAGAAGGACAAAACCAGATGTTTCCTGGACTGCATATCCTCAGTAAGTTTTACACCATTACTTTTCAAATAAAAGCAAAGTCCTTTTTAATGAAGTCAGTCTCTCTCTTTTTCCTGAAAAGACCACCTGTTTTCTGGTATTGTACAGAAACCAGTGCATAAGTTACCAATTAAGTTTTCAATCACATAGGCCTTCTAGGCAATTCTGTTATTCTGACATTGTCCATTTTCTGTTAAAAACGCCAGGCTTTGTTTGTATTGTATTCCACACATTTCCTTACTACTTGAATTTAGGGTTAACATTTTAACTCATTTGTGGTTTCAGTTCTGCCTGCCAATCTGAAGAGCCAAAGCCTACTTACATAACTTTTTTTCCAACATTTATCTCTATGATATGTGTTGTACAAGAAGTGATTAAACAACTCTGTGCTATGGAATTGTACCCTTGTCACATTCACTCAACTTTATGTTACTTTGCTAAGCACAGTTAGACTGCAATACAGTACTTTACTCTTTTTTAATCTGGCCTTCAGACTTCTTTATTCCTAGGAGCAGCTGCCATTACAGAAAGATGTTTAGCTTTCTTAACAGTTGGAATGATAATAACTGGGGTCATTTTTAGGTGACCTCAAGACGACCTTTCTAATAGGCATCACTAACTGCTCTCTAGGACCTAAATGGATAAGAAATAACTGATAAGAAATCTCTGATCAAAGATTTTTCATTTTTCAGAATAACACCAGCTATAGACAGCACTTCTTGCAAAGCTCTGAAAACCATCGGGAGCAAGGTAAGAGCAGAACGGTCTACACTGATATCATGATAATAAGATAATGATGAAGGGCTCTTGGAAGAAGTTGAAGGGCAAGTCCTTGTGACTCAAGATCTATGTCTTCTTTGTTAATTGGGTGTTCATCATCCCTATCTCTAGAAGCGTATCAGAGAGTTCTTGAAACTGAGACCACATAAGTATTAGGCCATTTTTGTTAGCAGTACTCTGAAGTGGGAAGAAAATCTGCTTCTACACTCTAATAAACTTATTATGTATAGTACTGAAAAGAAGACAATTTTCACCAGCAATAAAATAACTGCAATCATTTTTAGAATCATGATTTCTGGTGCCTGTTTTAGTGTTGCCACTGCTATGTATGGAGATAAAGAAATTACATGTAGGGACGAGGATAATTTAAAAACTATGTTGACTGGTGAACTAGAATCACTCGTCCCTTTCAAAATGGCATTTGGAGCTCTGTTTTCAGTCAGCAAATGCAGGCAAACAGCAAAGTCAAAAGATAGGCAAACAGCAGATAAAGTCAAAAGTGTTTAAATCTTTAACACTTTGTTTGCCTTAGCAATGGATATTCAGCACTAAGAACAAGGCTGGTCCAATTCCTTGCTATTACCTGTCCTGAGACCTACATATTTCTGACAGCGAGACACAGATCACAGAAGTTAGAGATAGATAAGATTCAAGTTCTTACCTTTTGCTTTCAAAGAGCAATTTCGTTTTGCTGTGAGCATTGATGTTTCCTTCTCCTTGGAAGAGGATTACTGACAGATGGAGCAAATGGATGTTTTTTCTTAAAGCAGTGCAGACAAAAATTCTGTCCTGGGAGGAGCATGAGTCTCATGTTTTGAATGCAACTTCTCAAATCCCTGGGATCTAAATTCTGCTAAGAAGATTTTTTTTTTCAGAATTAAAAAAAGAAATCAGAATAAAAAATGGCAGGCTTTGTAAGACATTAATGGCTACTGACTCTAGAAGCAGAAGTTGGAGAATGAGCTACAGGTTAGCAGACTTTCAGAGGCTGTAAGAGGAAGGTAGACAACTGCTGGCATTCTTTCTTTTATGTCCTTGCTGGATGAAAGGCTTAAAGAACTTCTGGTTTTGATCATACTTTTTGGCCAAACAACAGTACAAAGATATACATGGACCTTTGTGTAGCTAAAGTGGTTTCCATACAGACAAGCACTTAAAGAAGAACCACGGATTCTGGTTCATAAAAACAAAGGTCAAAAAATGTCATTCTGCAAAGTTAATAGCATTTGTTCAGAGAGCAGGAGGTATAAAGCTTAGCTACTTTTTCTATATCACTGAATTCAGCGCTAACAGCTCAGTCACTGAGCCAATTTTTCTTTTGATATTGACTTGGGCAGTACAAATTGCTGTTTTTCTTTTTTATTATTATTATTTGGAGGTTTTTGTTGTTGTGATGGAGTTTTGTTTTTCGTTCTTATTGTTTTATGTCTTTTTGTTTTTTGTTTTTGTTTTTTTTTTTTAATCTGAACAAATACTTGTTCAAATGGAAAGGTTTAAGTAGTTTAAGTGTCCGACTGACTGGATCTAAGAGTTAGTCTTGCCTGTCATTTTTACAGAATTATATAGAAAGATTGTGAAGACAATCTAATTTCTGGAATGCATGTCATATGGAGCATTCAGTAGAAAAGGTAAAAAAGCTGAATTATCCTTTTGATGAGCTTACATTTCACTAGCTGTTTAGTAAGGTAAACATAATATACAAATGACCATGTACAGCATAGTCTCTGTTGATTTCACCTACCCCACTTCCCACACATTCAAAAATATTTAGGAAGAACTAATGAACAGCAGCATAAGCTAGATGGTGTAAGAAGCAGGTCTGAGAATGGAATAAAGTGTAGGAAAAGATGATCCTAGCCATCCTAGTGCAAGCCCAGTTTTAGAGAGCAGCCAGACACCCTCTTCACATAAGTGGTGCTTGTGGAAGATGTTCTTCTCCCTCATACTCATCACCAAAACTTACATCAGCTCCTCTGCTAGTGGTGTAGCTTGTACATATCGTGTAAATCTGCCAGGTTGCCTCAAACAATTTTTACTATTTATACTAGCTCAAATGACTTGAAGCAGATGATTCATTCCTCTGGTTCTGCTGTAGTAATAACAAGAAGCAGGTGCTGGAATTGTATCATAAATTGGCAGACACCTTTCTTCAGCTTAAAACCTTAAAAAGCATTAGATGTGGAAATTTAAGCTATCATTATACTTGTTATCATCCCATGTGAAGCTTAGGAAAAGGAAGGAAGTGTGATTATTATAGGACCCTGCTACACCTGAGAAATGTTATCTTCCTCATCCCCCATCCTCCAGCTCAAATTTGATGTTTGGCATAGCCAGGGCACAAACTCCATTGATTCTTTGTCCTACGCCACGGTTTCCCATTTGCCTGCCTACGGATGAGCACTCAGTATCAGATACTCCTGTGTTATCCTATTTCATGTCTAAGCCATAAGACTGAAATTTCTAATAAAGCTACGTATGAGTGAGTATATAGGGTTGCTCCTAAGGAATAAACATTTCTCATTTTTATCTAAACAAGAAAATCAAGTATACCATTCAGCAATGGTTAAGCTTCTCTGAAATGTATTCAATGACCCAGAACAGATCTCCAAGTGCTTGGACCACCTCCATCTCTCTTGCTTGCCCAAACAAGAAATAGAAACAATCTATACAGACAACAGGAGAATTTCAAACCTCAGCTCATGTTGTATGAATGAGTTATAAAATAGGAGGGATTTTTCACAAGCTTGCAAAATTTGTTTTACTTTCTAAAGTCTGTTTTGTTTCTGTAAATATTACACAATGGACTTACAAATTAGGACATCTAACTGTTAAGTTATGCTTCACTGCTTCAAGACCATAGGACTTTTATTTTGCTGTGAATTTATTGCATATTTTATTCCTATCCAAGCAGTGGAACAGTATGCATGCCTTTGCTTTACAGAAAGAAAAAACATATATTCCTTCATACAAATATTTATGTCTTTTCACCTGTTTATGTACAATTGAGTCAGTTTGGAAAAAATCATTCAATTTCCCCTCTCAACCAAGCTTACACAAATGCAACACACAGCTAGCAACTGGCTCCAACAAGACGGTCTTCTTTGTGTGTACGGGATGAAAGTCAGCATCAGGAACACAAATGCTCAAACTGTGGGCAACATCTGCACCGTGCTTTTCAGTACCTGGTCTCAAGTGTCATTTCTGAAGCAGTACTGATGGGAGTTTGCCTGTGTCTGCAGCTGCAGCCAGACAGCATGCAGCATGGCTTGCCAGCATGTTGCTGACCCTTGATCAGCTACAAATTCTTTCTGTTGTGTAAATGAGACCTTACACAAAGAGAAGTTCCCAAAGAGCTTCAGTGTATTTCATTGGCATCTCACTCCGGGGGAGCAAGTTCCTCTGAGGTAAGTCCTTCTCTTTAAAGGAGTTCATGCAGTCCAGACAAGTGTTAATAGCCAAATTCCAGATGGATCATCACTTCCCCTTCCCTTATTGTGCCGCCTGAGCAAGGCTGGAGAAAGGATTTGTCACTACACTGGGATAATGAGCTGTCTCAATCCTGTTGTGACTCTTCTTCACTGATCTTGCCACAGCTGCTGCATGACTCTCATACTTTTTAGCAGGACAGACCACATATTAATCTACAGTTCAAACAGAAGGACCCCTTCACAACTTTGTTTGAAAGAAGCATTTAATCTCCCTTTGGGACAAAATACAATAACTTTATTCAAGTTGGAAAAGGTGGCAGAAGAAAATGCTTGATGTACTGCATTTACTTCAAATGAAGACTGAATTTTTTAAAGGCCAACTCCCATTTTATGCGAACACTATTGATTAAGAATTAGCCAACAGAGATCTTTAGCAGTGGTATTGGTGCAGAATTGTCCTTCACAGAGGGGATTTTCTATGAAGGTTCATACCTACATTCAAATTGTTCAGTTTTTCTTGGCTAGACAAGTAGATAAGATAGTAAGCCATGTACCCATTCTGCTTTTCATGCACTATCCAAAGGTTACACGGACCACATCACAAAAACCTCTTTAGCAGAGACTACAGAGGATCTTAGTGAAGTAAAGATCGACACGTGATCCTTGTAAATCAAGCATTCTGCTGCTAGTACCCCTGGTAGCTGCAAATTGTGAAGCTGGTTCCTGCCAGCATTTCTGGATGAACAATCTGCTCATCTGCTTCAAGTAGGCTATCCTTTGCTCTGATGAGATATTTATCTATATATGAAAATGGACACTTACCTGTAACATAAGTAATGTATGTCTCAAACAACACAGAGCAAAAGATGTTATGCAGTCCATAAGTGTTACAGGAATGCTCTTTCCAAATTGATTTTACATCATAACACTTCACGGCAGGATATGACAAACAGTGCTTTCTCACGCACCTCGATAGCTTCTGCACTGATCCCAAGAGCTACCTGTTGCACATCAGACAACCAGAAATGCACACAGGATATTTCTGAGCAATTACGGTACTTGCTACGGTACTCAACACAGCAATTAGCTACAACAGTTCTGGAGGAACACATACAACAGAATTCCAAGCTTGTTGTCAGTAAACTGCAATTCATATCCTGCCTTCTATCACTGCAGCACTTTTATTCAATTCCCAGCAAAATAAAAGGATCAGAAAACACCAACGCAAAGGGCAACAAATCCATCATTCCACATTACATGGAGAAAAATAAACTTCCTATTTACACTGTTAAAGTCAAAAAAGACAGACAATAATCTACACAACAAAGGGCTACTGAATATGACATGGATGCCAGAGCAAGTAAGGACAGAACACTGCTAAATTCTTGAAGAACGGAAAATAAGTTTTGGGTTATATTTATGGAATATAGGCCTACCCAGGTCTCATTTCATACTTGAAGGAGATAACAAATTGAGAAGTGGAGATAACTGACAAGCACTTTATAAACCGAATATTCTGTAAGGCATTTTATTTTATGCAATGTGATATACCAACCAAGGGACCAATGCTACACAGTATCATTTTGTACATAATTTACTGGTCAAAAAGAGATGACTGAGAAACATCTATCAAAAAATAGATTGCTATTAATGTCTAGAAACAGTAGGGAGCTTTCTTTCTCTAAGAGAATTTCCAGACCCTGCAATACTACCTTGTCTCATATTATTAAACTTTTCACCAAAAAGCTGGACTACTGTAATAAACTCAGATGAAACAAAAATCAGAAAAATTACAAACGAAAGATGTATTTATGTGGTACAGCTTAGATGTGTGCATGATTGCTGGAATGCCAGCTTCTGTGGCCCATGCTTCATCTAATCAGATGTCATAGGAGCAAGGTAGCAAGTTTTGACTGGATAACAATAGCGTTGGCTAGGAAAGCTGCTACTGTTCATATAAGCTGAGTGCACACAAAATGAAAGAGTGGTCAACCATAAAGAGCAAACTGGATTGCATGCTCAAATGTTTGAATGGGCTGTCCAACCAAAATGCATTTTCATAGTAAATCATCAGCCTGAGAAGAGGTGTCAGACCACTCTCAGATGAGAGAGGACAAAAAGCTCAGCAGTGACTCCCAAAGTCACAAAGGCAGATAAAGGGGAAAGCAGTGATCAGTACCAGCAAGATGAGATTTCTTTCAGTTGTGACTTTAGTTAGTATTTTAGTTAGAACACTTTAATATTCAGATAACTAAACAACTGTTAATAACTTTGAGAATATGATAAGAAAAGAGCCACAAAAACAGTGTGTAGGAAAAAGGTGGAAAAGGTTCTTAGATAATTCAGAATGTCACTATATCACAGGAGAAAAATAAAAGGTCACTTTTTCACAGTAAAACTATCTTTATTGTGAAAAAAAAAGTGAATATTAATAGATTTCTGAAACTAAAAGGAAACAATGTGTACTAGTGATAAGAATCTGACATCAGGAAAATTTGAAACAGAACATGCAGAAGGTGAGCCCAGTGAAGTGGATTTATTGCACATAAAAATGTGCCTATTTAGAGTAGGGTAGTCAGAAATCAAATGTCTGAAGTGCTGATCAGGAAAACCTAAACCCCCACAACCAAATCTTTCAAGTCAAAACATAATACATTTGGGGCCACCAGTGATTTGATGAGTCTGTCCAGAGACTTACCCCCATAAAATTTGCTAACTTGCTAGCTTCAGCTACTTAGTCTTGTAGAATATATTATTGATTTCAGTATTTTTGGACATGCTATGTTGAACTGCTAACTTTTCCCATTCCAGATCCTCTTGATTGATTTGGGTAAGGTATTATTCATTTATGTTTTCTTCCCTGCAGACATGGTCTCCCCAAAGACAATGGGTTTATATGTCAAAGAATGTTAACAGTGTTTCCTATTCCAATTGAACAACTCAAGTATTGATACTGTTGTTTTAGTCTGCTGTACACCTTTCGGTGTGTGTCATATGAAGCATTTTTAATATATATGAAATACAGAATATATCACTTTTCCGTAGCATTTTGTGGGTATTTCATGTTCTTCCTGAATATTATGATCATAGAATCATAGAATCATAGAATCGTACAGGTTGGAAGGGATCTTAGAGATCATCTTGTTCCAACCCCCCTGCCATGGGCAAGGACACCTCCCATTAGACCAGGTTGCCCAAAGCCCCATCCAGCCTGGCTTTGAAGACTTCCAGGGAGGGGGCATCAACGACTTCTCTGGGCAACCTGTTCCAGTGTCTCATCACCCTCACAGTGAAGAATTTCTTCCTTATATCTAGTCTAAATCTACCCTCTTCCAGTTTATAACCATTACCCCTTGTCCTGTCATGATCTATCCTTGTAAAAAGCCCCTCCCCAGCTTTCCTGTAGGCCCCCTTCAGGTACTGGAAGGCTGCTATCAGGTCCCCCCGCAGCCTTCTCTTCTTCAGGCTGAAGAGTCCTAACTCTCTCAGCTTGTCCTCATAGGGGAGGTGCTCCAGCCCTCTGATCATCCTCGTGGCCTCCTCTGGACCCGCTCCAACAGCTCCACATCCTTCTTGTGTTGGGGGCCCCAGAACTGCACACAATACTCCAGGTGAGGTCTCACGAGAGCAGAGTAGAGGGGCAGAATCACCTCCCTCGACCTGCTGGCCACGCTTCTCTTGATGCAGCCCAGGATGCGGTTGGCCTTCTGGGTTGCAAGCGCACACTGCCGGCTCATGTTGAGTTTCTCATAAACACACACCCCCAAGTCCCTCTCCTCCGGGCTACTCTCAAGCCATTCTCCACCCAGCCTGTATGTGTACTTGGGATTGCTCCGACCCAGGTGCAGGACCTTGCACTTGGCTTTGTTGAACTTCATGAGGTTGGCATGGGCCCACCTCTCAAGCCTGTCCAGGTCCCTCTGGATGGCATCCCTTCCCTCTGGCGTGTCGATGTCAGTGTCACTTGTGCAGAAAATTGATACAATCTCTGTCTGGTTTTAAGGATAGCTCACATGAAGTTCATATAGTTAGAAATAATTTATCCTTCAGTCACTGAATCCTACACTCAGATTTTTATGGTGTTCTAGGAAAGAAAGATAATCTTGACTTCCAAATACACAGAGCTATGAACCTTTGATCCCACAATTGCAATCATTCATGCAGTACTAATGAAAGAGGTAATATAACTTAGAAGTGTACTGCAATTTAATGAATATGCTTTCATATTGTCAAAGACTTGCTGCTTTCTGTTCTCATCATTTGAGTGGAATCGGGGTCAGAAGAAACTAAGAAATTATGGCATTTGTGTGCCACTTTAGAAAAACACTTGAAAAACTCCAAGTTGACTGAAATTACTGAAAGTCACATGAACTACAATGAGAGAACTGTGAAGAGACGCACTAAGGGTGCTAATCATAAGAACACCTAACAAAGCACACGTTGCAGAAGCAGGAAATGGGAACTATGGTCTCAAAATGAACTTTCTGCCAATAGCCATAAAAAGCTGAGCTTGAATACTTACAGATGACCTATCAGAATGAAATTTATCAGAATTCATATATAAAGTACCTATAACATTAACCTCCATATTCTTTTCTAACCCATTTTTATTTCAACAATGTTTAAATACATTTCAGTTATCTGCTACTAACATGAAGCCATTTGTTGGGGTTGGTTACGACAGAGTATCTATTTTCTTGTCAGACAGTGATCTAATTTTCTTCAGTTCAAATACTCTACTCTGTTCTGCCAGGTACTATTCTAAACCTTGAGAGTATCATGGCAGTTTATAAGCCAGGATATACAAAATGTCTTCTGTTTGCCAGATGTGAGTGCTGGTACGCTTGAAGGTTTTCTAAATGTTGTAGCGAGACCTTCATTACATCTCTCTTAAAAGGGAAATTACAACACACAAGGGGCATATTTAAAAATGATTCAAGAGATGAGAAGTGGTAGGAGCTTTTGGAAAAGAAGAACTTGCAAAGGTGTCAGCTGTAACTGCTCAGTGATGAAGACTAAAATTTAGACAGAAAATAAATTCCACACTGAACATTACGCTATCTGGCATTCAGGTACCTTCCTGTCTAGTGGAATCTGTATATGCTCTGCAGAAACGGGACTGGAGAGAAAAAGATCAACAAAAAGCAATGTGTGTAGCGTAGAGAGTTAAAGTAGCAATTATGTGAAGCTTACGCCTTGGCATGTTCTCTTTCAGAGGCTTTGGTATCTAATTCCTTAAAATAAGAAAGAGTCTACTTTTACTGAAGATCCTCACTGCACAAGAAAAGCATCCAGCCATTTCTGGTGAAGCGTGGAAGGAGGAAATAGGGACTGTGGTAGTACTACAGTCCCTTGCGAAGCCCAGTGTGGTCAACTCTGATCACTTGAACTCAGTAGCTAGAGCACTTACAGGAAGTGAACTCTCTACAGGATGAAGAAGCAAAGGAACCAGTGTTTACAACATGGCAGACAGTCTCTCCAAATACCAGATTACTGTTTAAAATGGATACTTTCTTCATCTTCACTTTTGCCTCATTAACGTGTCGATGTAATGAGTATGTTTTGCAATGATCTACTGAGTTAGGTTCTCTGAGCAATCAGCAGGAAAATGTCTATCTGCAGATGCTGTTAGGACTTACATATCTAACCATTCAGCACTGTTAATACACATAAGGGTGGGTACTCAAAAAATAGTTGGATTAGGCATACACTTTTTCTGCATTTAAGGCACCTTCAAGAATGATGTTTTACTCATTCGGGTTTCGATTAAGTAGTGAGGCAAAGGTGGAAAGATTTTTTAAGAATCTATAATATCTGTCATGAAAATTCAAAATATTTTCAGTCAAGGTATGTCCTTGTTTATATTTCCAAATTCTGAAAAATCTCCAATTTTCTGAGTGGTTTAGTTGTAGGTTTTTTTGTTTGCTTGCTTTGTTTACCCTAAGTGCTAGGAAATAGGAAGAGGAAAAATCTCTCTGAATGACATAGTCGATAATAATGTTTGCCATTTTTACCTGTTTTGGGTTTCTAATTTGACACATCAAATTAAATCATGATGTGTTTCACTACCAGCAGCACATAATGACAGCAAGTTTACATTCCTGAGTCCATTTCACTCTATTTATTTCACTGGTGTTCACGGTTATGAATGACCAATTTTCTGAAAAGCCATTTTTCTCATGAAAGGATTAAATAGAAAATTATATTACTCTGGTGATAACAGTGAGAGGTGCAATATAATCTGGTGAAGGGGAAAAATCTTTAAATCAAAGCTTTCAAGAAAATATTCCAAACAACATCAGACTGAATTTAAGAATGACAAGAGTCTGTAAGCTAATCATTCAGAATTCAGTTTTACTCCCATTGTAGTAAATGGGAGCTTTGTTAGTACTCTTAATAGAGGAGTAGTGGGTTAGGAAAAAAAACACTTCATAGAAATCATTATTGAATCAAGCACTCAGAAGAACACACAGAAATCTCCTGAAAAGTGGCCAGGAAGATGTCAGAAGATGTCAAAAGAACTGACCCAGCAGCAGCCTCCTGGCTCCTTTACAGATTCTTGTTCTCTATTCTCATTCCCTCGGTTGCCATAAAGGTAGTTAAAAAGCTTCTTTAAATTTAGGATACTAACCACAGTCAAAGGAACAAAATTGAGAGATTACAGTTTTTACTTTTAAAATCCAACTAGCTACAGCAGGCTGTCAAAATTAATGATGGTGAAAGCACTCAACCAAGTTTCTTCAAGGCTGTTTTAGTGGATTTCACTGGAATTTAAAAATCAAACCACATCTGATAACTGCATGAATGTCCTACGACTATGTGCCAGAATTTGTAAGCAATTCCAGTTTGTGTATTGTGATGAGATAATTTGTAGACATATTTTTAAAAGAACAGACAGCATTGAAAATGTTAGCCTTATTTTCAATCTCAGAGACTTGCAAAAGCTAGGTTTGACGATCTATTGTCAGTTTACTTACTTGTGTTGCATGAAGCAAATGTGAGGATATTGCTGCTATGATGGAGAAAGAATCCCAGGGTTGTAGCAAAGCGCTGGCTGAGTTGAATTATGTGGAAGACTGAAAAGTCTTTAAGAGAATGACCTGCTCTACCCTGGTCAGTCTTTCACTATGAACTTGTGAAAGTTCATATTAACTTAACAGTTCTTATGTGAAGACAAAATGTCTCCAGAAATTGTATGAGGAAGTGTTTAATTCTGAACAGCTATTGGGAGAAATGACAGGATGTTTTAGGAGAAAATGAAAGGTCACTGGGGATTTTGGAAGAGTCTCTCAAACTGCTTTGTTTTTTCAAAGGGAATGAGCCAGTGTCTGCAGAAGCAAAATGTTAGTGTTGCAAGACACAGTGACTCCACATCTTAGCAGATGCATTTATAGCAACATCAGTGCCATTTTCGAACACATGCATGGAAGGAAGCAGTGTAGAAAGGAAAGGGGGAGGTGATCAAAGACTGAGTGCTTGGGGAGCAACACAGAGAGTCAAATGGAAACCTGAAGAATGGAGGGGAATAACATTGACCAATGACTAAGTAGAGTGATCATGAGCAATGACACAAAATGGCAGAAACCTGAAGGAAAAGCAGGGAGATGTCATCTGTCTTGGATGAATGAGAAAAATCAGAGAACTCTTGAGAAATAGTAAGAAGCTCAGTGGTCTGAAAGCGGAAGAATGGCTGCTCCCCAAAACTTGTGGCAAACACTCAAGGCTGTAATACTCCCCGTATATATGACAGATCCATATGACTCCCTGCAGCCTCAGACAGATCTCATGGCAATACATTGGTATATATCAACATTATCTCAGCTGAGAACAGATGGTTAGAGGAGGCTGGCATGCTAGCAAATGCACCACTGTCATAAGAGAGAAATCTCATTGATAGAATTACAACTACTCAAGTTATGAGCCCTTAATAGATATTTTTATGTCATTTCTGTTTGCATTCAGCTATAGCTCCTGAGTCCTTGTTACTGATCGGCTGCATTAAGGCTATATTCAAAACTTGGCACTTAAAGTCTTGAATACCGATTACCATACTTTTGTAGCAGGGCATTTACACTGCTTGTTTTATCATCTTCTGTCATTTCACCCTTCTCCTTCTCTGTGTGAGATTGATACTGTTGTCTTCTCACCCTCCTGTGGACTGTTAGTACTTCTTTCCTTAGTTATTGGCTTCAGGAGCAAGCAGGTGGATATTACTGGCTTTGGACTACATTCTGCTCTATGCTCACCTTTTATGCTGGAAGAGGTCACTGGTGTGCTCCTCATAATTCTGAATCCAGTAACCCTGATGTTAAATGTGCCCAAATCAACCAGTACAGAGGGTCACATTGAGACAAAAAAAAAAAAGAAAAATTGTTTGCATGGTGCCACGATGCACTAGCTTTGTGTAAATTGTCTCTTATTCTCTCATTCCTCAGCTACTGCTTGATGCTTGATCCTGGTATATCCTGGTGTATGTAAGAAGCTACTTTTCTCCTTTGTTCATCTTCTTTGCTGCCAAAATAAAGTTGTGCTAGAAGGAATCCACGAGTACATTTTAAGTAGGGGTGACGTGGATATTATTTGATTTTTATTCCCATTGAACTTTTCATGAAGTCAGATTTTTGGAGCTATGCAGTCTCTGCATTAATTATATTCATAGACATAGAAACTCTCCTGATACACATCTTCTGACCCAATACATACAGTTCAGTCTGAATTATCTCAGAATTAGCAAAGGGGCAGTTGGATTCTTTCCACTGTGGAAAAAATTTTCAGGGGAATAGCCTTCAATTAGCTAAGAGAAAGATCTATACAGTATTATAACAAAAGATGTTTCCTTATCAAGTGTAGAATGAAGCTGGTCAGTGACTGTTTTGCTGAAACCTGAAATACTGGAGGACACAAAGTTTACGGAAATTAACTATGAAATGTTAGGGAGCAAGAGCTGAAATACCTGGAATTAAATTGATGGTAGGAAAACAACAGTAGACTATGTTAGAGAGTCATTAGTAATACAGAATCAGTAGGAAACTAAATTTTATTACGCAGTAGCAGATGTCACCATAGTGCAGGGGAGACAAACATCAGTGTAAACAGAGGAAGAGCGTGATAATCTGTTGTCATAAACCACCTCATATGTATTGCAGCCTATTATTTTTGTGCCGCTATGGAAATATTAGGTACATTAGTGTGTCCGAAGCATTTTGCTATTCCAGGATTCCACTAAATCCTCATGTAAAGTTCACAAAAAAATAGTTAACATTATCTGTGTCGAGCTAGAAGATGAACATGAAAGAGGGTATAGTAAAGAGCAACACAGAAAGGTCATGCTCTGGGTACACATGAAATGTGGAGTAAAACTATCAACAGAAGTACTCGGATCCTCTAAAATACTGTGTTTGACAATACTGAATCTGTAGTGTTATTTTCTGATGGTGAAAAAATATTTCTGAAAGGTGGTGTGCATTCTAAATCTAAATCACAATAGTTAGTTGCAAGCTGAAATATTTTATTTTGTGCTTGACAATGAGATATAGGAAACAATCAAAAAATCCTGTTTCTTTGGCAGAGTATGAATGAGCACAGCCTTCATATCAGACTTTATCAAAGTCAAGAAAAATGTTAAGGGTAACAATTAAGATGAACCTGGTTTTGTTCCCTAGAGAATGATGTGGGATAGATAGTGATAGAAAAGGTCTTTCCTTTCACTCCGCATCCTCAGCAATCTATATGCTGAAAGCTAAAGAAAAGAAATAGACTAATAAACAAATCTAAAGAGAATAAAGGTTTTTTTACAGAACAGAAATAGATCATTTTAGTAGCAGCATTTGAAAAATATATGTTTTGGTGAACCCATAGCCATCTCCAGCAAGTTCAGCGGCAAAGCACAATCATCTCAATATTCCCTGAATTTTTGTTTGTAAGAGGTATTGAGCAAAGATCTATGTTGTAAAAGGTAGAAGAATAAGGTACGTTACAGAAGTAGTACATCCATCCAGGACAACTATCTGGGCCTCTAGCACTGACAGGGAGAGAAGAGTAGGATGGTGCACGAGCCACTACAAATTTTAGAGAAATAACTGGATCCAGTCTTTTAATAAACACACCCTTCTTTTCATATTCAAGAATTTCTGCAGGGAGCTCATTCCAATTATTCCAGGATGAATATTTTTACCATTCAATTTGTAAAACAGACAACCTGCCATATAGAAAGAAGCTCATTTTACATTGAACTAACATTTTAAAACTTAAGAAAAAGTAAAAACAGACCAGTAGATGCAATGAATCCTCCAAGGTGCTACACCACTTTTGACTACATCCGTGCGGTAATAAAAGATGACTGCAGCTCATGTAGAAATCTGAAAATTAGCTTTGCACTAGGCGCATTGGGCATTGCTAACCATGCAGCTGTAACAGCAATAAATGGGTGCAGTTTCATCTTTACCTGGATTTACTTGGATTTGGAGAGTTAGCAACTTGCACTGCGCTTCATGCCACAGCAGCAGCACATCTGTCTGTATCTGAGCTGGCAAGCTCAAAGCTGAGATATCTTTACTCAAATTACCATCATACTTCTGGCTGTAGAATTAGCATTCACACAGTACATTAAGATTTGTATTCAATTTATGTGACTTTGCTTGAAAATGGGAATTGTTCATAAACATTCTATTGATCATGGTTTTTATTATGCATATTATTCATACACATTCTATTGATCTTGTTGTCCGTGTCAAGGCAAGATGACTAGGAAATTTGCAACATATATACTTATTGTTTTAAAAAGAAATATGGTCTAAATGAGGTAAAGAATATTTTTAGAATGGAAAGAAAGTGACAGAGAAAAACTTTAAAGAATCTGTACCTTGATATTCCTGTGCTGCCTTCTTCCTGTGTCAAACTTCCTATGATACCAGCTCCCAGCTATCCATCGAATAACACAGGTCTCTCAAGTTGGGTGCACATATAAACTGTAGACACAGCACAAGGCTTTTGACTGAACGTTCAAAAAGTGTGACAATGGCTACTCCTATTATTTTGATTAAACATTATACCCAAGAGACAGTAAATATTTGAAGGACAACTCACAGGCAGAAGAGAGTCACATTGTTATTCAGTTTATTTTTCAGTGGAAATAACGATTTCTTAAAACACACTTCCATAGCAATTGTTTGATAGTTATTACTCCTTATTTTCACTAGATAGAAAAACAAACTCATTATCTTTCATGGTATCTACCAAAGAAAAATAATATCTATGGCAAGGCAGAAATCTAACTGGAAATGGACTATACTTTGTTTCTTTTTACCTCACATCCTTCATCAAAGTTGATTGTTATGGAGGCAACTTTTGTTTTATAGTATGTGTCCTTTTATTTTTGTTCAAATTCTGATATGTTTCAGGTGAAAGAGAACTCAGATTACAAAACAAATTGCCTGAGTATACACAGGCAAAATTAAGAACCTCCAGGAGAAATGACTGCCTAATTCTTACAAAATACTAGCCTGGTTCTCATTCAGCTGGTGTCATTTTATTCAGCTTTTGTTCCCAAGACACTAACTTTACAAACTCACAATATTTCTGAGTGGATGTCATATGCAATTGCATTTCATGTCATGTGACATGAGCAAATACACCATACTACTCTGCGCACGGTTTCCATAGCTGATTGTGAAGGAAAGTGAAATCTTAAAGGATCAAATTAAATTATTCTGGAGGGAGCAAGAGGTGAGGACGAGCAGTGGATAAATAGAGGTTAGAATATGAAAAAATAGGAATTTAAACGGACTATAGTCTCCAAGTCCCAGCCTGCTTCCTTAGTACTTGCACGTGTCCTATTTAGATATGTATAACCACTTTCTAGAGTATGAAACTCAACAGAGATATTCAGTAAAAGTTTCTTCTTTTATAAACGAGAAAAAATAAGTTGAAACTGGCTGTTAGTTTAACTGGCATTAACAACTAGGTTCTTGGCAGCAGCAACAGAAAAATACAAATCATTCACAGAACATAAAAGAAAAAGAAGAACAAGGGTCACAAATAAGATGGTGACGTGAAATTTCAAACAGTCAAGAAAAGATTTTAACTGTTTCTTAGCATTCTTCCTTGCCATCTTATTTCATACTGGAAAGATTATTTGGACAGGCTTTCACTTAAAGTAAAACATTTGCTGCAAAACACAGTTTACTGCTGCCTAACATAAAGTACACAAACAACTATGGGCCACAGCGGACTTCAAACGAAAAATTGGGACAAAATTGCATCGCACTGAAAAGGTGAGGGACTAAAAGCACATCAGCACTTCCAGATTTCACCTATGATGTTCAGCTGGTGAATGCACCAATCAAGAAACAGTGTGGCCCAGTTTTACAAAGTAGATAGGACTAGAAAACTGTATCAGTGATGGAAGAATATTCACAGGTACGTATGACCAGCAGAACTGTAAAAAAAAAAAAAATGATACACAAACACAGTGAAGGCCACAGTTCCTTGCCATGTTTTACAGAGCATGAAAATATGTAACACTTTTTTTGGTCTGAATTTGTGGAAGGCTGCTCATGCAAAAGCCAAGAAGCAGCTAAGCAATAGACGTGTCTCTCATTAACAGAAGACCTCGGAGTCTAGATAAGTCCAGAGACATCTCCGGAAACTTCCATTTCTCCCTTTAGAACTATTGACTTGGCGAACAATTTCATTTTTCAATTCAATGTGTTGCAGCAATCAGGCTTGGCAATCACAAGCACCGATTAGCACAACCAGGCTGAGCGTAGGAAGACAGGGTGCAGTTTCCTGTCCAGCCTCAGGCAGAAGGGGACATTTTGCACAGCTGGCATTGTGCATGTTTGCAAAAACAAACTTAACTTGCAGAAGGCCCCACAGGCTTTACATTTTAACACATCCCAAACTTCAGTCCAGTTAAAGTGCTTCCTTTTGCCAAAAGAAACCATATATAATTTGGAAAAAAATATTTCAAAAAGCACAAAAATCAGTCTAGCAGCAAACTAAAAGTTGTGTCAAAAGCTAGATCAAAATTTGTCATTGCAACTGTACTTTCTAGAAAATAAAAGAAAAAAGGTATGGAGAAATGCTGAATTGTTTGCTGATTTCCTTTTTTTTTCATCATTATCCCGCACTCTATAAGCAACTAAAATCTCATCAAAACAGAAAGCATCACTGGCAAAGGATTTTCCGTACTGTGGTTACAGTTTTGTATGTCTGGTACCTGGATTTACTAGCAATATTTTAGTGAGGAAAGGAGAACTAAATGTACTTCCAGCAAGACCGAAGACAGGGTACTCTCTTCCATGATAAAAATACTGCTGTTTGAGCCTGCTCTTCTTGCTTTCTGCCTTTGACTCACAATGTATCTTTCATTTCACTTCCAAAAGTGAGCTGCAAAAATTTTGCCTGAAATTTGACTAGTGTTAGACAATCTTTCTGTTATGAAGGAGTTTAGGTTTTGCCTACAGATGTTTCTCTATAGAGCCAAGCATGATGCACATACCAGCAGCCAATCAATACAGGATTTAAAGAAAGACACAAAAAATGAAGCTGAACAATTCTTTTTCATCCAAACATTTTGTAGAAGAAAAATAGGATTCTGGTAAAATGCCTTCAAGGTTTCAACTGAAAAATTACAACCATTCTTTCATGGACAACAGTAGATGCAAAGGTGTTGGTTTTAGGGAAGTAAAGGTGAGGGAAAGGTAAACAGAAAAAAAACAGTGGCAAATTGTGGAGACACTTTCTCAGGGAATTGATGGAAGAAAGGAGGAAAAGCTTTTGAAACTGTCCCAGGACAAATCTAAGTGACATTTCTCTACTGGTCCTACACAAAACAACCCATGTGATTAAGCAGTATTCCTAGTGGAAAGTGTTCATCAGTAAAATGTCTAGATGCTGAATCTGCAATAAAATTTATGAAACCCCTACACTTACCCTTCTTTCTCAGCCCAGATGTTCTTACACGTCAACTTGCCATCAAGAAAAGATCCTTGTCATGCACCGAGAAGTAATTCCAAACAGTATGAGAATTCCCTACCCACATTCTGAAATAGAAATCACTTAAGTAAATTATTTAGCTCTTTATAAAATTTGGCTTCAGGTTTTACTAGCTGGGATACAACAATTTCTGTTCACCTATGACAGTCTCAGAGCCCTTATCCAGTCTAGGCTCTTGTACATGACAAGGAATAGACATCATTTTCCAACAAACCCTTTTCGAAGGGTTTTGGTGTTGTTGTTATTTCAACAGAATTTAATGTTATTTTCTGTTTGCTCCTCTGTGGACATGCCACAAGCACTGGTTGCCAAGGATATGTGCTGCCAAAGGATCCTCTTAAATCAAGGTCACCATGTCTGCTATATTCTACATAATCAGATAGCTATGACAAGAAAATCTACCTAATTATCACCCTTAACATCTTCTGAACCATGTCTATTTCTGTCTGGATCTGTACTGCAGCACAGCAACATTCATATCTCTGACAGAGAAGAATCACTGGAGAGAGATGGGACTGCTAGACAGATGCGCAGCCAGCACTGGCATGAAGCTGCTGTTAAAGTTTCCAATAATTGATTTTGCTAGGCTTCTGTAGCAGGCATTTTACAGAGAAGCTATCCAAAATAATAATTTCTATGGACTGCAATGAGTTTAAGACCTGGCTAAAAACAACACTAAGTAATAAGTACTGTAGAATTCTGCATTTATTTTATAAGTGAGAACCAACAATAAGAACAACTGGGAAAAGGAAGATAGCTATTTTTTCCTTGATTTTTTGCTTGGTTTTGGTAGCATTTAAAGTTCCATAGACAATGTTCAGTGAGGACACAACAAGGCCCCACATCCTGTTCTCATTCTAGCTGATAAAAAGTCCAGAGGAGATACAGCAAACAGACTGACAGAATTATTCAGGTTGGAAGGGACCTCAAGAGGTCATTTCATCCAGTCTCCTCCACAAAGCAGGGTTAATACTGAATTCAGATCAGGTTTCCCAGGGTTTTCAAAAACCCCAGTGCCATAGAATTCACAGCCACTCTGGACAACCTTTTCCTCTATGCCACAGTCCTCACAGAACAAAACAAACTATCTTACATTCCATCAGAAACAATCAGGGAGGTGTCAGCCTCTTCTGGTTGACAGGACACTCAGGAATGGCACACAGGGGAGGTTCAGACTGTACATTAGGAAAAAATGCTTTACTGTGAGGGTGGTCAAACACTGGAACAGACTTCCTAGAGAGATGGCTGATGTCCCGTGCCTGTCAGTACTCAACAGGCATTTGGATAACACCCTCAATAACATGCTTTAACTTCTGTGCAGCCCTGAAGTGGTCAGGAACTTTGGCTGTTGGGCTAGATAATCTGAACTGAGGAACACTGCTGGCGGCATCCCCAAGCACAATGTAGCTCCATTCACCACAACCCTTCAAGCTCTACTGTTGAGCCAGTTCATCATCCAGCACACCACAAATCTGTTTATCTCACAGTTGGACAATTTGTCAGAAATTTCTCAGAAACCCCTAGACATCCTCTGGGGCCTCACAAGCCTCGTGCTCTCCTCACCATGCAGTGACTACTGCTGCCAGCGCCTCTGCTGTTGGGAGGGATGGCTTTTCTGCAGCTTCCCAGCGTTAATAATTTGAACCTATAACCATCTTTTTGCACACATTTTACACAAGCTATCATCTGTAGGCCATGTGCATATTCCTGTGTAGAGATTTACAGTGTGTTCAAATAGTGAGCCAAGGGACAAGGTTGCTGTTAATGTCCTCTTAAAACAATGGAGAAGCTGAATTACTGAGGCTAAGAACTGCTCCCACTGCTAGTTACATAGCCAATTTAAATCCTAAACATTCTTCTGAAATGTAAAAGAAAAAATAATTTTTCAAAAACCAATATACGAAGCCTATCTCAGCTTTAGTCTCAGAACTCTTTTTTTTTTTTTTTTTCCCCCTAAGTAGAACAGGTAGAGGGGGAACACTGTTCAGTGTCTTCTTTGATACCTTTTACCTTTCAGCATACTTTTCCCTTTAGTTTTCTTCTAATATTTTGAGAACATTGTCTTCCACAGTATTACGCTCTTTTTTTCTCTCAGAGGTGTCTGATCTTTCTGAATGTAATACCGTTTTCTCCTCAACAGTATCCTCTATTGCTTACAAGGGTGTCTTTTGATGTCTCAGACCTTTTCTTCATAGACTCACCTTTCATCCTGCTTTTATTTAGAACTGTTCAACAAACAGAAGTTCAGGTCCCTGTTAGTAAAAGCTTAAAACTTTAAGAGCTTAATTTTGTGTTTGAATCACTCTTTCTCTGGAAAAGATAAGTAAATATGTCAGATAAGCAGGCATTGCTGAGACTAAATCTAATGGATCTTACTACATGTGTAGCGTCTTTATACAAATATGCGAGTGTGTTTGATATCAGACACAGTAGTGTTAGTTTACATTCAGGTGGCTAACAGCTGGAAAGACCAAGACCAGAGTGAAGATAAGCTCCAGATTTGTCTAAAATCATAAACAAAGACATGCATATATGCACATTTCATGGGGCACTGCCACAGCTTTACTGCCCTAGACATCACTAGAAGCGTATAAACTGAGACAGAGAGCTTTCTCTGTATTTCTGGTGTCATAGTCTCCAACTAGTGTGACCTCTGGATCCGATGCTGAATGAGAACACACGCTGCAGCAAAACAAGGACTGTTACACTGCCATACTGAAAGAGATACAGCTCTGTTTTTATTCTGTGCCATACTCAACAACTTAATGGTGATCAGCAAAACAGAAAATCAAAGGCAAACATTTTTGTGCAATAAACTTGGGTTTTGATAGTGAGAGGTATTTTTTTTTTGTATTTCACACAGTTTTCAAGTGCTGAACACTTCAAAGAATAACCCTGATTCTTTTTGCACATATTTCTATATTTCCTTTCAACGCTTAAATCAAATGTTTACAAAAGGTTGAGGTCTTTATTCAGTCATTGATTTAGAGTAAAATGTATAAAAATTGAAGGAAATGGAAACAGAAAATCTCGTGCACAGGAACTGGAGCCCAAGAATACACAGTGCTCGACAACCAGTCGGAACCCTAGCCTGTGGCATGGGTTCTGGTACCAGTGCTTCCTGGTACAGTTAGAGGGATTCTTGAATTGTTTCCCCTGCAGAGGCCCAGTTTCCCAGGGGAAGTGGAGAATGCCTTCATTCAGCATTCAGCCCAGCAGTCAGAGCAAGCCCCAGGGCAGGGGAAGCATGCTCAGGCTGAACAGAGGAGCAGAGTCTGTTCTCTGTTTCACAGTTAAGTGCTATAACCAGCAACTTACTGGTAACCTCCTGTTACCAGTAAACTGCTCAGTAAGTGGGCATACACACCCTCCCACTTTCCAGATAGAGCTTTTGAAAGGCTATGTACTGTCCATGCAACTGGCAATTAGGCAAGATCTGAAATCACAGCAGGATAGACCTCACTCTGCTCAGCATCCCAGCCCCAGCAGGGCAAGGGAGGTAGGGATCGCTCTGCTTGGAGAGAAGCAGCTCTCAGAACTCATCACCTCTTCAGAAACAGATTCAGAGAGCTATTTCTGGGATTATCCCATCACCAGGCAGAGGCTTTCAGATCACAGCATGAAACCCCAGTGTCCCTAGTTCACCTAAATCCTCTTTTTAGTCTCACCTATTAATCTAAAAATAAGCTCTCAGGGCTAATACTGATTGTGTGTTTCATAATACAGATGACAGATTTCAAGATACTTAAAGAATAATACAATCCCAGGAATAGTATGCAGAAAAGACAATGAACTTTCACAAAAAAATCTTCGTTCATGCATCATTACTCATTTTTTTACCATATCTACAAATGAAAATGTCTAATGAAGATTTTAAAAGCACCGAAGCACACTTTGAAATCAAGAGGACTTATATCCTGAATAAAAATATGATGAATATATTTGTGTTGAATACACCTCTAATACACAAATGATAAGTGTTTCCGATAAGTCATCTAGTATTACCAATTTTTAACCCATTCCCTACTAGAGTAAGTAGCAAGAACTGAGAGAAAGTTGGTGGCATACCATGTCTTTTTCTCATTGAATTTTTATGTTTATGTCTGAGAGCAACCACAGTTCATGTTGGCCTCCCTTCTTTATCAACCTTAAAGGGTACAATTCTGAGTTCATGTGGTCTCTTAGTACAGCCATATGCCTTGTTATCATTGTTTACCTTTTCTTTTTCCAGACAGGTCTATTTCCACAGCTTATTCTCTGCTATGGGACCTTCACCTGGTCCACACCAGCAGTGACTGGAGAGGCCAGCTCAAGGGCTGTGCCATGCCAGGGACCAGGGCAGCAGAGAGAACCAGAGAGCACAAGAACTGCAATCCTGAGTGCCACACTGGTCTGCTGATTCGAAACTTCTCTCCAAAAGGGTCAGCTGAAGATTTGAGGGGATTGCTTTAAGAAAGTAATGTCCACATATATCCTCCCAGTAGCCAAACCTAGGTTTTCTGATTCCACATTCAGAACAGAGAAGTTTTTACTCTCCAGCTGACGTATTCTTTACACACAAAATCACTTTCAAAACCTTCTAGCCCTCACAACATTGCATGGGGAGAAAACTCACAGCATAATGGCACATTGTGTGGAAAAGTCGTTAATTCAGTATTAAATCCAATAGTTCCACTGGCTGACTTGAGTTCACATATTTTGAGAAACAGTAAATTATTTCTTGCTCACATTCCTCGTGCCTATCTTGACTTCATAGATCTCTGTGACACGGCCCTTCTCCAAGCCAAGAGGTGTGAAGTTTCACCTTGTTCAGAACACACGCTCTGCTTCTGGCCAAACTCAGTGCAACAAATTGAGATGAGTTACAGAAGGAGCCACATTAACATGATTAAAACCTAAACCTGAATAATTGTCACACCCTAAATTTTGAATTCTCCTACCCTCCAGCAGAGTCTTGAAATATCAAAATAAATTTTACAGAGAGGCCTTACGCATCATCTAACAAAGAGCTAGGCTGCCTGCGGGCCTTTCAGGCAAACTTGCCAAGGTAGACAGAAGCGGCTCCAATCCAAAAAGTTCTGTGCTCTCAGAAGGGTTCATTATATTAACCTCAGCACAGCACCTGCAGATCGGAGCTGGCTTAGGGCGCAGCAGAACACAAATTGCTGAAAAGGCTGGGTAGGCAGGCTGTACAGTGCGTAAGGCAGACGACAGCTGAGATGCAGGAGCATCTCTGGTGTGAAGAGGAAAGCAGCGTGCAGGGAAAAGCCTGCCCTGTTTAGACAGTGCACGTGCTGAGAGAAAGACAGCAGATCCACATGCAGTGCTCAAGAGGTGACCTCCAGGATCCAGCTCCAGGACTAGTGCTTTCTGCCAGAAGTTTTAACAATAGTATTTTCTTTTCCTAAAGAAAAATTCTGAAAGAGGGTTTATGCAACATTTCATAATTTTTTAGTAATTTTTTTTTCAAGGAATGATAATAATTCAGTATTTTCTGTGAGGAAAAATCTGCTTCAGTAAACAAAACCACATTACCAGGAGATCTGAATAAGGAGATCTGAAACCTTGGCACATCTGGAAAGGAGTTTGTGATGTACTTTCAGAGGTATTCAGGTAACCCAAGATGAAGTGCATAAATCCCCTTACTCAGAAAGCGTTCCTTCACTGTTTGCAGAACTGGTTAAGTATCTTGTGTCTATAGCCCTGTATGCCTCAATACTATTAAACAAACAATTATGCAAGGGGTTCTTCTACATTAAAGATAATATAACACTATGGATGTTGTGATAACGTACTGTCAGTTATGTCTCAGTGGTAAGAACATCATCAGCTCATTTCTGCTTGCGTCTTGATTTTGGGTTAAGTCACGCTTTCTTTGAACCTGTACATGCTTCTGTCATTGCAACCACACAGCACTTCATTGTTAGCTGACTATCCTAATGAAATCGAACTGAACGAGTAAAGAGTAAGGAAAAATAAATACTGTATCCAAATTCCAGGGATGAATGGCTTGAATTCAGCTTTTATGGTTTTCAGATACATATGAAAACCTTTAAGAGATATTTTATTTCATTAGTACCTTGTCTTCAGTCTGTGACTTTTATAATTTTATAGGAATCTATTGTAATAATCATATAGCATTAGTTGTGCCATTTAACCTGTTATTAACTATTACAAAGACAAACAGCTGTTTCTAGGATATTCTAGGCTGCTGAGGGGTAGCCAAGCTGTTCGGGGCTTTTTGTTCTTTTTTGTTTTGTTTTGTTTTTTCTCTAACACATTTTCATACACGTTACCAATATAACAAGATTATTCATAAACTTAGACAAACACAGTTGAAAACAGCTATATATACTTAAATTGATTTATTATACTATTAACAAGATTAAAAATGAGTGCCTTGCAAAACAGATAATTTCACTAAGAAAAAAATATTTTGCTTTTTCTGATTTTATGGCACCACTGCAACTATTCATATTTAATATATAACTATTTTATCTGCTGTATAAAGAGTTGCTTCTAAATTCTTTAATAGAAAATAATAAAATTATATTACTAAATATAATTCTTTATATATTTTAATATTTATTTCAAAATATATCTTTCATTAAAAAATTAAATATCATTTATTTTTATTAGCTCAAACACATGGTCCTTATTTAACAGCACTGTTGTTATGACAATTTGTCCTGTACAAAGGCACCCTNACGCTTTCTTTGAACCTGTACATGCTTCTGTCATTGCAACCACACAGCACTTCATTGTTAGCTGACTATCCTAATGAAATCGAACTGAACGAGTAAAGAGTAAGGAAAAATAAATACTGTATCCAAATTCCAGGGATGAATGGCTTGAATTCAGCTTTTATGGTTTTCAGATACATATGAAAACCTTTAAGAGATATTTTATTTCATTAGTACCTTGTCTTCAGTCTGTGACTTTTATAATTTTATAGGAATCTATTGTAATAATCATATAGCATTAGTTGTGCCATTTAACCTGTTATTAACTATTACAAAGACAAACAGCTGTTTCTAGGATATTCTAGGCTGCTGAGGGGTAGCCAAGCTGTTCGGGGCTTTTTGTTCTTTTTTGTTTTGTTTTGTTTTTTCTCTAACACATTTTCATACACGTTACCAATATAACAAGATTATTCATAAACTTAGACAAACACAGTTGAAAACAGCTATATATACTTAAATTGATTTATTATACTATTAACAAGATTAAAAATGAGTGCCTTGCAAAACAGATAATTTCACTAAGAAAAAAATATTTTGCTTTTTCTGATTTTATGGCACCACTGCAACTATTCATATTTAATATATAACTATTTTATCTGCTGTATAAAGAGTTGCTTCTAAATTCTTTAATAGAAAATAATAAAATTATATTACTAAATATAATTCTTTATATATTTTAATATTTATTTCAAAATATATCTTTCATTAAAAAATTAAATATCATTTATTTTTATTAGCTCAAACACATGGTCCTTATTTAACAGCACTGTTGTTATGACAATTTGTCCTGTACAAAGGCACCCTCCAAAAAGAAAAAAAAAAACAAAAACCACAAAACAACAACAACAAAAAGAACCATGAAACGTAGAAGAGTATTCAGATTCATTGCAATAACTGAAGAAATATTGAACTGAACAGGTAGGATTTATGCATGCTTACTTTATTTCCTAAGTGCTCAAGAGGGGACTTTACAATTCAGTTTCAAAGATAGTCTCTTAAGAACAAAATGGACAAAATAATTATTTTTTCTGTAGATGCATTGTCTACTGCCAGGATCTGAGAAAATCCACAGGGCCACATGGAGACAGAATGATGAAACATACATCAAAAATTGTCTCAGCCTACGGTGGAGCAGAAAAGCTCCACGTGCGAAGACTTTGTTGCACCACAAAACCCATTCCCATCCTCTGTTATGAACCCAAACACTACTGATACTATTCCTGCTTCTTATCTCTGAAGAAAGTCATCAGGTCACTCAACTCAGGTCTGATGTCAGACTAGACACTTTTCTGATAACAGGAGAAAGTAGTTCTAAATTCCTTTCTCCAGAGGTAAATAAAGACCGGCCCCATGGCACTGGCAAGTCAGATCTATAACTCCTGTCAAAGAGCATTGCACAGGAAGGGTGGCTTGAGGGCTGCAAGGACTATATCAAGCTCTTTCTAGGTTCCATTTTTTCTTTAATTATGGCCTATCATGTTTGGTGGAAGATAGAGAGAGTAATGGTCTGCAGCAGCATCAAAAGCTTTGTTTTGACACTGACATATAGTACAAAGAGATGCCTGGTCCCATTTCTTACTGCCAGCAAGAATCCTGGAAGTGCTTCCTCCAAGGAGAAGGAATTTGAGAATCATGTGTAAGTCTCCTCTTTGAAGATGAATGGCACACCTCAACTTAACACAGCTATTAAATTTTCGGCAAGAAACAGCATCTCAAAAGTGCAAAATCAAAGCAAAAATATCAAAGTAAAGGGAAGTGACTTCAAGAAGTCATAAAAAAAGAACTGTAACTTGGTACAGTGTCTTCAATGCCATGACATTAAGAAGAGGTTATACAAAGCACAGCATCTTTCACAATCATGATTTGAAGAACCTGACCTGTCAGCGTTAATGCATTTTGAAGTAAAGTTAAAATTCATTTTCTTAGTGAGTAAGCTGTTAATGATCCACCTCTATGTATCTGTAAGACTTCAAAGCAGGACACACTTAAGAAACAAAAAGCTCCATCCAGGCATCCAGGCTGGTGAGAGATGGCTCCTCTGCAGAGAAGACAGCTCTTGGATATCACTTTCCCCCTGAACAGTGGGTGTTTCATTTGATTTTGAACACTACCCTCTCACTCTGCTTAAGTGGCTGAGTACTTGGGAAGACAGAAGTATTAGGTTGGGATAGAACACTGAGAGAAGTTCTCAGAAGAAGTATAAGAAAATATATTTTAAGGAATTTAAGCTTTTTTCATACTGTTCAGACTTGATACTGATTTTTAAACTGTACAGGTCTAAGTAAATTTTTTTTTTTTGATCTATCAAACTGAATTTTTCTTCAAAACTGGCCCTAGTATAAAATAAGGTTATTAAACTATTAACAAACAAGATGATTTCTAATATTTTCTATAGAATATACACAGAGAGGTCATTAAGTTGTTAGATGGCTCAAAAAGCATCCATTTTTCTAAGGTTTATTTCTAGGTATTTAAATAGATTTTGTAATTTCTGCCGTTATCTATCTAAATTCTATTCAAAGAATCCACATATCAAGAAATAATCAAGAACAAAATGGATTGTATCTGCTTTTGTATCTATTTCTACTGTTTTGCTATAGGCAGGTTAATTTTGGAATTGGGAAAAAGAAAAAAGAGGTTATCTTTAACACTGTATTTTGTTTTTAATTTATTTAGCTTAATTTTACTTGTTTGCATCTTGTGAAAAAAATCACACCATAATTTTCCTTTTATGTTTCCACAGCCCCTTCAGTAGTTTTACATATCATATCAATTTAATATTTCATATTCTTCACTCACTCCTCTAGTTTCTGTTGTTCTGTTCCATCTGTAATAACATCTTTAGAATTTGAGGCGTAGATCATGATCTTTTTGAGCTTTTTCTCTTTAGGAAGTTAATCAGTAATTTACAAGAATGCTCTTAAAAAACCATGTCAGAAAACATGTCAGGTATTCTTGAAGCACATTAGATGAGATTCCATTATAAATTTTTCCCTGTTGTATTTTGTTGTTAGCTGCAAAAGCAAGCATTCTTACATAAAAATTGTGCAATGAAAGGAAAACATGCAGATTATTTTCATTGCTGACAAAGTTCTGATAGTTGTCACTCATTTCAGAATGGCTCCTGACTATAGTTGTGCTTCTAGTAATAAGTTACTGACATAAAGACAGACACTTGTCAGTAAATGAAGATGCTGGAGTAACTGTTATTCTTTTTTGTTGCTAATAGCAAACTCAGAACTTGTCATAAATTGCACAGATACACAATTCCCAGACTCTAATTTTATCTAGTGAGGATGTATCAAGCTGTAGTCCAATATGTAGTAATTGGACTCTAATTTTAACTTTGTGTCTAATTTGCTGGGAACTTGAATCCCTAAGTACTCCAACTTTCTTTTCTATAAAATGGATCTAGTGTTCATGCCCAGTTCCCAAGACTACCCAAAATCCTAGGGGGAAGAAAAAATCTGTTTTAAAACTTAACTTTCAGCATCTACATTTAAAAAGATGCTATTCATTTACTGAAATTCTCAATTTCCATAACAGGAAGGCTCTATAAAAATTGAAACTAATATATTTAGGAGTTTTTCACGAACACTCAGATAAAGAGTAAACTTGAACAAAGCCTGGCTACCAACTCTACAACCAATATTACAGTACAATTTTGCAATAGCCTTCTTTTTGTGAGCCCTCTTTCACCACCCTTCACAAAATAAATGATCTCTAGGATCTCTAGCAGACAGGTTCTTTCTTTTGCTCGATATTATACAAACCATCGAGTGGTTTGTGCTGTGAAGAGACTGATTAAAAAAAAAAAAAAAAAGGTGGCTTTGTGTCAGCCTTTGAGTTTGCAAAACATAACCCATCACAGCTGATGTTTGTGAACAGAGAGAGTTAAGGTACCTTCAGTTACATTAGTTATCTTTTTTGCCCATTAACAGTAACTGATGTTACACAGTGAATCCTATTAACTGTTACACGCTATTCCTTTTTTATTTGGTTAAGTTAAAAAGTTCAGCAGTAAAACCTGATCAACTTCTGAAATGCATATTTCAAAAAAGCTAGTAAAACACCAAAAAGTCCACAGACCTGGCCTCTGAAATCTCACCTATGATAGGCCCTCCATGACCGGAAATTAATTTCAACTGTCATAAAGTGTGTTTTTGTTTTTAAGCTGTTCCGAACAGCAGTCTTCAAAGCTGTGTATTTTATGTACTTATGCAAAGACAGAAATAAATCTGAAGGGACTCCTTTGTTAGGGCAGCTGTGGGAAAATGTTGCATCATGCTCAGAAGAGAAAGGTCACGGTGAACATTCAGAAGAATTGCACATGAACTTCCAGTCAGTTGTGTGTCAGTTCATGCCCATTAGTACCACTTCCTTCTTCTTCTTAAGGTAGAAAAACTACTCACCAGATCTGAAGATTTTTTATTTAATTTTGAGATTAAAAACAACAAAGAAAGTACAAAAATTTGTCAAAGTACAATGACATAATCTTTTGGAGAAGATGGGAAAGCAATGACGCTAGATCAAATAACTCTCACCAAACATATGCTTCTTCATACAAATGGGATACTCTTACACAGAAATAATTCTCTGTGTTAAAAATTTTCCTTGAATTATGATTCATTTTTACTGTGGAGTCATCATCAAGCTTTGTTTCTACACAAGCCTTCTCTGCAACAGACCAGAGTTTCAAACAATTTTTGTCAAGCATTCAGTCTCCACAGCCAATCAGGCTGGAAAGGAGCACACTGATTTGCACATTCGTCCCCTAGGTGGCTGAGGCAAATGTAGCACAGGATCTATGAGAGACCTTCTGGTCCGGAAGCTGGAGGTGACGTGGGATGTCATAAGACATCTAAAATTGTACAAAACACCTTTAATCTAGGCACAGCTTTATCTAGGCACACCATATCAGGTAAGTGGCACATGTAGTACAGTCTCCATGAACTGAGATAAAACATAGAATGATCTTGAAAACCTCTCTCATTCCTATTTCATAAAATGGGATGTTAATGTATTCAGTGGCAATATTGTGACACTTGCTTGACATTGTCAAAACAATACAGTTTTCCAAAGCAACAGTGATAGATGCAACACCCTTCAATTTACTGAAACTTACCTCATAACTGCCATTGTTTTGTTTGTTTGCTTTTTTTATTGTCATCATGATCCATTTCACCTTCAGTTCCAGTGCCTGACATGTTCTTACTCCCCTTGATGCTAAGGTAGCTGGGAGCCAGCTAGGTCCATGGCCTTAATAACACCATGGGTTCATGGGTCTAATACTTCCCAAAATTCCCCAGAGGCTGCAAAATAGCCTGCCCAGTGCCTAAAATATAAAGCTGTGCTTACAGGAGAGAGAAATAAATATTAATACCTTCTGCAACAGCAACAGTGGGAGCTAACAGCAGACCTCCACCCATGTCCGAAAAGCTCTGTAGGAAACCAAGTCTGAATGGAAACACATTACTGAGTGTACGTGCAGTGACGGTGATCTTCATGTTTAAGGGATTAAATAGGTTTCACTCACATCTAACATTTCCTCCATTCTATAAACATTCATGAGTTTGCAAGCAGCTGAAGAAGGATCTCATGATGTTGAGCAACTACGCAATAAAATAACAGACAGAATTCAGTAAACACCTGGAATGAGCAATCCTGGCTGTGCACACAGTAATGAATGAGCTAACTACAGTCAAGAGAGAGGTCTTATCCTCATGGTGAATAGTTCTGTGGAAACAAACAGAAAAATGCTCATCTGTTAGCAGAAGGACAATAGAACATTAGAAAATAAGTAGAAAACAAAGCAGAGATCATTATACCACAGCATCTATCAGTAATGTGCTCAAATACAGAATTATGTTCTCCTCTGCATTTCAAAAATGTGCTATTACTGGACAAAGAAAAAAAATTATAACAGCACCTCCTTTGTGTAGATACTACAGACAGGAAAAGGAATGACAGCAGGGGTATAACAGAAGTCTGCAAAAAGAAAAAGCAGCATGCAGTAGGTGAACAGGGAGTGACTATTCACAGCTTCTGATAACAGAAGTGCTAAGGGTCACCAGATGAAAAATATCAGGCTTAAAGCAAACAGCACTAAGTATTCTTTTAATGCAGAGCATAATCAAACAGCTTGGTTACCTTAGAATTTTCCAGAATCCTGCAAATGAGTTCAAAAAGGGATTAAGGCAAACTAATGGAAGAAAAGCCCATTATGAGCAGCGAAAGACAAAAATGCAGATGTGAACACTGGTTTAGAGTTTGCTGGAAATTGCATGCTGGATTTATTGTGAAGGAGCAGTCAAATTTACTGCAAACACATTCTCTGTTTAAACTTGCAGCAATCCACCAGGATAATGTCTGGAAGTATGTGATATTCTCAATTTGAATTCTGAAGTGCACAACTGGTCTCATAATTAAAATCACATTGCTTTTGCTCCGCAACTGAAATAAACAGCAGGGGATTTTAAAACGTCATCAGGATTGTGATTCCTGCAGAGTTAAGGTGAGACAATTTGGAGAGGAGTTAGAAGGAAATGCTGGATTATTATAGAAACCTTTCCTTTTATGGTTCGTATAAGTTTTGCACAAGACACAGTTTCTATAAAAATTAATTCAGAGCCCAGTAGCCAGCATGTTATTCAGAGAACCAAGAGAATTTTGTCTTCCCTTTCGTACCACTGCTGCTGATTTACTAACTCCCTCACATCTTTTTTGCTTTATCTCACCTACAAAACAGAGATTGTAAAACATTTCACAAAAACAGTCATTTGATTGAGATCTATGAATTAAATGCTCATTTATTGAGCATCAATTTACAAAATGGATCTGACAGAACAGCCCTATTCAGAGACAAAGGTGGACTAATTTGAGTAATCTGCCAAAGATAACTAAGAAAGGACATTTCCTCATTAGAATTAATCTAAAAGGTACCTTTTAAAGAAGTCTCTGTGTATTGCCACTGCCCTGTTGTGTTTTGTTGATGATTCCCTTCGTCAACATTTCCGCAAGATTTTTTTTCTGAGCTTTTTCTGAAATTTCACTCAACACTTACGTGTTCTTCCCTAGGAAAATAGGAAGATCGTGGAGGGAGAAGACTGTCAGGACTGTCCCTGGTGGGAGACTGGTCATACTTGCACCTCATTTCCAACAGGTATCTGGTCTCCTGTACTTCCTCAGGTTGATGTGAACTTGACTGAAGTAGTTTCTCAAGATTAGGCACATGAATACTATAGAAGAAATTACTTGTTGGTTCACATAAAACTTTGACAATACATCTGTGTCAAGGTCTAAGTTTCTGTCAATAATTGTTTTTCATCTTTTACCAAGATACTAGCCAATCCAAGGATAATTTTGTTAGCTGTTAGATGTAATGTCTTAAGTCTATTTTGTATGTAATGATACAGTTGGGATAGCTTTCATTTTTTCTGCTAAAGTTTGGGCTTTTATCAACCTAGATTATATTAATACTCTATAGCTCCAACTTCAATTAAATATTGTGAGAATACTGGTAGTGAAGGTGGCTTCCTGATAATGGCTCAACACTACAACAGGCCTGTCTAGATTTTTCCATATGTCTATTCCTTGTATATGTAATCAAAAGGTTAATAATGCCTGTACATATTCTTGTATAGTATGACTTACCTTTCTTAGAGATAACTCATGCTTTTACCTGTTTTCTGACAATCATAATCATCTAGGTCATGCAACTGAAATGTGTTGGGGCCTGTTGCAGGGTGTTTTCAGTTCAGAATATTCACTTCTTGAACATTTGTTTACCTGCAGATCCCATGTGATGCGTGTACTTTTAGCCCTCAAGACACTGGGAGAATCATGTTACAGCAAAACAAACATATTACAAAACTGAATCAGATTACGGTCAAGTATCATGTAGAGGCACTTTGCTTGCACTTTCATAAAAATACGAAAACAGTAAGAGAGTTGTAGTTTGAAAAATACAGCATACCTAGGATTGTTTTATGTGTCCTTAGATATAATGGGAGTGAATGGTAGTGAAAAAATATGTATCAAAGGCCCAGTATACAGATCTCTCAAGCTTACCACTTTTCAGATGCAGAAATATACCAGTATAAAGTAGTCAACTTGCCATCATTCAAATATGATTAAAATGTCTTTATATTTCACAAGCTGTATCATTCTTTACTTGTCTCACAAGTAGAAAATATAAATTGTTATCATGCTATGTCAGGACAATGCCTGTGCGCAGCCAACAATGCTAGTGAATTTATATGCTTGAATGCAGCATGATTTCACTGATAAATGAAAATATACGTCAGAGTCAATTTCAATGGTAGATTCGAACCGATGATACACCTCAGAAGCTATATATGTGGAATAAACATTCCAGATTGCCCACAACATGGAACACATTTACTGCACAAAGTTGAATGCCAAAGACTGAATTCCACTTTCACTGTGTTCAGCCTCATATAAGATATGCTCATAAGAGTTCATCCACACATGACAACGGCTCTTTTGAAAGTGGCAGTGGTACTTTGAAAAGCTAAAGAAAGGGTAAAAAAGGAGGAAGAAGGAAGCTAAGCCATTGCAGAGAGCACACAACCCCCACAAAGCTTCTGTGCAGAGGCTCTGTTGTCTGAATCTGAGATAGACCTTCAAATCAAACTTATCGGCATAGAGGTTTCAGTGATATTAAAGACGCAGTAGTATTTTTTAAAAAAAATATAGCTTGTTATTTGGTTTTCAGTATGAAGGCTTCTTAAATCGTGATAAAGGCACACACTTCTGTGACTCAGCTTGGTACGATTTTATTAAGCTGGCTTGAACAGAAGGGCAACGGAAGGTAAATACTGTCTTCCCAACCTGTTTTGCTATTTCTTGTTAGGTTATATATGTATACCTGGGTAAATAGAATCCTCCCCTCTTTAAAGTCAGATAAAAAGAAGCATAAATGCATTATAAGAAAGAGATCATGAATACCTACAGCTAACTTGAGAGTCTATTTTTAGATTTTTAGTATTTTAAAACTGAGTTAATTTAAACATTATTTATTTTTTTAAGCCCATCTGGCCAAAGTTTTTCCCTATTTTTACTAGAAGAGATATTATGGAATTTTCATACAAGTGTTTGATCATCCTCACCAATTGTTGATTTTGAGAATGATCTTTGAGAATTCATCTTGAGATTTATTACTGAAACTTATATTATTCTAAAAGCATAACTTCCTTGTTAACTAGAATAATTAATTGACTTATCCTAGGTTTTAATCATGTTTGCTTCAAAGAAACTTCTTTTAGAATTCATGTTATCATATTCTTTGTCTTTCCTAATAATCTTCCAAATTTTTGTTACAAGTGTGCTGTTCAGTAAAAACGCATATAAAAATGTAAAGAAGTAGAAGTAGCTGAATCTGAAATGACACTGCCTACAGATGTACAAGTTCAGATAAGATACATGCAAGTAACATTGCATGGTAAGTAACAATTTTGGCAGCACATTCATCCCACATAAAAGTCAATGGATTTAAACACTTTAAACATGTTAAAACAGTAACAACAGCAGCAAAGGCAATAGCGAAATAATTTACACAGGTAAATAAATAACACACGTAAGAAAAAGCAGAAGACTGAGGAGGAAAGTCTGCTTGATTTTCAGGACTGGCATTGGTTTCAGTGAAAAAGTGACCTTTCCCATGACAAAGATGACCCAAATTCACCAGACTTGTATTGGCAAAGGAACGCTATCCATAATCTAGATAATCATACTATTTTCAGTGCAAAAAGGAATCACATGCACCGAGAATACATAACAGAATCCATTTGTATTGGAACAAAATTCATCTGAAAAGATGGCTAGAGAACATGTAAATTTATTTCCCTGGAAATCAGCACGAAAAGAAACACAACTAAACATGTCTGGCTGGCTATCAGAATCTGTCAGTGCAACTCTAAATGAAAACACAGGTGCTTTATAAAAATGAATAAGCCTTACCTCACCTAAATTCACTGAAAAATACTCAGATTTGAAAATCCAGTGTTGAGTATTTATAAGATGGTGAACATTACTGCCATTTATTTTTGTGTGTCAGTCCAAAATGCTACTGCTTAAATCCCACAGACACCATGCTGTAGTAATAGAGCTACAAGTTCAAGAGGAGGAAACCAGTATTACACCTGCACACTGCATTAAAATAACCTCAAATTCTAATAACTTCACTGTGGTGGACGCGACTTGTTTAGTTGTTTAATAGTTTAACTGTTTAATTGTCTACTTTCAGACTGCATATATATTATTTTAAAAAGATGTGACTTGTCTCCAGGGAACCCAGAAGGAAAAGGGAGAGTAGCTCATTTTTTAGGATACAAGTTACTCTATTCAGGCGCAAGAGCCTCCAGGCTCCAAAGGGCAGAAAAAAAGGAAGCAGGTGCATTACACTGGTAGCAACTGGGAACTGTGAGAGAAGAGTTGTGAAGCATGAGAGGCTTTTGAATGCAGAACAAAAACCAAAGTATTTTTAGACACTATGGAGACTCCATAGGATGTACAGTAATCCACCACACCATCACGCTAACAGGAGAGCATGAAAGCAAGGATTCCTCCACTGAGTAGGCATAGGGTGAGATAATGACAAATTCTCCTTATTCTAATCTGTTTTACTTAGTCACTTTTTTCCCCCTTTATTTAAAAACTAACTTTTTCCTAAGCTACATTTGAGTAAAAGTCAGCTCTTTGGTGTTTAAAAGCCATTTCGGTCATTGTCTTTGGGGAGCCAGTTAATAAGGGAACATGTAAGCGGATGGACTTCAAAGCTTTGGCCAGCTCAATTACACTGCACTTCCAATAATGTTTTCTGAAGTGACTGTAATTGGGCTTGGATTCTCTCTAAAAATAGAAAAAGCTAGAAAGGGCATGGACGTTCTTTGATTCCGAAGATCTATATCATATAATTTCTAGTATTTTATTGAGTATTAAACTTGGCTGTTAAAATGTTTATGAATCACATCTATTCTGTGACATTTGCCATTTTTTTCATACAAAAGCAGGACTATTCTCTATGAAGCCATGTCCAGTAAAATAGTCAATCCACAAATCAAGAAAAATAAATTACAACACAAATAAGTCACCAAGCAGAACTAAAAGTATAAGAAAGGATTTTAGGGTGAAGAGGCGTTATTTCTGTTTTAGTATAAATTCTGGGGAGAAAAAGATTTTAAAGACTACTTTTCAGTTAATATTGTATTTGGTAAGTTAATGATGATCGTAACAATACTAGTCACAATAAAAATAAATTTCTGGATTTAGATCACAGGTTTTGAAAAAGACACAATAAAGAGACTCTGCCTGCTGTATTCATTGGGAATCCAAGTCATAACTAACCTGAATGGAGAGGATTAGATTATAAATTGTGGCTAGATTCAAATGTGAGAAATTACTTTTTTGACTTTCTGGACCCTTTCAAGTGAGAAAGAAAATCTGAGCAAGGCATCAATATGTCATATCAGTTTGGGAAGAAAACTGTGCTCAGGCACATTAAGTGGTGAAGGAGATGATCTTTTCCTATAATGTTGACTCCCTGCTAACTGGTATCATCACATCAGTCTTATTGAGACAGGATACAGGCATCTATTCAACCCCCTCTTGACTCAGGCATAACTATGTTTACTAGGTGAGGAGGCAATAGATATATTTTATGTGTATCTGTGTTTACGTGTTTCATTCCTGACTATAACCCTTACAAGTTAACAGTATAATGTATAGGCATCATTAGCTCCACAGCAAGCCCTGTCAATACAAACAGAAGCGTAAATGAACAAGTAGAGATAAGTCCTAGTGTGATACATTATTGACTGTGTAGTTATGAGGTTTGCCCACATTCCTCATCAGCTCATGTGCTTCAAAACAGTTCAATCCTTTCTTAGTTGGACTTCAGAGTGACTGGGGAAAAGCTCTTAACCTTAAAGCTCACTAGCCTGCAGGTTAATATAAATCAGATTTTCTGCAACAGGATTACTCAAGTACAAACGCTTCAGCACTAGCTTCCTCATGAATGCTGATTACCATGTCACCTCTTGTGCGCCACCTAAACAATATTCTATGCAATACAAATCTTCGCGTGTCCTATTAGAGCATGATTCTAACAGGACAAGGAAAAGGCTGATTGAAAACTTACCTCTTATTGTTGGGAGAAAAATGAACATGTATGAATTGTTGTTTTGGACTCAGTTCAGAAAATAAACACGTAGTAGCGCAGACACCTCACTGATTCACTCGAATGCAGTATTTGGAAAAAGACAAGATCCTTTCCACAGAGATTTATTCTGAAATGGCTGAGCATTTGAATATTTCCCAGAATCATTAGTGTTCAAAAAGGCCTCCAAGATCATCTAGTCCAACTGTCCATCTGCCACTAACATTGTCCACTAAACCACATCCCTCAATTCCACATCCAGACATTTCTTGAACACCTCCAGGGACAGTGACTCCACCACCTCCTTGAGCAGCCTCTTCCAGTGCCTGATCACTCTCTTGGAGAAGAAGTTTTTCCCAATATCCAATCTGAACCTCCCCTGGCGCAACTTGAGGTCATTCTCTCTTGCTCTATCACTGTTACCGGAGAGATGAGGTTGACCTCGCCACAACCTCCTTTCAGGCAGTTGTAGAGTGTGATAAGGTCTCCCCTGAGTTTCCTCTTCTCCAGACTGAACAATCCCAGCTCCTTCAGCTGCTCCACCTAAAACTTGTGCTCTAGACTCTTCAGATCAGTAGTACTGATCTATGTCAGATTAATGGTGACTTTTCAGAAGTAGCTGACCTATCTTCAAAAATGCTATCTCTAAATTGGAAAGGTATGTATTTGAAGGGTGGAATATTTGGTGGATGAGGAACTGGTTGGATGGTTGCAGCCAGATCATTGTGGTCAACCCCGGGGCTCTGTTTTAGGACCAGTGCTCTTCAATATCTTTACCAACAACCTAGATAGTGGGATTAAGTGCACCCTCAGCAAGTTTGCTGATGATAGTAAGCTGAGTGGTGCAGCTGATGTGACAAAAGGGAGGGATGCCATCCAGAGAGACCTGGGCAGGCTTGAAAAGTGGGCCCACATGAACATAATGAGGTTTACCTCAACAAGGCCAAGTGCAAGGTGTTGCATGTGGGTTTGTGGCAATGTCAGATATGCATATGGAGTGGGAGAAGAACTCCTTGGGAGCAGCCTTGTTGAGAAGGTCTTGGGGGTTCTGGTGGATGAAAAGCTTGATCCAAGCCAGCAGTGCATGCTTGCAGTCTGGAAGGCCACCTGTATCGTGGGCTGCATCAAAAGAGGAGTGACCAGCAGAGAGAGGGAGGTGATTGTCCCCCTCTACTCTGCCCTTATAAGGCCGCATCTGGAGTACTGCCTCCAGAACAAGACATAGAACTGTTGGAATGGTCCAAAGGAGGCCACAAGGATGGTCAGAGAGCCAGACAACCTCTCCTATGAGGAAAGGTTGAGTGAATTGAGGTTGTTCTGTCTGGAGAAGATTAGACTCCGGGAAGACCTTATTGCGGCCTTCCAGTACTTAAAAGGAGCTTGTCAACAGGAGGAAAAGTGACCTTTTGCATTGGCAGATAGTGATAAGACAAGGGGAAATGGTTTTAGACTAAAAGAGAGGGGATTTAGGTTAGATATTAGGAGGAAACATTTCATTTGGTGGTGAGGCACTGGCACAGGCTGCCCGGATTGCTGTGGGTGCCCCATCCCTGGAGGCGTTCAAGTCCAGATTGGATGCAGCCCTGGGCAGCCTGATCTGGTGGGTGGCAGCCCTGCCCATGGCAAGGGGTTGGAACTGGGTGGGCTTTAAGATTTCTTCCAACCCAAGCTGTTCTATGATTCTATGAAATGTGAAACAAGGCAATCTTACGTTGAAAGAGGGGTATGCAGCAGCAGGAACTAGTCAGAGGCACCAAATCCGGTCTAAGTCACCCACTTCCAATTTGCACTAACTCTATGGAAGCAAGGCCAGAAGTTTGTAATGCTTTGTTTGCTGTACTAGCCACAGAATAACTTGTTTGTAACTGATGTTGCTATGTCTGTATTTGCAGAGGCTCAGGGTTTACATAAACCACAAAGCTGTTGAAAATAAACTGTGAGATGAGTAATACACATCTGCATACAAACTCCCTGTGTGGATATTGTATTCTACCTAGGAGGAGTATCTGTACTGCAGTAAGAATTGTGACTGAATCATATACTGCTACACTTAATTGAACGTTAGTAGCTCACATACTAATAGCTGCAAGCAAGAGAGGCAGAGTCACTGACCACACAAGCAGTGCAACAGCACTGCAGTCATGGACCTAAAAGAGAAGTGAGCACCTGCAGGTGGCTGGACAGCAGGAACACATTTTGCTCATGGCATCAAGGCCTGTGTCACCTATACCATGCCACTGTCAGCAGCACATGGCTATAAATGTTCTGTTCCCTGGCATAGTAGCTGGCAGCTGCCTAGGAATTAGGTTGTTACTTGAAAGATAAGACCAAACTGTAAAGGTGACTTAGCTTCTCAGAAGGAGAGGCATCTGTTTCTTATTTAAGTAACTTTATAAAGTCACCACCATCAGCTATGCATTTTCACCAGTGATGGATAAGAGCCTGCATGCCACACTTGGTAGAAATCTGCACCAGCAGAGGTGACTCACCACTGCCACTGCTGAAATGCGCCATTCCCCACCTCACTGTGCCAACATCCACTGTTTGGTCTCCAGGTATGTCCAGCAAGTGTGAATGAATGTCAGTGGGGGCCATATGTTCCCCACAGAGGAATTCAGTTTGACACCTTTGCTTCATCTGCACTCCCATGTCAGACGCCATTTGGTAAGACTGCCCCTCTGCTGCCATCTGTCACACAGCAACAAAATGTAACAGAATATTGATGTGAAGGTCCACCTCTTATGTCATGGGCCAACATAATAAAATAGGAGGCATTACTTTTGAAGTAGTCCTCTTTTAACTGACTAGAATGTCATCTAGAGGAATTTGAAAGATATTTTATATTATGAAGTATTCGTTCTCAGCTCTATTGCTGCTTCCATCTGCCTAATACAAATTCTTTTTCTTATATTAATAATTCCACTGTTTTAGGTTTCTTCTGGCTTGATTTGGAGTTCCGTGTTTTTCACACATTTCATGTTATTCAGTGTTGGTACTTAAATTGTTATATTGAGATCAGGATTTATTTCCTGAAAAATAATGAAGAGAAGTAGGCATGGAAAAAACATTAGATAGGCAGCTCCAATCACCAGTACAACTTTTTTTTCTGAAATTTCGTTTAATTTTTTTTTCATTCGGTCCTTTCAGTAATTTAATGGCTGAAACATGAAAGTTAGGAATGTCTTAGGTGGTAAAAGAAAATATATGCAACATAACCAGACAAAGGAGGGCTACTAAGGCAACATCAAAAACACTGTTCCTGGCCTCAGACTTGTACCTAAAAAATAATCATTGCACAATGTTTGCAGATTTTGTTATTATTGTGCACTATGTAGAATAGTTCACATACCTTGTGGTTCATAAATATGTAAGATACATATGTTAAAATTATTTGGAGGATTCACCTAGATTTTGCTAAATAAAATTAAATCTATTCCACTCCAACAAAACTGCTCATCTGTCAATTATAAATTAATACAGTTATTTATAGTAACTTTCTCAGGTCACAAGAGAAATTGACACTAATCACCAACTTGCTGCTCCAGCTATTTCACTAGCAATAATAATAAGCTAGCATAACTTTTAACAGAACAAAAGCCTGAAGTAAACAAACTGTTCCTCAATATTTAATTAAAATATAATGAGGAACGTGGGATACAGTTCTGGGTACTGTTTAAGGTTGCATGGCACCATTTCAATGTCACATCATGTGTCACATCTGCTTATTGACAAAGCAGTGTACATGACCCCCCGAGCACAGACTTACTGAGATAATACCATTCATTTTAATATTTAGCTCTCATTTTATGTATATTTAGGAAAGAATAATTTTACCCTCTGCACTCTTACACACTTTAACTATCAAGAACAAGGGTTTCACCAAAAGCCTGCTGAAGTCTATGGAAGCCTTTCTTTCAACTGCAATGGGCTTTCAATCATGTTACATACTATTGCTGCAAAACAGAGACATTTGGTTGGGTTTTTCTTAAATCCTTTCTCAAAGAACACATGATTATAGCCCATTTTACAAGCAAATTACTAGTTTGCTGGTTTCACTTAAAAAACACAAAAAATTCGGCAAGAAAGAAAAGTAGAGTACAAGCACTTCCTCTTTAATTCGCACAGCTGCTTAATGACAGAAAGCCACTAACATCCTATAGAAATGCACTTGATTTTAGTATTTATAACTTGAGTTAGTTATTTACGGAGTTTTAATGGGAAAATTTACCAGTTTGAAGCCAAAAATAATCACAGAGCAAAAATGTGTCTATTTTCATATCCTGCAGGCTCTGTACCCCTAAATGAAGATATTCATGGCCTGGCCAATTTTCACAAGATTCCTCTCACTCACACCCAAACAGAAGAGTCATAAGGCTAAGGCAGGGCTTTGTTTACATTCTTTCTGAAATATACTAAGAAGAAATTAACCTGTCTACAAGAGCATGAAGCAATGACAACACTTTTTATTATTCTAAATACTCACCAGGGGTATGCACACAAGTAAATGATCCTATAAAGCATCAATTGCCAAAGAAATGACTGGGTCTAAAACGTTTTTTGTTTATAAATTGTTTCATAGTACCAACTAGTTTAGAACCTAGACCTATAAAAGAATGGAAAGACTTCCTTTAAGGGGAGGAGGAAAGGCAAAACTAACTAAAAAACAAACAAACAAAACAAAAATGAACAAACAAAAGAAACACCAAAAAAAAAAAACCACCATACCTTAAAGACATGTCTGTATTGCAAGATTTTACATCAAAAGAGAATATGGTTACACTCAAGCTAGCCCTGTGTGAGCCAGCTCATTACCCAAAGTTAAGGGAAAATATACTGTAAGGTCAAGGACAACCGTAGGTGGGTGCTAAGCCTGGCAATAGAGGGCTGCAGCGAGTGAGTCAGAAGCAGCAGCAAGTACCAGCTTGGAGAATGTGGAACAACACTCATCTGTGAGATTAAATGAGAGGCTAAACTTGATCTGATTAAATTGATGCAGTGTGTCAACATGCACCAACCTGCAAAGAGGTCTTATAAACCTCAGTTCAGTTAATTTCAAACTGAAAATTTGGATGACTTCCTTGACAAATCCTAACAGCACTACAGAAACGTTTTGCTTCACACACACTAAGCCTCAGACAGCTTGTCAAAATTGCCTTGAAAACCTCTGGATAAAATCCTGCTAAGTTCTAAAGTCACTGAAGCCACCAGGTTGGTGTCATTGCCTCTAACCAAAGACTCCACACTGAGAAACAGGATGGCTGGTTCCTAGTCTCCACTAAGCACCAATTTCAGAGCACTTCAATGCACCTTATAACCTATGAGAAACTTTGGCTCCAAACTTCTGCTGAACTCCAAACCACGTTCCTACTTTCTTGACAGACCCAATTAAAGCACTCGTATTAGTTATTAAAATTAGTTTGTTTAACCAAGGTAGACTGCTGAAAATACTAACTGGTGCACTCCAGTATAACTGCAGATCACCTCAGGCAGTCCTTCCATGCCCTAGGTGAATGATCTAACCACTGAATAAAAGGAGCATAGAGAAATACACTCTTCCCTTTCAGGTTTCATTATGTAGAGGACTTCCAGAAAAGTTTCCACTTAAGTATTTCTTTAATTCAGATTGAATTTGAAATAGTTTTTGTTGAACAAAGCTGTATTTCTAGGAAATAAAGCATTATTAAAATAATAAAAGTATTATTCCAGAGCCACATAAAATATCCTTCTTCTGGCATTGAGGATTCAGACATGAGGAATTTAAAAGAACATGTTTTCTTGCTGGAAGTCAGCTGAGCCAAGACAAACTAAGAAAAACAATTCTTCTTAAGGTATACTAGCCACTCTCTCTCAAGCAAAGAATTGCTGAAAATATCATCAATCTACAATTCTTGTAGACTTTTACGAAATTGTATCCAACAATGCAAACTCAGTTCTGAAAGTTTACTTGGGTACACTTCTAGTTGAATACATACATACAGACAACTGTCTTAAGCTTGCCACAGGGATTTCAAAAGTGGTGAAGATTACTGCAAAACACCTAACTCCTTTACAGTGGGTATTTTCTCCTGTTTTTATGGCCACTTAGAGAAAGCCAGCACAATGTGTTACAACACTACTGTGACAAGAACTCCATAATTCTTCTTCCAGTTCTATGTGCTTCATTAGCCAGCCCCTAAAATAATGTCTATTAAATGCCTCATAGTTTGATAAATGTAATTTTCACTTTATAGCAAACTCTAGAAATATGCTACCATAACCTTTCCCAGATTCTGTCTTGTATTCTTCATATTGATCACATCTACTGTCAGGTGTGAGAAACAGTACTTTTTCTTTCCAGAAGGTTATTTTTGCAACACATTCAGCGATCTGCTTGGGGCTGGGCACCCAATTCACAGTGACTTGAAAGTTCTTGAGGTTGAGCAAAGACCAGAGAAAGAGAAGAAACATTTTCAATAGTTCCTGCTGTCGCAACATGGACCAGAGTCCTTTTCCTGATGCCTTCCACGTAAGACAAATGCATTGCTCAGATAAAGATAATAAGAGAAAGATAAACAAACTACTCAGACAAATGCATATGTGATAGCTGCAGCTGAACTTATGTAGTCTCTCCTTTCCCTGCCACCATGAAAAGAAATACATCTATCTGGCTGCTTGACAGGTGAACTGAGAAGGAACATGCAATGCACAAGGTTTACAGTTACTGCTTGTCTGTCCTACTCTCTGTCTGGTTTATCTCCTTAGTGGTTTCTTCTACACAAAAAAGGCATACGACTCATGGCCTCCTTTCTGTACTTTACCTTCCACAATCTCTGCAAATATTAAGACTAGAATGTATGCTGATTATACTTTAAAAGGTAAAGTTCAAGACCCAGAAGGAAAGAATGCCAAAAGTGAAGAGCATTTCAACAGTTAGTATTAATTCTACCATTCACATCCTGTTTTTCTTTTGTAGCCTTTCCAGCTTTTTCTATTCTTTCCCCTTCCTCCAGTCCTGAGCTGATTCTGTCAGTAGAGAGAATAACACAGGTACGGTTTTTGTTATCTCAAACCTCTAATAAACTAAACACATTTCAAGCTTTGAAAGAATCAGGATCTCAAATGTGATTTCATCACCTTAATGTTCTGGTTTTTTAATTTTATCCAAGAATGGAAGTAGAAATTATGATCTTTTCATATGCATCTTTGACAAATATCACCAATGTGCTCATGCTACACAGGACACAATGATAAATGTTGCACATATCAGCACCAGAGATGTTCAAAGACTCACAGAGGAATAGGTTCCTGCAACAGTTATGGTTGACTTGTCTGCCTAAGATCTGTCATTGATCTTTGGAACAAAAAATTCATCCCTGTGAATTTTCATATTTGTGAAATCATCGTCTTATGGTTATACTCAGATAAATGCACATGTAATAGATACACATCATACATACCAATCTTCTTCAAATTGCAGATCATTAATATATGAAAACACCAGTATTCAGGCTGGTTTGAAAGCCTTGTTTCAAAACCTTGAAAATTGATACCAAAAGCCTGAGTAATTTGGAAAAGCTTTGGTTGTAGCCATATGACCAATCCAAACAAGTGTTAAAATTCTTCATATCTGCTCCACCAGGTGCATAAAGTCAATGCAATGCCTAAACAAAGCAAGACAATGACTAATCTTAGCTGAAAATTGATTGTGATGAGAAGTGATTTAAATCTTCAGCTTTCCAGTTTAGACTTTGATGTAAAGCCAACTGAATTCAATAGGATTGAAGAACCTGCAGATTATATGGAGTTTGGATTAGACCTTTAGTTCTCCTGGTTGCCCGCATGCACTGATTCACAGAAAAATTATTTTCTATTTCTATCTGCAAAAGGGTTGGAGGAAGAAATCACTTCGATTTTTTACTTGATTGATACAAATTAAAAAAAAAAAGTGTTTATATTGTAAAACTACCCTGTGACTTAATCTCTATTATTTCTGTGATAGAAATCTTGCCTGGAAAATTACTAGGGCTCTGTGATGAGAAACAATGAAGTCATACTTAGCATGTCTGAGATTTCCAGTTTGGCAGGAACTTGAGAGCATATACAGACAGAAGACTGTTCTCTGTGGCAGAAACACATATGGCAGTTTGCAGAACTTCACAGATTGAAGGTACCTCTGAATGGAAGTCCTATCGTCCTAGGGCTGTGAAGACTGGAGAGAGAAAAATGAACAGCAATCAAAGGAGAAAGACACAAATGAAAAGGAATTTTAATGTACAGATACTCTTTTTATTTTTCTACTACTTGCCATATGTTAATGAAGTAGCAAATACAAACCAAATGTTTAAGAATACCAGAGATAGGTGAGGAACATTAAAATTACCAGAAGTTTGAATAAGAATATTTAGTGACTGAATGAGTCTTCATCAATCACAACATTGCCAATTCTAATACCAGCTCAACCACTCAATTTACTTTGAAGAGTGAGAAAAAAAGAGAAACAGCCCTACAGCCACCAAGGTCAGTGTAGGAGGAGGGCAGGAAGTGCTCCAGGCGCAGAGCAGATGTTGCTCCTGCAGGAGCAGGCCGTAGGCAGGAGCTGCAGCCCATGGAGGAGCAGGTCTAAGGGAGCAGCCACCTTGCAGCTCGAGTTTTAGTGAGATGAACTCTGTGGAGTAATCTACTGGCAGAGAACATGATTTCCTTTCCCTACTGCCACCCCTCTTCATCCATTCTTATCCTGTCCTGTGCATAGCAATGGTTTCCCAGTTTGGCAAAACCACAGCGTATTTGGGTATACCCAGTCAGATCACAAAGGGGAGGTAAACCTTGGGACAAAGCAGTCCCCACAATGCACTGTCCCAGGCCTTCGCAGACAGCTCAACAACCCTGCATATGCTGTCAGAAATTAGCCCAGAAGACCCATGCTTCTCTCACAAACTAGCACCTCATGACCAACTGAAGCTTCCTCCACCCTTTGACTGAAGGACAAACTCCTCAGAACCTTATGGCATGTTTAGACCCTTCAGGACCTCTGCTGTACATTTCCGTCTACACTGCTATACCAGCAACAGAAGAGGGACAGTCCTTGTACTAGTCACACAAGACTGTCAATAGAGAAGATTTATTCACCCTGCTGATGTGCATGTGAAGATCAAAGGAGTTGCCTACAGGGTAAATATGTTTATCTTGGCAGAAATAATGCGGTATTTAATTAATTCTTTTGTCCTGACTTGCCATGCTGGTGCAGTGCTTCAACATCTATTTCTCATCCCAAGGTCAGTCCATGCTGCATTTGGGCCACACTGACCATCTCTGCTCACTTTGGACAAGACCTATAGGCTTTTTCCAATGTAAAGCACATGGATTGAAGGGAAATCAAGGAAATACTAAGCATGTCAGGGTTCGAAATGCCCATGGCATCCCAAGGAAAGGATGGAACTATCTGCACCTTGCAGAGTTTCAGGCTGGGCTAGAGGTAACAACTAGTGCTTGGCACCCTCCCTGCTGTAGCTTAAGTCCCCTCAGCCACATTCCTTAATATCCTTCACCCTTTCCCTGTTAGTAATCCCTTAACATCTTACAATATTTTATGTCATCTCAAAGGCAAGAATAACGACTTTCTTTTTTACTCTCCAAGATGCCTCTAAGTTTGCAGATTCTTTCACCAGAAAAGTTCAAAAATCCCTTCTTATTATTTAGCTATTTCTCTCTTTCCCCCTAATTATTTTCCTAAGCATTCATTATACAAGCTTTTCTCTTATTTCCATATTGGCATCTCTCCGTTTGTGTTCTTTACCTTACTTCTTCCAGGAGACATGCATCAAAAAAAAAAAAAAAAAAAAAGGCAAAAACCATGTGTTTTCCTTCTGACCTGTGTCCTTATTTACATCAGTAACAATTCCATTATAATAAACAATTCAAGGCATTAACAACTAGAGTGTGAAGGTAGCTTACTTTAGCCCTAAAAATGGATAGTGAGGAACAGTTGGAGGACTAACGTTTTCAGAAAGCACAGCTAGTCTTGAAAGAATGTTTCCCTAAGGCTTAATTTACTGCATGAAATGTTTCACTGATTAGGACAAAATAGACGTTCTGTGTGTGTAAGGGGTCTGGTTCTAGCACAGGACTAAGGATTTTCTTGCATCCAAACCACTTTGAAAATATTAAACAATAAATAAATACAGACTTCAAAGTCATTTAGGCTTTTATATTATTTTAAATACAGTTTATCATGGACATTATGGGGAGAAAAAAAGAAAGATTTGGCACAATGTAAGACAGTCAAAGCAACATCCTGTAATGCACAACTTAAAAAAAAAATCCATTATTATTCCTGTTATCTTCTAGAAAAGATCACAACCTTGAGAGTCATCAAATGACAAATCTTGTCTGTTAAAAAATTAGCACTTGACTTGGAAATTTGATAATATCTCTTGCAAAATCATTGACAAAATGATTCAATAACTGCTTCAGAAAGATATTACCACCCCCAGATTATCAGTCATCTGCATTTTGAAGTTAGAGTGCTATGATCACACACGCAAAACACATTGTGCTAATTTTGGTTATCAGCATATGAATACAATTCTTTTTTTTTCCCCTCAAATCAGTCACTTAGTTCCATGTTGGTTGCTCCAAAAGCAATGCCTCCTGTATCTGTTGTAGTTTCCATGGAAATAAACAAGGAGCACAATAATGCTATTTGATAGAGCAAATTCTCAGCTACAAAAATCTATTTTTCAACATAGCCACCATGATTAGCTATGCAGTTTTGCCAGCAACGAACAAGAGCCTGCATGCCACACTCACAAAAATCTGCACCAGCACTGGTAACCCACTGTTGCACAGCCACTACAATGGTGTCATTGTTACGAAAATGTTGCCCATGCAGTCTCTCTTTCATTGGTCTGAAAAGATGGAAGTCAGAAGGCACCAAATGCAGACTACACACTAGGTGTGGCAGGACAGACCATCCAGGATTGGCAATGTGTTCCATGGTCTTCAAACCATACAACCTTTTAGTGTCATGTTGCAAGAGAAAGGTTGTCTCCTTTTCTGGCCTGACTGCAAGTTTGAGCCTTCAGCTTTGTCAGCGTCATGACATAGAAGTCAGAGTTGATGGTTTGCCCAGGTTCCAGGAAATCCAGAAGGATCACCCCTTTCCTATTCCAAAAGAAAGTGCACATCACTTTACCTGCTGAGGGTTGTGTCTTGAATGTTTTTTTTGATGGGAAATTCACATGATGCCAACCCACGGACTGCCGTTTTGACTCTGGCTTGTAGGTGTGACGCTATGTCTCATCACCAGTAACAACGCAATCCAAGAAACTGTCATCTCCAGCCTCATATTGGTTCAATAGGTCCTCACAAACTTGCACACAGTGTTCTTTCTGTTCATGTATAAACATTTGTGGGACCCAGCTGGGTCAAACTCTGCGATATTCCAATGCTGTCACCGTCATTGCATTTCCAATGCATTGAAGTCAATATTCACTTCCATACACAATTCCCTGATCGTAACCCACTGATTCGCACGGATGAGCTGATAGAGACGCTCTTAATTTCATGATGTAATAGCTGTGCGCAGGCCATCCAAAACGTGGCTTGTCCTTCACAGTGCTGTCACCACTTTTAAAACACACTATCCACCACTTCACTGCGCTCACATCCGCTGTTTGGTCTCCAGAAATGTTCAGCAAGTGTCGACGAATGTCAATGGGTGCCATTTTCTCCACATGGAAGAACTCAGTTCCACACCTTTGCCTCACATGCACTTCCATGTCAGACACCATTTGGTCAGACCACTCCTATGCTGCCATCTGTCGCATGGCAAGAAAATGTAATGGAATATTGTTGGGAAGGCTCAACCTCTACCGCCATACCACTGACATCTGCCTCTGTTTTTGTGGGCCAGCGTAATAAAATAGGAGGTATTACTTTCAGAGCAGCCCTCATTTCATCATTTAACTGAATACATGTATAGCACAGTGTTGAAATGGTAGTTGTTTTATTGTCACAGAAGAAAATCTAGTTAACAGTTTACATTTAAGTCAATTCTCAGGATTCGCTGTAAAATAAAATTATCACCAACACTTACTTTTTGCACTTAGTTGTATTATTAGTCATGGTTAAACATGCAGCTCAGAATTCAATGTGAAAGGAGGCTAAGAAAAATCTATAACCCATTCTCCATGCAGTGATCTTAATATGGTCCCATCAATTACCTTCTTAGTTTTTTATTTGTTCCTGAACAATGTTTGGAGGAAGCAACTGTTCATTGCATTTGACACAGACGAGATGAAACTAGGGAAGCTGTTTTTTTTTTTTATTCATCGCCACTTTCACTTCACTCTCTAATTTTGCCTTACATGGGGGCTCAGGACACTAAAATACACACAAGAACTTCAGCAATGTCCCATGGTTTCAGGCCATCAAGCCCATCAAGCCCAGTGTTGTCACACCAACAGAGCAGCAAGAAGTACTTCCCAGGAATACCACAGGCTCAGTCATTTTGTACAGTCTGTTCTCTTTTCCAGCATCCAGACCTCATGAATTAGGGATGTTGGTCAGTACTAACCTCCCCCGTGCTTTAGGTTCCCATTTATGCAGCTGTGCTTCGTAAATTCATCCAACTTTTGAACCTGCTGATATTATTTGTCTCCACAGCTTCCTGCAAATGCTACAAGTTCACAACCTGCAATGTAAAATACTCTCTTTTGACTGATTTAAACTTATCTATTATCATCTTCATCTAGTGCCCCTCAATTCTTACATTTTGGAATTGAAAAACAGCAGTTCCAACAACCCTTGCGTATTCCCTTCATTATTTGGAAACCTCAGTCATCTCAACCTTCAGCTTTTTCTCCAAGGTGAAGAAATCTAAATCTGTTAAGATCCTCTTCGAAGGTTGCTTCACTCACTTTATCATTTTAGCTGCCACTCTGCCTGTTCCTTCCTCAATGTTGTTACATCTTCCTTCAGATCAGGAGGCCAAAACTATACACAGTGCTCAAGACGCAACTGCATGAGGATTTCACAGAACAGTAAAACAATGCTCTCCATTTTGTCTTTAAGATCCTTCCTGATGATAAACAAGATTTTTTTTTCCTTTTAACTTTTTCTGTCTGCTTCTGCAAACTGAGCTAATGAATTTCAGAGAACTATCAAGACAACACTTACGACAACATCAAAATCTCTTTTCTGAGCTGTAACTGCCAGTTACGAGCATATTAAATACTACATTCAGAGCATCCATATCAAGCAAATAAAGCTTTAGGAATAAGCCCCTGCCTTTTCAAATCTACTCTGCAAACAAAATCTTGGGCTATACAGAATTAGAGCATATTTGCTTCTTTGAGTTTAGCTTCCATTTACAAATAAAATAGAGTACAGCCTTGTTCTCCACCCCTCCTGTCCCATATTATAGACCACTTTTCTGCAGGAAACCTCTTCCTACTTCTTTTTAACCTGATTTCTAGAAGAAGTTTTTAGGTTCAGGTTCTCATGCAATTATACTATGTCTGCATGTGACAATTTGCCATTCCATTTCCCCAGTTACCTTTGAACCTGTCAGTCAATTTCAAACAGTTTAAACATAAGGATAAAAAGCTCCAAGGTTGTTACATCCTAGAATTTAACTGAGACAGGAAACTGGAGGAAAAGGAGACCCCAATCAGTGCATCCATTGAAGACACAGCTGTAACATGCAGTCATCCATAACAAAAAAGCTGCGCAGAAAGAGATTTCTAATGTCTCAACTGTGCAAAAAGTTATATTTGAACTTTGTGCTTTAGTAGACATCAGAGGATGTAATCATAAGATACTAATCCATCAGAGACCAGTCTTCATTAATTCTAACACTCATAGAGCTACATATTGATTTACTTCTGGTAATGACTCAGGAAACCACTTAAACTCTTTCATAGCAGGAAGGAACCTGGGCCAATTGCAGCTTCAGCTGGAGTTGCCAACAGTCCCTCTGTTCTGGCTTGAAGATACTCTTGGATAAAGCTTTTTAATTAGTGGTGTGACTAGTGCCCTACTGACCAGTACAGAGAAAGAAAACAAAGAAAAGTGTAAAATAATAGCTTCTTTTTACTGCACAAAAACCCACGCTTGCAGAACACAATTTTAGCCATGTGTAGAACAGAGGCTGGCAGTCAGTTTTGATGGACAGGATTAAAAACAGGTAGAAAACGGAAGATTGCCCCGTGCTTTCCACTGACCAGGCTTCTGCTAGGAACTTTGGCAATGAGGAGGGGAAAATTTGTCTCCTACAATGGCAAAACCCTGTCAATACTCAAAGCAGTAGTCCCCAGCCCACAGGGAATGTTTTTGCCTTGCTGTAGGACCTCCAGGAGAGACAGGAGCTGCTGTTCCTGTTCCATGGAAGCCAGTGCCTCCTCCCCACACCATATCATCTCTACTCCAAAGGGTGCCTAACTTAACTGAGAGATGACAATACTGGAAGTCACTATAGGCATAAACACACTCCACCAACTCCTGCCTCAGTTCTGACAGCCCTGTGGATCCCAACAGGCCCAAATGGCTCTGATTAGCCTCACTGGAGCCTCCCTCATGCTCTACCCATGGCCACAGGTCTCCTTTTCAGCTGAGACCTGGCCCTCAGGTGTGCTGCAGGTGAGTTGATCTCTGGCCATGCCTCCCAGTTGGGCCTCACATGGCTTTTTTCCTGTATGGACGGCACAGAAGTGCTGTAGCTCATCTCCTGTCCTGTCTCTCCTCCCAACTCTTTTTGCACCCAGAATGGGCCCTTTGCTCATTGCTGGCCATGTCAGGATGCGCTCAGCCCTGTGTTTGCTACATGCTTAAACAAAAACCCTGCAATATCTCAGCAAAAACAAGTTACTTATCTTGCCAAGAGTATGTGCTGATGTTTGCCTAAGAGCTCTAAAACCTGTGGTTCATGAGAAAGAAGAGGCAAACTCTTGTCTTCTCCCCTCTTTAAATTGCTGCCATCAGCTTCTCAATAGATTACCATTCTCCAGTGTTCATTACAACTTCAGCAAGCATTCAACCATGTTTCTAATTTGCTTGTCTGAATATAACTAATAATCCACTCCCCTCTCCCTTTCATCAACTATTAAGAAATCATAAGTTGAAGTAAGCCCTTGTAGAAACCACACTGTGAATTGAATTGCAAGACTCTGGGGAAAAAAAAAAAATAAAGACACTCCAAGGCAATTCAGCCAAAACATGCCACCACCAGAGATGGACCAAAAGTTGAGAACAGAGGATAACTGATTATGTGATAAATAATAGGAATAAGTGAAATAATAAAATAACCCAAGTTGGAAGAAACATGGTAAGAATTACTTTTTAAGCAAAGACTCCTTTTCTCTTCTTTATAGAATTGATTTCCCATTCAAAATATATTTTCCTAGTAGAGATAGAGAGCAAAATTGAAAAAAAATTGAAAAAAGTGAACAAAAGTTTTTTTTTTTTGAGCACTTGCACAGTTATTGCTAGCTAGTATTAATTTAGTGAAGTTTCTAATTGATTTTTTAAATCTAATGTCCGTTAAATTTATTGGAAAGATGCGAGTGAGAGCTACCAAATTATTCTGGGAGTCTGAAATTTGCACAGAAAATGAAACAAATTGAGTTATCTCTAAAATCAGATAAAGTTCTAAAACACAAGCCTTCTCATACTTTCAGCTTTGATATGCTGAGACAACAAGAACAACCAATACCACTGTTTTTCCTTAGGAAGGGCCATTCTCTGCTAATTTAATCATTGATCAACAGATCTCTCTACAAAAATATATAAAGTGTACTACTAATAAATAGTACTATGTACTATCCATAAACAAAAACAAGCTATGAATAAATTTTGACATAATATCTTTTTATAAAAACAAAATTACATTGCCTTAACATAACATACATGGGTTGTTCTGAAAGTAATGCCTCCTATTTATTTCCATGGAAACTACAACAGCTACAAAGAGCACAATAACACAACTTGATAGAGAAAATTCTCAGCTACAAAACACTATTTTTCAACATCATCACCCCCATTAGCTATGCATTTTCAACAAGGGCCTGCATGACACACTCGTGAAAATCTGCGCCAGCAGAGGTGACCCACTGTTTCACAGCTGCCATGAGGACGTCATTGCTAGGAAAATCTTGCCCACACAGTCCAATTTTGACTGCACTGACATCCCCTCTTTGGTCTCCATCAACATTCAGCAAGTGTCAATGAATGTCATTGGGTGCAATTTTCTCCACATGAAAGAATTCAATCCCACACCTTTGCTTCATTCGCACTTCCATGTCAGAAGCCATTGTGTCAGACTGCCCCTCTGCTGCCATCTGTCACACAGCAACAAAATGCCATGGAATATTGGTGGGAATGTTCAACCTCTACTGTCATGCCACCAACATCCGCCTCTGACATCATGGGCCAACATCATAAAATAGAAGGCATTACTTTCGGAGCAGCCCTTGTATAACTCGTGCACATATGTAACATATATAGCACATTTTGGAACTCCTACACTGGTGTTATGAAATGTATTATCAGTTCTAAGTATAACTGATTTTTTTTGTGTCTGGTCAAAACACATTGTAGTTCCAACAACATGACACAGTTTAGTAGTATTTTAGTAACCCTGTACATTTTTAACCAAAGTCAGATATTCCTCTCAAAGGAAGTCCCTTTCCTGTACACTTAGCACCCAAGCTTTTAATTCAATTAGGATTATATTTTAAATTTTAAAGTCTTCCCTTTAGAACTTTAATAAGGCTACTAAATTAGAGCTTTTGGTACGTAGGCAGCAGCCTCATGTGAGAAGAAGTAACCTGCACTGGATGATGCAATGCAAATGGGAAAACAGAGAAGGAAGCAAAAATATAACAGCTTTCCTCTTCTTTTTGGCAAATCAGTACCTGAGATGATCTGTATTAGTGCCGCTGTACTAACACTATGCCAGCATGATCTGATATTTCAAGCTAAATGATACACAGATGTTTAGCTTCAGCATTTAGGAAAAGACAGCTACAATGCTGTAGCATCCACAATGATCACGTTCAGTATTATGTAGAAATCCCAGATGGAGGACAGCATGAACCTTCAGCACCCGTGCATCCTGTGGCAGAAGACTTGTCTTGCATGTAACAGAACAAATAGCATGCTATTATCTGGAACTGCACCACTTCTTAACAGGAATCTCTTCCATTCAGACACACAGAGAAAAAAAAGGAGTGGTTAGCACGGATTCAGTAATGAAGCAGAATACACAGCCTGTCCCTAACCCCTCCCCTCCCCCCCCCCAAAAAAAAAAAAAAAAGAGGAGAGTAAGGGTTGGCAGCTTGCTTGATCATTTTTAAAATCATCTAATTCCACAGAGCAGTTCCAACAGCAGTCACCAAAAATTAAAAAGTAAAATTGCAGAACTCACAATGCAACAGCATGTCATGGTGACTGCAATGGTCCGTGTGCTGGGGCTGGCAGGGTGGGAAGAGAAAGGTGTCTGGAAAGTGAGAGGCTAAAAATTAAATTAGCGCTGTACAACAACAGCCTCAGTCATCTCAGGGTGCCATTTACTCAGATCTTGTATACAGCCTGAATCAGTAGAGCCAAGAGGAATAAATATGGCTCCCATTGACTTCAATGATCTGTTAACTGCACAGCTTTTGTGAATTTGGCCTCTTTATCACTGATGATTTTACCAGCAACATCCTACTACTTCCAGCACCCTCTGAGTGGAAAGATTGAACAGAAATCTAAACAGCTGCCAATGTCTTCAGCTACCCTTCAGCTAGTTTTTT